>CAMZMU010000063.1:127394940-127755095 GCA_947311845.1 Poa pratensis | reverse complement strand
ATATTCTAGCCAATTGTACTTCATAAACAAAGCACATGTGAAGGATCGGTTTTCTACCACTTATATCTCTTGATGGAAAAGCATGCTCATATGGTTGGCATGGACCTTTTATGATATCCTCTTCGAACATCATCATGATCATTCACATCATATCTTGATATAGGAATTCTTTCCCCGGATCATGTGAAGGAAGTGAGAATCATATGTCCTTGTAGACGGTTGTTGGGGTGATGGTGGATTTGATGTTGTCTCTTCCATTTCCGTTTCACTCTCAATCTCGGAATCGGATTGGATCGGAGGTGCGTAATCAATACACGCCAACACAAGCCCACTATCTTCAATGTGTAAATCATCCACCACCATCTTCTTTGCTTCATGTTTCCGAAAAAGAGATGCAATATGACTATTCCTCTTCTTCATGATGAATTCTACAATTAGAAGAAGATTGAATAAACAACACATACAATCAATAGGTTGCTAGTGCCTAGTTGGAGACAACAAATTGTCAATTTATACAATATATAGCAAATTGTGGTTATCAATTTACACAATATACAACAATTGTCAATTTACACAATATATATCTAGTAGCAAAATTGATGTTAATCTACTAGCAAAGCAAACAACATATACCAGAAGTCAGTGGTCCGGCGGCGGCGGGCATGGCGGGGGCGGTGCGGCAGCCGCAGCGGCCCAGCGGGGAGCCGGTCCCGGCAGGGGCAGTGCTCGGTTGCTCGCGGTCGAGTGGGTGGCGGCCGGCGGCTGGCGGGGGATCGAGTTCGACTAGTTGAGGGGTGGCGGCCGGCGACAGGGGAGGCCAGATCGAGGTCGCGGCCGCGGCGGAGAAGGCCAGCAGCTAGTCGTTCTCGCGGTCCCATGGTGCGGTTCGCTTCCTCTCGTCGACTCGTCCTGGCCACCTCTTCTCATACGCGTGAAAATATCTGGGGGTCTAATTTTTTTCCAAAATTCTGGGTGGGCCATGGGCCCACCCAGCCCACCCGCTGCGTCCGCCAATGGCAGCAACACTCTCGACGAGGATGTGTTGCTGTATCGGATGAGGAACTCATCCAGGCCAAGCAGATCAAGACGGCTGAAGGCGTCGCCATGTTCACCCACGACAACCCAGCCCAGCGGTAAGCCGAAGCTTTCCTGTATTCACCTGCTTACTTTGCCTACTTGTCGCTGGATTGATGGGCATTGTCTTTTCAGCTGGAGACCTTGAGGGACGCCGACCTGGCTCCGAACTGGTACGATCCTGGGACTAAGTCCAGGAAGCGCAAGGTCGGTCCTTCTTCCACCAAGGACCTGGAGAAGAAGAAGAAAACCTGCCACCACCACCGAGGCGGAGGATGAGATCCTGGGGAGCAATGTTCCCCAGAAGCGGTAAGTAGGCATGTTGGCGTACTAACTTGCCACTTAGTTACGCGTTTACTAACTTGCTTTTATTTCCTTTGTAGCAAAGCCCATCATAGCCAAGCTCCGCTCCAACCTCAAGGCAGCTGCCGGCAGAGCCAAACCGCCAAGATCCTCTCCAACAACTGCTCCAGCCACCCCTGCCAGCAATGTTCCCGCGTTCTTTGCCCGGGAACCTTTATGGCGGACAACGTGGTGATGACTAGCGCCGCGAAGGCGGCTGCAGAGAAGGCGGCCGACAAGAAATCTGTTGTCGGCGTCTCTACCTCAAGAACGGCTGAAGCTCCGGCTAATGATGCCGCCCGTTTTATCGCCATGAAACAAGAGATGGCGGACAAAACGGAGGAGAACCGCCGCAGCTCGTCGTCTGCTCCCAGCCAAGAATCTGGCGGGGGGGGGGGTAAAAGATCTTCGGCAAAACGCTGAAGACCATGCGTGAAGGTACCAGCAAGTGGTACTCGCACATGGACGGCCTCCATGAACACCTCCAGGGGCTAATTGAGGTAACATAGTTGCAGCCCCCGAGCACTTTGGCGGTTAAAAGAAATTTTTAGCCGGCAAAGCGCTCTTTTTACTACACTGTTGACTTCAATTTTGTTCCCGCGCCCGCTGCAGGCTATTCTTGCCTCCAACCTGGAGTTGTTCCGCGCCAGGAGAACAAGATAAAGGAGTGCCGCCAGCTGCAACAGGACATGGAGCTGAAGGACGCCCAGATTGCGAGCTTGAAGGAAGCTCGCAAAAAGGATGAAGGTGACAAATTGCATTACCTTCTTATCATCCATCTACTTTTTGGTTTTTCTTCCGCCAAGTATTTTAGTCGGAATTTTCCATGCTTTTGTAGAATTGTTAAACACTGCACAGGATATTCTCAAGAGCTCAACTGACATGCAAGCTTTGATTAACAAAGCTGCATATCTGGCCAATGAGGTCATGAAGTTGAAGGCGGATCACGTCCAGGAGCTAGAGAAGCGGGACATGGCTCATACCACCGAGGTGAGCAAGTTGTCGGAGCAGGTGAAAAACCTGAGCGACACTCTTGCCGAGGTGAACAAGAACTCCCAGCTTCAACAAAAGAAGCATGCCCAAGCCGTCCGGCAAGCCGAAGAGATACTTGCCGGCCATCTGGACGAGATAAACGCCATCCATGAGCACGTCCTTGGTAACCACCTTTCTCTTCATTTCATTTGAGCTTTAAGTCACTTTGCTGTGTTGCTAACCATTCATTTGATTGTTGCCTTGTAGTGCCGGCAAACCTCAGCGACAATGAGGATACCTCGCCCCGCCTTGCACGCATTCTGAAGGTTGGTGAGATAATCACCAATATTCTCGGCGCAGGCGAGGCGTTTGCCGCCAAGTTCTTCCCGGACGAGCGCAGCGATCCCATTGTCCTCGAGGCGGTGCCCGAGGTGATGAAGAAGGCGACCCACGAGCACGAAAATGTGTTGCGTTCTGCCACACGCGGCGGCGCAAAGGTGGCGCTTTCCTTGATCGCTGCATGGTACCCGGAGGCGGATATGCACCAAGTGACAGAATTCATGCCTACAGAGGATGTTAAACGGCCAAGCCATTGACCCAAAGAAGGTGGCTGCCTCCGTCTCCGGCTATGCGACCCGGGTTGCCAACATGGTGGACCTCCGGCTGTTCTACAAGGCGCAACTCGATCCTCATCTTGCTGCAGGCGGAACCTCCCTGGCTGGTGAAGACAAAGCCCCGGCTGACGAGAGCGGCCCTCAGGATGGCGGAGCCAGCCCCAAGGATGCCGACGTCAGCCCCCAGGACCCCGAGACGGCTTCCCCCAAGGCAGCAATATCCTAAGCTTCCTTTCCTGCAAGTGATGCACAAGTAGATGCGTTAGTCTGTTAACGCGAAAAAACTTGTTTATTTCTGGGATGTACATATTTTTGTTGGGCCAAACTTTTATGCTACACTTGACGGTAGGCTTATTTAAGTGGCCCGCCTTAAAATGTATCTGTGTTATATGTTTAGCTTTTTCATATGTTGGCGGAACCTCATCTCAGTTACTTTAGCTGTGCCAACTAGGTGCAATACCAATTAGTTTAGACACAGAGACCAAAGCCGGCATGTTGGTGCCAGCGACATATTACTAGGCGACCCACATACAGACAAACAGATAGTCATACAAGGCGGTGCAAAGGTTGTTTGCTTAGGTTTTAGCCGCGAACGACAAATGTCAAAAAGGTTGGAACCACTAGCTCGGAGCAAGAAAAAAAATTGGGTAACCTTTGACATAACAGATATATGATTGCAAGAAAAGACAAAAGATGGCATGATCTCAAAACGGAATGAGCAAACCACAGACTTTATTTCATAATCATATAGTACTTATTACAATCAAAAATTGCTAAGTGTAAAAAGAACGTAGCTGCTCAATGTTCCAAGGCCGCTTTGTTTCGTCGTACTTGTCGTCGACATTCTTTTGCGCTTGCGGCCCCTCTTCTTCCTATATCCGTCTCGTATATCGACAGGTAGTAGGATCCATTGAGTAGTGTCTTGCTGACCACAAAGGGCCCTTCCCATGGCGGGGATAGCTTATGCAAGCCTTTCCTGTCCTGGATTAGGCGGAGAACCAGGTCGCCTACTCTAAAACTGCGTTGTCGTACTCTTCGGCTGTGGTAGCGTCGCAAATTCTGCTGATAGATGGCTGAGCGTGCGAGAGCAACGTCACGTTCTTCGTCAAGTAGGTCTAGGCTGTCCTGTCTTGCATCATCTGCGTCTTCTTCGACGTAGGCTTGAATTCTGAGAGAATCGAGCATCATGTCGGATGGCAACACAGTTTCTGCGCCATAGACTAAGAAGAAAGGAGTAAACTTGGTTGATCTGTTTGGGGTTGTTCGTAAACTCCAAAGGACAGATTGCAACTCTTCAACCCAAGCCCCAGCCGCCCTGTGCAATGGTACTTCGAGACGAGGTTTGAGTCCTTGTAGGACCAAGCCGTTTGTACGCTCTACTTGACCGTTTGCTTGGGGATGTGCCACTGAGGCCAAATCCAGCCGGATGCCATGTTGGTTGCAGTATTTCTCGACTTCACCTTGCGAGAGATTTGTGCCAATATCGGTGATGATGCTATGCGGCACCCCGAACCGAGATATTATTCCCCACAGAAAATTGGCGGTTGTGGCGCCGTCAAGCTTTTTGATAGGTTTAGCTTCAACCCATTTGGTGAACTTGTCTACAGCCACAAGCAAATGTGTGTAACCACCAGGTGCCGTCTTAAATGGACCAATCATGTCCAAGCCCCAGACTGCGAAAGGCCACGTGATGGGTATTGTTTCAGCTCTTGAGCCGGCATGTGCGGTTGTCTGGCATATAGTTGGCAGCCTTTGCATCTCTTGACGATATCCTCTGCATCTTCCTTGGCTGTCAACCAGTAAAAACCTTGTCGAAAAGCTTTGGACACAAGGGAGCGGACGAGGCGTGATGCCCACAAACTCCGGCATGTATTTCATCCAGCAGGTTTCTACCTTCTTCAGGAGAAATGCAACGCTGGTAGACCCCGGTGGTGCTACGCTTGTACAATTCGCCTTTTATAATCGTGAATGCCTTGGCTCTTCTGATGATTTGCCGTTTTAATACCTCATCATCCGCAACTCCTGATTGATCAGGAAGTCCAAGTATGGTGCCGTCCAATCCGGCTTCACCAAGTAGACGGCGTAGCTTGCGTCGCCTACTGTTTTGCCGCTTCTGGGTCGAGGAGGTCTGCTCCTTTTATTGACGGCTTGTAGAGGTGCTCCAGGAAAACATCCTTTCGCACCTTTTTGCGCTCGGACCCAAGCCTGGCAAGTGTGTCTGCCGCCTCGTTTTGAGCCCTTGGAATGTGACGGACTTCGTATCCTAGGAAGCATTTAGCGAATTCGTCAACGTGGCACGATATGCCGCCATGGTCTTGCTTTTTGCATCCCACGTGCCACGTGTCTGTTGCGCAACCAGGTTTGATTCTCCGTAGCAGAGAACGCGCTGGACGCCTAGTTCTTTGGCGATGTGCAAACCGTGAAGGAGTGCTTCATATTCGGCAACATTGTTTGTTGCCTTGAAATGTATTTGTAGCACGTAGCTTAGCTTGTCTCCTTGCGGGTTTCTTAGCACAACGCCAGCCCTCGAGCCCTGAAGCATCTTTGATCCGTCAAAGTGCATAATCCAGTACTCTGATTCAGGGAGAGGTACTTCATCCATGGCTCCGTCCAGTCGGCGACAAAATCTGCTAAGGCTTGAGACTTGATGGCATTTCTGGGTTTATACCGATGTCGAAGGCGGCGAGCTCAATGCCCCATTTGGCGACTCGGCCTGTTGCATCTGCGTTGTTGATTATATCTCCCAGAGGTGACTTGCTCACCACAGTTATCGAATATTCCTAGAAGTAGTGCCTCAACTTCCTGGCGCGTATGATGATCCCGAAGAGCAAGTCTTGATGCCTGCACAAATAACGGGATTTAGGTTGAGACTCCAAGTGCAGAGTGTATAGTATAGTGGAAGACAGTTTTCCCCACGAGGGGTGACTCGAGGGTTTAATATCGAACTCTCGGGGAATCTGAAGTGGTAGATTTATCTTCTTATCCTTCTTTTGGTTACCTACAAAACAAGGTTAGATGTTTTGGTCCTCAACCTCACCTGTGGTTGTCAAGCACAAGGTGTAAGAATGATATCAGGATAGTTATGCAATGCAAACAAGAAATAAATATGCAATGATGGTGGATGCAATGATAAATGATATTTTTGGGTTTTTGAATGATGTATGCAAGATGAAAAGTATTTTTGTATTTTCGGATTTAATGATGGCTGAAAATAGAAAAGTGGTATATGGTGTTGGAAAGGTGTTTCTTATGATTAAAAATGGACTGGGGTTCATGGTTTCACAAATGCACTCTCTCTTTATAAAGTGGTAGACAATGGAACACACAAAGTTAACATATGAGATTGCAACACAGGGTTTGATAACAAGTTACTTAGATATATGGGCATCACGTCCTAACATAGAGATCTTTTGGTTATTAACCTCTCTTATACTCCACCAAGATGCGAACTAAATCATAACACCTCAGTAATTAAGATAACTCAGAGTATAGCATTAAGTATCATGACATGAAGTGAAAATAAGAACATGCTAGATCTAGTCATGGAGTAGTGGCAATGGTCACGCCCACATCCCCGGTAGCATGGTATTTTAGTTTATCCCTAGTGAGGTAACAAAGTAAGGTAAAGATACCAAAGTGGATCGCAGAACTTTCTCTCACGTTCACTGCACTAGCCACCCCCCGTTACTCCAACTAATGCACACGTTCCCCCCACACGCTCTCATAAACATGCTTGATCAAAACAAGTAGACAAGAACGGGGTACATAATATGCATCTATACTCATAACTGAAACAAACATTGCAATCTCAAACATATATTAACTCATAAAGATCCACCACAAAGGTATTACAACGGTGACCGTAATCATGTTCAGCAGCTCATACGGTGCTAATTAGTGAAGCTCAAGAGAGGAGAGATACATAAGTTACTTCCACAAACCCATAGTCCAGAGGTGGACTACTCCCTCTTCATCATGGAGACGGTGGAGAAGTCGATGGAGAAGATGGAGACCACGCCGGCAGCGCCCCGCCGGAGTTTTCCCCCTCCAATCTGCAGCTCCTGATCTCCGTTTCGGTGTTTCTGTGTTTGTGCGGCGCTCCTTCCAGAGAACGTCGGGGGACCTTTTTTATAGGCGTTTTTAGGTCAAGACGAAGGCGGTGGAGCGAAGATCGACGGCAACGGAGCCACGAGGCCCAAACGGGTGGGTCCCACGCGGCCACAGTACCTGGCCGCGTGGGCCACCCGTTTGGCCCTCGGGCCTCCGTTTGCTTCTTCCTTTTTCCGTAGTCCTTCTTCCTTCCAAATATTGACGCCCGTAAATTTCCAGGTGATTTCGTTGACGTTTGGGTCCCTGAAACATTAAAATACAAAACTAGGGTTTTCTGCCTGTGCAGGGTTAATTCCAAATAAATGGAAAACTATGAAGTATTCCCAAAATCATGATAAAACATTGATATAACCCTTATATGATGCAAATATGATTGGAATATAAGCAATTAAAGTGCAAAGTTCATGTATGCATTTTACATGCATCAACATCCCCAAGCTTAATCCATGCTCGTCCTCGAGTATGAAGATGATAAAACTAACATGGACTTTGCAATTTAATACTTAACAATGGATATCAAAGATGATTACTATTGCTACATATAGTCAAATGATTCATTCTTCAAAGGAGTAGCAATATGCAAATAGTTTATGAAGTGATATCAAGTATTCAAGACAAGGATGTTCATTGATAGTTCACAAAGTGTAACATAGTAGCAAGTAATATGGAACACATGTATGCATAATGATAAGTAGAACATCCTACAATGGTCATAGAGTGTAGATGAAAATCTGAATATGATAGGTGTACACTTTGGAAAGATGTATATGTGAGTAGAGGTAAAGCATGCATAAGTTTCATCCAACTTCCAAACTCTTCTACTTAAGTTAATGATTGCAATAAGGTATTCATTGGTGTCAAGCTCTCATTGCCCCTATCATAGCATCTTGAATGATTAAGGTTAAAGTGAAAGCAAATATGAGTAGTGTGCTTGATAAAGTAAAGGTTGGATGTCTCATGCCCCTTGAATACAAGTACCTACACCATGATTACTCAACTTAGGAAACAAAGCAAGTTCAAGTTATATCATTGTAAGTAATAATAGTATCATCAAGAGCGTCAACTGGGGTACCTCTTGTCCCAGATATGGAACAAGCCCATATCAAAATGACAAGACAAACAAACAAAATGAACAATCTCAACACCCTTTTTATTTACCATTTGGAATAGTTTTTTATTGCAAGGTGTATCACAGAAGGTTCACCATAGTATGTAAGTAAATTTCCACCATGAATGATGCATGGCTTAGATTAGCGGCCCAGGCGTCTCTCTAACCATTTACACAAACTCATTTAAACTCACTCATTTCCACATTTATTTCACATGATAGCATCCATAACAAAAGCACATGATATCAACTAAATGAGATGAAGAGCATGTTGAAAGCTTGCATGTGACAGCACATATGGGCTAACTCCAACCCAAATTTATCAAGCCACAAACATCATAATCTTAATCACAATGGGTCATTTTATTATGCAATAAAAGAACATTGCATCAAGTTCGTGAGAGCTATATAACCAATTTTTTCCATTGCAATCAATAACATAAACATTTTCATTCAGAGGTAAGATAACACAAACAACATGTTAAACATACTCGGAATAGCATAAAGCCAATAGGTAGATATGGTGGACTCACTGGAATAACTTTGGTTGAAGGTGTTGGAAACAAGTTTTTGCTTGTTGGAGTTTTTGGGCTAGCAAAAGGGAGAAAGTTGACCATCTAGATGCATGCATGAGTGTCCATAGAACTAACTAATCCATGTTAAACCAAGTAAATAACAATCAGCACCAAAACATGAATAAGTGATAGCTCTACAAAAAGAATTTGCAAACTATTACTCATAAACAAGCTCATGAATCATGCAACTATATGTATCATTAAAAATCAAGTCAAACATCCCTTTTCCCAATCTTATAAAAGCATCCAACATATTTCAACCCATATTTCCAGTAGCTCTCTCATATATAATTGATAGTGTGGTGGTCTCTCAAGACTCAAACAAAAACAAAAAACGACGCTCCAAGTTTATGCGATAAAGTGTTTCGATCGAAAAACAGAAGTTGGACGTGTGCAAACCGAGAGTGTGTAGGTCCAGCGGGGTTGTCTTCACATCCCCAAGCTTATGGTCTTCACCATCCTTGGATAGCTCTTGGTGCATCTCCTCCAATCCCTGTGAAAAAACTTCAAAACACCGTTTCTCCCATCTCTTTTCTGTGGGGTGCATTAATAGTGATAAACAAATAGGTTCCTTGCTGCATATAATCCTTGAACAAAAATTCATATGAATGTCCAGAAAGTGTATAATGTTGTATGCCTACTCATAAACTCAATTGGATCAAAAAGATTCAACTTAAAAGCTCAAAGCATGCATCAAACAAAATGGGACAGAATCTGTCCAGAAAAACAGCAGCAGCAAAACGTATTTTTCTACCCTACCAAACTTTCTCGAAAAATTCCGAAAAAATTCATGCATACAGAGGATGAAAAGTTGCAACTACAGTTCAAATATGAGCTCATTCGGAGTTACAGAATAAGAATTAAAAATCATACCGTGCACTGATCGTGCAGGAATAAAATCTCCGAACTATAAGCAACTTTTCAAACCAAAAAGGGTAAAACTTGGCACTTTATTAAAAACTCCAGAACCTAACTAGACACAAAATCTCTTGTTACAGCAAGAGGACACAAAGAAAAATCACACAAAAAATAACCGGGTTGCCTCCCGCAAAGCGCTTTCTTTATAGCCATATAGCTAGGCTTCTTACTTGTTGTTTATTGTGGACGAAGCTCATGAGGGAGCTTGAACTTTGTTCCCCTCTTCCTTGGAAGTGTTCCATGCATTATACCAGGGTCCCATGGTGCTCTCAAACCGATCAAAATAATAGTCAAGTTGAAACCTGGTTGAGAGAAAAAAGAACACAAAAGTAATAACAACGAAGTCTAACTTTCTTCTATGCATTGGCATTTTGTATATGAATGAAGTTTTCCAATGCATATTAACAATAGTCACTTGCAGCCCATTATTATTAGTAGCATAAAGAGGATTCTTATCACCTCCTCTTTCATAATAGTTGCAAGTAGTAAAAGTGTATTCAACCATATAACCAATAGAATCTTCCAACTTAGATAATTTGGGAACATGATGAGGATCATTAAATTTATTTTGGAATTCATTAGCATGCTTCCCTCTTTCAAAATAGTTGTTGAGATCAATATCAAGTTTAATATCATGGTTGCAACAAAGATTTGGAACTAGAGATAATTGCAAACCACATAAGTATTTCTCAACATAAGCAAATTTCTCCTCTATGGTGTTATTAGGAGAATTCAAGAACAAAGTGGGACTCTCATGGGTGAGAGTATTGTCACAAACAGCAAGTATATCATTTTTATCCTCACATAGAGAAGTAACAACTTCCAAACATGTAGGATTATCAATAAGCATAGGACCATCATCTAAAGCATTATCATATAGCTCATTTAAGCAACACTCCTCATTATCATCAATGAGTTTACTAGTAGCATTATTAGTTTCATCATAATAGCATGGGTTATCATATAGGACCATAGAATTTTCAGTTTCACACTCATCATAACATGGGTTCTCATAAATAACAAAGGATTTTTGAGTTTGAGTGTTACTATCATTTGTTGAAGGTGAAGTTGGGAGATCCAACTCATCATTCTCCAGTTGTTCATCTTCTTTTTCCTGCAAAATATTAGTACTTTCTTGGGGAGTAAAATATTTAAGAAAAACCTCCATCAAAATACTCCAATCAGTTTTCACTTCTTCATCCAAAGACATGTACCAATCACGAGCATTACCAGATAAAGACAAATATAATAGCTTCCTTTTTATTTGATCATCAGAAATACCAGGAAGCCTAAATAAACCACATATTTCATCAATTGTTTCTATGTGTTCACATGCAGACTTAGTTCCATCCCCTGTAAATGGATTTTTCATAACTCTTTTAACATGGCCAATGGGAATTTTATATCCCACTTTAGGTACCTCAGACACAGTAGTTTCAACCACTTTAGCAGTAGTGGCATAAGCACTTTCATATAAAGCAAGGTGCAGCGGTGCATGATTCATAAAAGCCATAGTCGAAGCATCAATAATTTTTGGCTTTTCTCTCAGGTGTGGCAATGGGCTTTTCTCCCATTTTAGCAAGTTTTTATGTGTTTTTAGATTTTTATGCAAAACTGAAATAAATATGATATGATATGCAATGACACTAACAAAACAAATAAATTGCTTTGTAAGTAAAGATGGATAAGATGGTGCTCACGTAGGTGCAACCTCCCCAAGCTTAGGTGTTAGCACAAGTTGGTGACGTTGACTTTGTTGTGAGATGAATGCGATGATGCACACCCTTGGATAAATCTCTCAGCTACGATTCCCCGGCAACGGCGCCAGAAAACGTCTTGATGATCCCGAAGAGCAAGTCTTGATGCCTGCACAAATAACGGGATTTAGGTTGAGACTCCAAGTGCAGAGTGTATAGTATAGTGGAAGACAGTTTTCCCCACGAGGGGTGACTCGAGGGTTTAATATCGAACTCTCGGGGAATCTGAAGTGGTAGATTTATCTTCTTATCCTTCTTTTGGTTACCTACAAAACAAGGTTAGATGTTTTGGTCCTCAACCTCACCTGTGGTTGTCAAGCACAAGGTGTAAGAATGATATCAGGATAGTTATGCAATGCAAACAAGAAATAAATATGCAATGATGGTGGATGCAATGATAAATGATATTTTTGGGTTTTTGAATGATGTATGCAAGATGAAAAGTATTTTTGTATTTTCGGATTTAATGATGGCTGAAAATAGAAAAGTGGTATATGGTGTTGGAAAGGTGTTTCTTATGATTAAAAATGGACTGGGGTTCATGGTTTCACAAATGCACTCTCTCTTTATAAAGTGGTAGACAATGGAACACACAAAGTTAACATATGAGATTGCAACACAGGGTTTGATAACAAGTTACTTAGATATATGGGCATCACGTCCTAACATAGAGATCTTTTGGTTATTAACCTCTCTTATACTCCACCAAGATGCGAACTAAATCATAACACCTCAGTAATTAAGATAACTCAGAGTATAGCAATAAGTATCATGACATGAAGTGAAAATAAGAACATGCTAGATCTAGTCATGGAGTAGTGGCAATGGTCACGCCCACATCCCCGGTAGCATGGTATTTTAGTTTATCCCTAGTGAGGTAACAAAGTAAGGTAAAGATACCAAAGTGGATCGCAGAACTTTCTCTCACGTTCACTGCACTAGCCACCCCCCGTTACTCCAACTAATGCACACGTTCCCCCCACACGCTCTCATAAACATGCTTGATCAAAACAAGTAGACAAGAACGGGGTACATAATATGCATCTATACTCATAACTGAAACAAACATTGCAATCTCAAACATATATTAACTCATAAAGATCCACCACAAAGGTATTACAACGGTGACCGTAATCATGTTCAGCAGCTCATACGGTGCTAATTAGTGAAGCTCAAGAGAGGAGAGATACATAAGTTACTTCCACAAACCCATAGTCCAGAGGTGGACTACTCCCTCTTCATCATGGAGACGGTGGAGAAGTCGATGGAGAAGGTGGAGACCACGCCGGCAGCGCCCCGCCGGAGTTTTCCCCCTCCAATCTGCAGCTCCTGATCTCCGTTTCGGTGTTTCTGTGTTTCTGCGGCGCTCCTTCCAGAGAACGACGGGGGACCTTTTTTATAGGCGTTTTTAGGTCAAGACGAAGGCGGTGGAGCGAAGATCGACGGCAACGGAGCCACGAGGCCCAAACGGGTGGGTCCCACGCGGCCACAGTACGGGCCAGGCCCGTTTGGCCCTCGGGTCTCCGTTTGCTTGCTTCCTTTTTCCGTAGTCCTTCTTCCTTCCAAATATTGACGCCCGTAAATTTCCAGGTGATTTCGTTGACGTTTGGGTCCCTGAAACATTAAAATACAAAACTAGGGTTTTCTGCCTGTGCAGGGTTAATTCCAAATAAATGGAAAATCATGATAAAACATTGATATAACCCTTATATAATGCAAATATGATTGGAATATAAGCAATTAAAGTGCAAAGTTCATGTATGCATTTTACATGCATCGGCGTAGAAGAGGCCGTAGACCAGCTTCTGATAATGCGGGTAACGCTGCTTTGAGGCGGAAAATACTTCACTGATGAAGTAGACGGGACGCTGCTCAGAGGCGTCGGCTGCTTCCGCCTTGCGCTCCACAACCATAACTGCACTGACAACCAAGTTGGTTGCCGCTATGTAAAGCAGCATTGGTTCCTCTGTACGAGGTGTTGCGAGGATTGGGGCAGTCGTCAGTGCTACCTTAAGCTACTGCAAGGCGGCATCTGCTTCGTCTGTCCACTCAAATGTGTCAGATTTCTTCAGTAGCCGGTAAAGAGGCATTGCCTTTTCTCCAAGCCGGCTAATGAAATGACTGACGGCAGCTGCGGAGCCAGCTAGGCGCTACACGTCCTTCAGACATGTGGGTCTGGATATGTTGAGAACATCCTTGATTTTTTCCGGGTTGACCTCAATTCCTCGTTCGGAAACGATAAAGCCAAGCAATTTACCGGCAGGAACCCCGAAAACGCACTTCTTTGGGTTGAGTTTCATCCTATATACCCGGAGGTTGTCGAAGGTTTCTCGCAGATCGTCAAGCAAATCCGCCTTCTTTCGAGTCATGACAGCAATGTCGTCAACGTAGACGTGAACATTGCGGCCAATCTGCTCGTTCAAGCATCTTTGCATGCATCGCTGGTACGTTGCGCCGACATTTTTTTAGGCCAAAGGGCATCGTGATGTAGCAGAAGGTTCCATAGGGCGTGGTGAACGCTGTTTTTAGCTGGTCCGATTCCCGCATTTTAATTTGGTGGTACCGGAGTACGCGTCCAAAAAGCACAGCCGCTCGGAGCCGGCTGTGGAGTCTATGACCTGATCTATACGTGGTAAAGCGAAGTGGTCCTTAGGACAGCACCTGTTCAAACCGGTATAATCGATACACATCCTCAGCTCTTTATTAGGTTTCGGAACCATTACAGGGTTTGCCAACCAGTCTGTATGCACTACTTCCCTAATGAACTTCGCCTCCTGCAACTTGATGATCTCCTTCCCTATCGCCTGCCTTTTCTTCTCGTCGTAGCGTCTTATTCCTTGCTTCACTGGCTTGGCTCCTTTGTAGACATTAAGAGAGTGCTCAGCAAGTTCCCTAGGTACACCTGGCATGTCGGCGGACGACCATGCAAATATGTCCCTATTCTCACGGAGGAACTCGATGAGCGCGTTTTCCTATTTGTCATCTAAGCCGGATCCGATGGTGATTTGCCTGGAGCTGTCACCTTTCGTCAGATCCGCCTTCTTTGTTTCTTTGGAGGCCTTGAAAGTCTTCTTTGGCTCGGCGGTCTGCGCCTTTTCCGGCAACTGCGACGTATCAGTTTCCTTTTTCAGCATGGCTAGCTCCTCTGCGTGGAGGACTGCCTCGGCGAAGGCGGCATTGCCACGCTCGCACTCCTTTGCTTTCTTGAAGTTGCCATTGACGGTAATGGTACCGTTGGGTCCAGGCATCTTCAACTTGCTGTAGATGTAGCAGGGTCTTGCCATGAACTTGGCGAAAGCTGGCCTTCCAAAGATGGCGTGGTAAGCACTCTTGAAGGGGACTACTTCGAAACAGAGATGCTCAGTGCGATAGTTTGTCTCCGGTCCAAAAGTAACCTCAAGCTTGATGCTTCCCATGGATTTGGCTTGTTTTCCCAGCACGATACCATGAAACTTGACTTTGCTGTAGTCAAGCTGGCTCTCCGTCAAGTTCATGCGCTTCAAGGTGTCTTCGTACAGGATGTTGAGGCTGCTGCCTCCGTCCATCAACACCTTGATCGGTCTGAAGTTGTCGACAATTGGGTCGACGACAAGGGCATACTTGCCGGGATGCGGCACGTGATCTGGTTGGTCTTCCCTATCCCATGTGATTGGAGCTTTGGACCAGTCCAAGTATTGGGGAACATCTGGCACCGTGGCATTGAGCTCACGTAGTTCCGCCTTTTCTTCTTTTGCCGAAGGAGTACCCAGAAAGCAGACCAATTGACCGTGTACCTTGGGATACTTTTTCTCCTTACGAGGCGGCTTGGGGTCCTCGTCTTCTGACATGGAGACTGCCTCATCGTCGTCATCCTTCTTTGCCTTCTCAGCTTTCTTGCTCTTTTTCGGCTTCCAGCCAACATTGGGGTCCTTCTTGAAGTCATCTATGAAGCGGCACTCTCCCAGTGTGTGGTTGACCTTCCGAGCGATGCGTGGATGGGGCAGGGTAAAAGCTTCGCCTGTTTGTAGGTCATGCGATTTTTGTTAGGAGTAGCGTCCTTGCCCTTGCTTTTCCACTTGCGATTGCCGCCTTTGCCTTAGAAGGCGGCGGCAACCTCGTTGGATGGTCCGGCTTCCTGGGGAGCCTTGCGCTTGTGGCTCGCACGTCTGTTTGGCGCCAAGTCCTGGGCGCCGTCTCCATCGCGCGCGTCGTCGTCCGCCTGAGCGTACATGGTGATAACTTCAAGCATGACCCCGAGGTCTTTGACCTGCATGCGCACTAGCTTGTGTCTGAGACTTGAGCCCTTCAGTAGGCCCGTGGTGAAGGCGTGGATTGCTTGGTTGTCGTCAACATTCTCGCAACTTGCCTTCGTTTGGATCCACCTTGCCAAAAAAGCTGTCGCGGTTTCATCCGGCTTCTGCACACAGCGAGTTAGATCGGTATACGTGTTAGGTGAAGACCCTGGAAGTGTTGGGTGAAGACCCATTCCATGCCTAGCCAGCTATGAATGGACTTCTCTGGGAGGTTTTCAATCTAGCTTCGGGCTGTGCCCTCCAGCATGAGGGGGAGAAAACGAGCGGCGACTAGGCCATTGCCCCGGCAATTTGGACTGTCAGCGCATAATCCGACAACCACGAGTTCGGCTTGTCCGCGCCGTTGTACCTTGGGCAACTTTTTGATACTGATGTCATGTCCCTAGGAACCTGAACGTTGCGGATGGCTGGGCCGAAGCACTCGGGGCCGAGGTATGACTCTTCTTTTCCCGCCTTGATGTCATTGAGACGATGTCGTGCGTCTTTCGGATCGAGCTGCCCGTTGGATCTGTCGGCATGAGGCTCATCCTGCGCAGCCCGGCTTTTGCTACTCCTAGGCTCGTTGTTGTGACCCTGACTTCCGCCTTCGCGCCTGGGCGCTGGTGGGCAGCGCGTGCAATCCCTGCTTCTCCTTGGTGGTGGGGCGTTGTCGCGGCTGCCACCACACCTTGGCGGCTGTTGGTTGCCTCGGCTGCCTCCTTCCTCTCTCCTAGGCGGTGGAGGGGGCGCTTCGTCGTGCCTGTTGCCGGTGCGGGATGCTTCGTCTCGCTGCCTCCTGGGAGGCGGCGATTTCCACGGTTCCTTGTCCTTGTCTTTTCCCTTCCCATGGCTGCCGGAGCCAGATAGATCCTCGGGACCGCCGCCGGCAGCTGCCTTGCAAGCGTTGGATTTGGACTCTAGCCTTCCTCCACGTGCGTCCGCCTGGTCAGCACGAGAATCAGCCCGTGCCTGCTGCTCCAAAGCTTTGTAAGCGAGGACATAGGCATAGTAGATCTTCTCGTCTTTGTCGTAGTCGTCGTTGTTGAGGATGTCTAAGGCGGCTGCGGTGTTGAGGACAGGCGTACTCAAGATGACATCGCCATTTTTGTCCTTCCGCTGCGGAGCCGTTGCCCACTCGAAACCAAGTCGTTGTGCAGGAGATTTGAACTCCTCTGGAGACGGATCCCGATTTTGCAGGGTGCTTTTCTTTTTTGACGGTGGCACTTTTGATTTGGCCACCGGTGTCGTCATGAAGAGATTTTTCCTGGAGGTTATCTTGGCGTTCTCTTCCGTGGCCTCCTTGATTAGGTCCAAGACTTCACCTTCTTTCTTCTGAAGGTTCCTGGTTTGCTCTACTATGAATGTGCGGAGCTTCTCCAGGTCAGCCGGAGCCGTTTTGTCGTTGAACGGCGTGTTCAAGACTTCGGCCAAGGCGGCGATGTCCTCCGTCCTGCCGGCGTCCTTGCTGCATCCGCCTTTCTCCAGGATCTTCTTCTTTGGAGCCGGCAGGGGCTCCAAGCTTGGCAGGTTGTCGTCCAACTCGGAGGCTTTGGCGGCTGCTGCCGCTTTAGCCGGATCCGTGTCGGTAACCTCAGCCACAAAGGCTTGCTGCATGGTTACTGACGAGCCTGTTTCCGCCTCAGAAGGCGGCGGTTCTGGTGCGTGGAAGCACTTTTGAACCTTTTGCTCGAACATGCTCACATAGTCTTCATCGGAGTCAGAATCTACGTTGACGTGAACGGAGACCTGGAGCCGGCATCTGAAATCGCATCGTCCTGGAGTGCAGGAAGGATCGATTCAGGATCGTTGCTTGCCGGCTGAGAGTCGGATCCCAGTCCGGCAACACCACAGAAGTGGAGATCGGAATCTGCCGACCCTGGGAGAAGGCGGACTCAGATCCGTCTTGCGCGTAGTCGAACTCCGGGTGGTGGGTGGGCGAAAAGACGGTGTGCTTCTTCGGGAAGCCCATGGCCTCCGGAGTGAATCCGATGAAGATCTCGTGCTCGCCAACTGGGACAAGCGTGTAGGCGATGAGTCTGTCTTTCGCCGGCATCCACGTTGCGTCGTCTTGGACATAGCCGATGGAGCCGAAGCGCGATGAGCGGCCGACGGCGATGGTTTCACCGATGCCGTCAAGTATTCCCGCGTCGAACGTGACACCCGACGCCTTAGGCCCCACGGTGGGCGCCAACTGTCGTCGTATCGGCATTCTTGATAGGACGGGGGTCCTCTAGCCGAGGGTGAACCGAGGGGGTGAAGGGGAGGTCGTCGAGGTCGGGATTGAACAAGGCGGATTACCCAGCTTCGGATCTTGTAGCGGTGGCGAGGTCCTACGTGCTGCTATAACTCACTATAATGGCAACAGCCTTGGTCGGGTTACAATGAGAAATTTATCGTGCCCTAAAGGCGTCCCTGGTCCGGCTTATATAGGCGGCCAGACCTAGGGTTACAGGGGAAATACGTATCCGGCAAGTATACCGAGTCCTAAACCTAACCGGCAAGTCTGCCATCTACCACCTTAGTCTTGGTGGCTTCATGGGCTTCTGTCTTGGGCCTCCTCCTTGCCGGCATCCGCCTTCCCTTGGTCGTCAGCTATCTGGGCCGCCTGGCAGGCAAAGCCTTTACCACCACTGCGGGCCACCCTGGACTAGCCGGATTGATCCATGCTGGTGATACCCCTAGTTGGTATATCCCCAACAGTGGGCTGTGGGCAAACCGGGTCGTGCACCTTCGATGTGCTCTTCTAGCACGTTTTGTCGTGCTACCACGGAGCGACCGCGCCGGCCACGAAGTGGACGCCGCTACGAAAGCGGTGGCGGACAACGAGGAGGGTGCTCCGGCCATCCTCGAGCCCAGTGGCAGAGCAAGAGCTCGCGTGGGCGCTGTACAGGTCGATCAACCCTTCAGTACCCCGGCTTCGAGTGAGCAGGCCGGTGAAGAAGAAGACCACCAGATCTAGTTTATCTAGTTTTATTTCAGGTTTTATCTCTATTTAATATAGCTCGATGTGAACTTTTGAACTGGTTGAAATCTCACGTGAACTGATTTATTTGAATTTCCAGTACGAATTTCGTGGATCTGTCCTGCTCGAGCCCTCGCACGTTCACATTTCAAAAAATATTATCAATGCTTTAAAATATTATAAAAAGTACGTATGAATATTCACAAGGTATATGTCTACAACCTAAATTCAAAATCCATATTGAGAAACAAAAAGACAAATACATATATGAATAGGTTCAATTTTACTTTTATATTTTTCGTGACACTATTAATGCTAGATTTGTCTTTTCTATTTCTTAGTGTGTACTTCGAATTTGGATTTGATTTTAATAGAAGTTGCAGCTACGTACCTTGTGAACATTCACATTTTCTTCTAGAATTTATTAAAATATTTAAAATTGTTTTTTTCTTAAATGGGAGCACGGAAGCATCTGAAAAGGATGGTATCACTAGATATTCTCTCCTACATTCTGTCCTTCCATTCTGCACATCGGTGTAGACTTCTTTTTGAGTGAATTTGCTGCGACAAGTGGAGATTTGCTTTAAACGGTGGGAATTTGTTGCATATATGTATTTTTGTTTGTTTTTTCTGCGAAAAGTTCCACCGATCTATTGATAATCATTCATAGTAGTACAAATAAGCCAAAAAGTAATAAAAATTACAAGAAGGTCACTGGACCACCGCAGACTACAACTGGCACGAGCCAAAGGCGCGCCGCCATCCTCGCCCCTCCATCACCGGAGGCGGGCAAAGATTGTTGTACTAGAGCTTGTTGAAGTAGACAAACGGGAAGTCGTCTCGCTAATGCCACAAAGGACCAGCGCACTAGAGCAGCAACCATCACCAAAGATGATATTCGTAGATCGGAAGAGACGGACCTAAAACCATACCAACGAACACGAAAACTGACTGGATCCACGGAGATCCGTCAGACACACAACTCCACGCACCCTCCGTTTGGCACTAGACGCACACCGGAGCGAGGATAGGGCGTAGAGGATCTTATTCTGACTTCTGGATGTAGCCGCCGCCTCACCATTCTGAGAAAGACACCAAAAAAAGACTAAAAAAGAACGGAACCCCCCTCCCCCGATGGTCTGCCATGCCTCCAAGGCCCCAAGGCCACCGGAGGCGGAGCGGACCGACGGCGAGGGGGACGGAACCCTAGATGGGTTTTAGGATCCTCCCGAGCGCCTCTGCTGGAGCCCTTTTCACGTACCGCTTCGTTATGTATTTTTGTTTGTTGCAACGATGTTTTCAAGATGTTGCAATGTTTTTTGTGCGTTTTCTCCTCACCAAGAGAAAATGGCAGAAGTCGACACGTGAAAATCCATATAGTTCAACGCAAGTAAAAAAGGAAAGCAAGTGGAGCTCCTCTAGCCCCAACGCTGCTACAATGATAGTGCCGGCTTGGATGAGAGGGATGATCGCAAAGCCGGGTCGGCTCACCTTGGTAAAGACGGTGATGGCAGCACGGCCAATCCATCATCTCCTCATAGCCGATGCCCCGGTGTGGGTGTTTGAGGAACTGGAGAAGTGCTTCCGCGGGTTCTTTTGGGCGGCCAAGGATAGAGCTAACGGAGGCCAATGTCTTGTGGCTTGGGATCGTATTTGCAGGCCGCAGGAATTCAGAGGCTTGGGAATCAAAGACCTACGGCTGCATGGCCTTGCCCTCAGGACCCGCTGGGAGTGGTTACGGCGAACGGATCTGGAGCGACCCTGGCAGGGTTTACCAATGCTCAAAGACCCCGTGGCCAAGAATGTGTTCGATTCCTGGTGCGCATCAAGGTCGGAGACGGTAACCAGGTCATGTTCTGGACTGATCGCTGGATCAATGGGAAAACACGAGCGAGATTGCGCCGGGAATCACCAACACGGTGTCGGCGCGAGCCAGGAACGTGAGGACGGTGACGCAAGGCCTGACAGAGAATGCTTGGATTGCGGACGTTCCTGGAACAATGGCCTATAGAGGAGCTCGAGAGTGCCTTATACTCTGGGCTGAGATCAATGGGGTAGACAGAGATCCGACGGAACGTGACACCTTTGTTTGGCCTTCACTCTGTCAGGCAAGTACTCGGCTAGCTCTGCTTACAACATGCTGGTGCAAGGAAGGGAACAATTTCCGTTGGCAGAACCAATTTGGAGAAACGGAGCCACGCCCAAAAGCAAGCTGTTCGCTTGGCTAGCTTCGCAACATAGAATTTGGACTTCTGACAGGAGGGTGCGGCACGGACTGCAGACACAAACCTCAGCCTGCTTTGTATGCTTGCAAGAGGAGGACACGGCCGAGCATATCCTCATACAGTGTGTGTTTGCGAGGGAAGTTTGGCACCGATGCAGGGCTGCGCTCGGTGGTCAGTTCAGTGCGCCATCGCATGAGTGTACTCTGCAGGGGTGGTGGATGTTGCAGCGTGCGAAATTCAGAGACAAGGACAGAAAGAAAGTAGATGCGCTGGTTTGCCTTGGCTGCCATGCACTGTGGAAGAACAGAAACGCTTGGTGTTTCAACAATACGAGACGCCAACTGTCAGTGGAAAAATCACGTCTGAAATCCTTGAGGAATTCGATTTGTTAACAAGTTTGAGGGAAGGAAACTTTGGAGTTGGAGCCCGAACAGTTGCGAGAGAGTAGGCTTAGGGTCTTTGGGTGGGGTGGTGTGGTGTTCGGTCCCCTAGTCTTCGAATAGGGTGACTGTCTTGTAAATCTTATCTGCCTTCTATGGTACGCAATTGCGTACTCTCTAAAAAAAAAATACTTTTGCCACATAAAGAAGCATGGCGTGGTGTTCGTCCAATAATCATCTGGACAGTGCAGACACGGCAACGAAGTCAATCCGGCGCTCGCACGACTGCGACCGATTGCGACGGCGGCGAGATCAACGGCCCAGATCTCTCCCGCTCTTGTCCCCCTTCTCTTAAACGCCTTCCGTCCTCTTCCCCCTTCCACACACAGGATCCAAACCTCCGAAGTCACGAGGAGAGAGAAAGCGAAATCGCGACCGCAAAATCCAGGCCCAAACCCTCGGCGACGCCACCGATGGCGGCGGCGGAGGTGGCGCCCGCGGCCGGGGGCGAGCTGGAGAGGCGGGTGATGGCGGCGGTCAAGGCGTCGGAGGCGCGCGGGGACCCGCCGCTGCTGCGGGCGGTGGAGGTGGCCCGCCTCGTCTCCGGGGAACTCCCCAGCGCCGACCTCGCCGGGATCCTCGTCTCCAACCTCTGCTTCGCGCACAACTCCGCCTCGCTCTGGAAGCTCCTGGACCAGGCCATGTCGTCCCGCCTCCTCTGCCCGCTCCACGTCCTCGCGCTCCTCACCGCCAGGTCCACCGCCCGTGCGCGCTCATTTTCTGCCCGTTTAGAAGGGCACGGGAGTAACTCTCTCTGGCGGTGATTTTGCAGGGTGCTGCCGCAGCGGCGAGCGCAGCCGGAGGCGTACAGGCTGTACCTGGAGCTGCTCAAGACCAACGTCACGTCCTCCTCGCTGTCTCTCCAGGCCGGACCTAACCGTGACAAGTAAGTGGCCATCTCTGTAAGACTGTAATGTTCGAACGGAGGCTTCGTTTTGGATTTGAGCTGTGCACAATATGCCTATTACTTAGTACTGATACTCCTATGTATGCTGCGTGGTAGCTGGTGCCCAATTGCTTATACACGCTTACCTTGATTCCTGTTCCCAGGATGACGAAATCTATCGATGCTGTTTTGCAACTATCTAAAACCTATGGAGTTTCCAAAATTGACTTTGGACATGTCGTCATCCTGTTCGTGCTGACTGTTACCACGAAACTGATTGACTGCGTACTGGAGGATTGCGGCTTTCCATCTGGAACAGCAGATTGGCAGGAGAATGTGTATCCCACGGAAGGGTCACAGGCTATGGACGTAGATGTCAAAGGGGCCTCTACCGTGAAGCAAAATGAGCACCACGAACAGTTACGTCGAAAGAACACCGTCATGGCTCTAGAAGTTCTGCATATGATGGTTGCTGATAAGAAGATTCAAGCATTTCTGCGGTTGGTATGCTTTAACATGTACGTCTCCCAACAATCTTTTCCATTACTTTTATGGACTACGGAGTGCATATTTAAAAAAAAAATCAAACTGGGAATGGATGTATATCTGTTTAGTAGCATACTGTTAAATTTTACATTCAGGATAAGATTTATGGTGGAAAATTATCCTAACCATTTCAATTGCAACAAAGTTTCAAGTTGGTGGTGAGTGTGGTACCTTATTAACATGACGATTTTGTAGATATTTAATATCCATGGGCTATCAGTTTTACCTGCAGCTAATCATCATATTTTGGCACATGTTGCCTTGTCCGGTTACCATGTGAGGATAATTTATTCTTATTATAATCAAATACTAGGTAGGGAGTAGGCACAAGTATAATTAACAAAAGTGATGGTGTCAAGTTAAGCTGCGTTTATGTAGGCTCTTCTGACTTCTTATTCCATCTTTTAACTGATAGCGACTATTCTAATGTTAACTTACTGCTCTATTAGCTATTTTTGTTAATTTATAAACTCGCTCAATTAGCTGTTAAGAATGCAAGTCTTTTCTTATATCCAATTCCGCATTACCTTTCCTAACAACCCTTAAAGAATAATTCCGAGCTTATTTATTCCTTCGGTGCAGCTAATAATCAGCATTACAAATGACAAATGTGTGCTAATTAGACAATTTTTCTAGTTTAGGCCTGACAAATTCAGTGCTCTGAGCCAAAGGTTGGCACTGATTGAAGCTCGCAAAATGGCACTCGAGAGACTGTTGCCTACTAGTCATAAAATTGATGATTTGTTGATGTATAGCCGGAGAGTTAGCAATGTAGATTATCAGCCAAACAACAAACGGCTTGTGGATGTTCTTGGTAACATGAGATCCCGCGGATCCTTGTTGAGCCAGCTTACAGGAGCTGGGAGAGCTGCCTGTTGGATTATATTTGATATTTACTTGGAGAACGCAATTGATGGCAAGCATCTCAGTGCTATATCTGCTATCGAGATTATAAAAGGTACTCTCCCACATGATCGGTTTATATTGACCAGAATTATTGTACCTTTTTGCTCTTATTAGTGTCCGCAGAGTTCTTTTTTTCTTCGAGAAAGCGCAAAGGCTTTGCGCTTCATTTCATTGAAAAGATAGGGTTTTGATTACAACCTCCAAGGAGGCAAGGGCATAACAAAAAGAGTACAATCAGTGCACATCCCAGGTGGATGGCAGGATCACCCGGAGGCCTCGAGCTCCAGCTCTAGCCCATAGCCTGGCCTCAGCTTTGGTCTTGTCAACAAGGGTCTGTACTGATGGGCGAGCACCTTCGAAGATGCAATCTTTCCGATGCTTCCAGATCATCCAGGGTGTGAGCAGTGTGATGGATCCCAGGCCCTTGCGCAGCTGCTTTACCTATCTGTGATGTGGTCTTGGTTTAGTAACACTGATGAAGGACACCATCCTAATGTTTAGATCTCCCTTTCAATTTACTGATGTGTCTAGCATGGATTTTCATTCATTAATATCGTGCTTTTCTTAATCCAGAAATGACCAAGACAGCTCAAGCAATTAATGAGGCAAGTTGGCAGGAAACTTTTAAAGCTCTTTGGATTTCTGCCCTTCGCCTTGTACAGCGGGTGATAAACCTTCCATTTGATGTATTATCGTTGGTGCATAGTTACTTCTATTGTGGCCTCCTCACACGTTAATGTTGTGATTAGGGTAGAGAACCCCTCGAAGGTCCAATTCCTCATCTAGATGCGAGATTATGCGTGCTATTAGCTGTTATTCCACTAGCAATTGCTGGAATCCTTAAAGAAGAAACTGATGCATGTGGAGCTGAAGGAAACAAAAGTCTTCCACAAAGACTAGGGCTTGTAGCTTCTCTCCAGGATTTGGTGCAATATTCAGGACTTCTTGTACCACCTTCATCGGTGGTAAATGTGGCCAATGCTGCAGCTTCAAAAGCGGCAATATTTAGGGCCAATTATAATGCTGGTGGTGGCAACCCTAGCATGCTTGGCCAGAGTGACTCTTCGACAAAAGCTGGTATGACTACCTTTTCATTATATTGTATGTGCAATTTGGTCAGGTTTGTAAACTAAACTGACTGTTATCTGCTTATTAGATCCTGTCAAAGTGTTGATAGACATTTTTTCATACAGTTAGCTGTTCTTTTTTTGCACTATTATGTGGAAAACATTTTATCTTTTATCACTGGTTTCTTAGCTTTTAACCTTCCCCCTACAACTATGAATTTTTCAGTTGGAAACATGCTACATCTTATAGTTGAAGCCTGTATTTCGAGGAATTTGATTGACACAACTGCTTACTTGTGGCCTGGTTACGTTGTACTATCGGGGCTTTTGAAGGATACAGCTTTACCCCAGGAATCCCCATGGTTGAACTTTATGCAAGGAGCTCCACTATCTGACCCACTTAAGAATGCTCTCATTTCTACTCCTGCTTCAAGGTATATGCATTCAAAATAGGAACTTTCCAGTCTATGAGTGCATTTCTTTCAGCCAGTTTTTTAAGTAGCCTTTTACTCTCTGTACTGCGTTATGCACTGCAATGCGAAGTTAAAATACATTTCTAAGATTATATTCTGCCAGGATTCTCTAATGTTTTGTATACCCCTGCTACTTACTGGTCTATCTTGTCTGTTCCTTGATTCTGTTTTGTCTCTATTTAGTGTCGAAGAACTGGATAAATTGTACCACATAGCATTGAATGGTTCAGAACAAGAAAAGTCAGCTGCAGCTAAAATTCTGTGTGGTGCATCACTTGTTCGTGGTTGGAATATTCAGGTACCTGCTCATCTGATATAAAGAGCTTACAAAATGTTTAAATTGCCATGAAAAATTATAAATTTGTAACTAACCCTAAACTCCTTAATTTTTCTGTTGATATTGATTTTTTTGTGAGTTGATCTCCAGAACAATATGATATTAACCTGTCCACATGTTCCAAATCAGCTATTTAGTTTATGCTGATATTGGTAAGAATCAAATATGAACGTAGGTGCTTATGCTGTTATGCTACTAAGCAAATATCACAAGAACATGGTCCCACAATTCATGGCTCTAGGGTCATATTTATTTCCATAGGTGCACTTGCAAAGAAGTGGATTTTTTTCGCTGCATAAAGAAAGCAAGGCCAACCTATATTTCATAAAACACAAGCAGAGCTTTGTGTTTTCTGTATAGAAATATTCACGGACGCGCATCTTAGATTGTTGGGGCTACTCTTATGTGCAAACCAAAACGGATCTGAAAGTTCCATTTGGCAACATCTCCCTAGAAGAATCTTATATATTCTACATGTTTTCCTCAGGAACATGTTGTCCGCATGGTGGTCAAGTTGCTATCGCCTCCTTTGCCCTCAGATTCCTCAACACAAGGGAGCATGAACCACTACCTTAGTCAGAAGTCTACTCTGAATGCAATCTTACTCTGTGTCTCATATGTGGATGCTGTCCACATCCTTTCTTTGTATGGAATGGTAAGCAATGCATTTTCCGCTTGACCGTGTAATCTACTTGTAACAATTCATTGTTAACATTTGAAACTGACGGATCTGAAAATATTTTCTATTCAGAACATACTTCATGTTTTTTGTTTGTCTTCAAACTTCAAAATAAAAAAAATTAGTTCATCAGAAGTGAGAACGGTATTTTGTTGGTGTCCATAGAAACTGGCATCTCCATTAGCTAAGGCCTAAAAGTGAATGGTACATGAAAGTTCCAGAAAAACTTGATCAAAATTTCAGTATCTCATTTATCCCTGATATAGAAAACCAAATTAGACAAGCATTGTTCTTAGTGCATATGAACAATCAGCCCAGCTTTTGGTTCTTGTTCTACAGGGTCAGTTTCAAAGTTGGCACCTGATATGCCAATTAGTCCAGCTTTAAGGCACTCCTATACTTATGTGCCTCGATGGTAAACCCATGCTCTTTATCATTTTCTTGGCATGTCCGTTACTAATACTTGATGGCTGAACTAGCTCCGTAGGTTACTAGTTGCACCACGTAAATGTGTGTGCCTTTGGCTTAGTTTGTTCACGTATCTTGTTATGGCCATCCCCTCAAGCTATCTATAGGTCCTGATATGGGTATGCTATAAACTTACGATCAGCACAATGATAACTGCATAGTGCAAACATTTATCAAGCATTTATCACATAGATAGATAATTACTTCCACTTTTCATGTCCACTAGAAGCAGGAGGTTTTGTTGTCCCCAGTTTCCTGCTTGCTTCATAATACACAATGATAACTAGAATAATCTTTTGTGTGGCCTATATGGTCGTGGTGTTTGTTAGTTCAGAATATAAGAAAAAACTTTTGCCCTACAGGTTCCAGATGTTGCCGCAGCTCTAATGCCACTATGTGAGGCTTTTGGGTCGATGCCACCCCCGTCTAACCACAGGTCTACCATTTTTGATGAAACAACGGTTTACTCGGTCTTCTCTTGTGCATTTCTATGTCTTCTCCGGTTGTGGAAATTTTACAGACCTCCTCAAGAGTGTTGTCTATCTGGCCGTGGAGGCTCAGTAAGGTTGGAACTTACTCTGGACTATTTATTGTTAATGCACAATAGCCGTAACGAGCTCCCAAATTCATCTGCTACTAGTACCAACTCTAGCAGTAGTATGGGCTCAATCGAGGAGGTTCCAACCCAACCAATTTATATTGATTCTTTCCCCAAGTTAAGAGCTTGGTACTTACAGAATCAAGCTTGCATAGCCTCTACCCTTTCTGGTGTTTCCAGTAAAACCCTGTCCATCAAGTCGCAAACAAAATTTTGAGTATGATTTGCCGAAAAATGAATAAAAGCGGGGTAGTATCTGGGAATCTTTCATCCACTTCTAGTAGCAGTGTCAGTGGTTCCTCTCTGAGTACATCAGATGATTCTTTCCAAAGGCCCACAATTCCAGCATGGGAATTTCTAGAAGCAGTTCCTTTTGTTCTTGAAGCTGTTCTTACAGCATGTTCTCATGGGAGGATTTCCAGCCGAGACATGACTACAAGTGAGAAACCTCCTTCCTTTTCCATTTTAATGTATTGCATGGATTCCCCCAAGTCCTATTGGGATATTTCTTAATCTCATTCATGTGTTAATGTGCTGATGCATTGCAGGTTTGAGGGATCTGGTGGACTTCTTGCCAGCTTCTCTTGCTGCAATTGTTAGCTACTTCTCAGCAGAAATTACACGAGGAATATGGAAAGCTGTCCCTATGAATGGAACTGAATGGCCCAGCCCTGGTGCTGCTCTTCATTCCATTGAAGATGAAGTAAAGGAAATTCTTGCTTCTGCTGGTGTTCAGATTCACAGCTGCTATCCACGTACAACCTGCTTCCTGCTCTTATGCATCAATTTAGTTGCATCCGTTCATACTATTAACTGTTCATAGCCTTAAGACTTTCAGCATCATCATTGCAGTGCTATTATACCTTTATTTGTCTATGTCTCTTGAAAATTTACCTTTTATTCATACAGGTGGTGTGCCACCAATGCTTCCTTTACCAATGGCTGCACTTGTCAGCTTGACTATTACGTTTAAGCTGGATAGGAGTCTCGAATACATTAATGGGATCATTGGCCAGGCACTGGAGAACTGTGCAGGGGGAAGTTCCTGGCCAAGCATGCCCATCATAGGGGCGTTGTGGGCACAGAAAGTGCGAAGATGGCATGATTTCATCGTCCTCTCATGTATGCGCTCTCCGTTTGCCAGAGACAAAGATGCGGTTGCGCAGCTCATCCAAAGTTGCTTCACATCCTTTCTGCACTCGTCCCCATCCAGCGGGTCTGATATTACTGCAAACCGTGGAGTTGGAGCTTTACTGGGAGAGTCCATCACAAGCCAAGGTCTTCAGCTTCCCATGGCCCTGGGTTCGTCTACCTGAGAACTTGTCGAACTTTCCACGATACCTACTTTGTGAGCGAGACTATCCTCAAGCAAGTCATTGATTGTTCCCGCAAACTTGCAAATGGGTGGTCTTCCAGGGGGCCTCCACATTTAAAATCAGGCCGAACGCCGCTATCTGGTGCTGCATCCATGGCGTATCAGGTTGCTATGCTTGGTGCAGGACTCCTGTGTATTGCAGGGGGACCTCTGGTGATCCAGGTGCTATACGAGGAGACATTGCCAACACTGCTACTATCAGCTCGGGAACAGATTTTGGAAGATCCTGGACCAGTGTCCAGCACACTCCAAGGCTACGCAATGGCCAACATGCTCTTCTTCTGCGGTAGTCTACTCTGGCGCTCGGAAAGGACTTCTCCCGTTATGAAACTGTCGTTCCTTTCAAGGAGGCCACGAGTGGTGGGCACCCACATGGATTTCATTGCTGGCGTGTTGGACGGGCACATCCTGCTAGGCTGTGACCCAGGTACATGGAAGTCGTATGTATCTTGCTTTGTATTTCTGCTGGTGAAGTTTGTCCCGTCATGGCTGCTGGACATAAAACTGGACACACTTAAGAAGATTGCCACTGGGCTCCGAAGCTGGCAAGAGCATGATCTCGCGCTATCTCTACTTGAGCGAGCAGGACCACAAACGATCTCTGTTGTAGTTGATACCTTGCTGCAGTAATCTCGCCTTCCGGATTATTTTGCTCCCACCTAACATATAGGAACTGTTGCAGTTCGAAGCCTAAATTCCAGTTGATGAGTTGTAGGGGCAGCTGTATTGGTTTGACCAGTAGAAAGCTGAGTCCCATCTGTGGATTAGTATCAAGGTCATCTCGTATGGGTGTATGGCCTCTTTGCTGGTACTTAAAAGATCAAATTCTCATAGCCTACAAGAACTATGCTGGACGTCACCCCAGCTCTAACTTGTACTCTACAATACAATAACATGGAGCCTGTATGTCCACAGTTAATTTGGCCCTCTCGAAGGTGAGCATATACACGGGTTAGCGGGCGAATTTGGTAGGACGGTTATGAGGCTCTGAATTTTTGAAATATCATCGTGTTCCCCTCCGTTGAACCACACATGTGCCCCTCTAGGTTATGACATGAACGGTCAAATCATATGATTGTTACGGTTCTTTAATGCTTCTACTTCCTGCCTTTGCCGTAATACCATTCCGAATCTTGAATCTAATGGTGATTCTTTAACTTCCCATGTCGGTAGAACTCACATTCTTCATAATTTCTATGGTGACACTCTTGGTGCTTCCTCTATGCTCCTGACACTTAACCTCTCTACGATTCCATCACTCCTCTCTCATCCATCCTTCTTGACCCTTCCCTCGTGACGAGGTGTGAAATACTTTTTTTCTCTATGAACAGTAATTTGATCCCGGCGCATGGTTTATGGCTTCTGCTTCTTGTCGCCTTCGATGGTGATTCTTTTACTTCCCATGTCGGTAAAACTCGTATCCTTCATAATTTCTAGATGATATTCTTGGTGCTTCCTCTACGCTCCTGGAACTTCAACCTTTCCACGATCTACGATTCCATCCCTCCTCTCCGCTCCACCCTATTTGACCCTTCCCCTCATAGGTGTGAACCCCCTTTTCTCCATCAACAATAATTCTGCTCGTGTTACCGAGAAGGAAGTTCAAGAAAATTTCCAAAATTTTCACAATGGCTCTATTGATGTCTCTCGCATTATCAGAGCTTACCTTGTCCCGTCCCCTAAGTTTGATTTTGTTGTTCCCCGACTTTCGTCCTATCTCTATGTATAAAATTGTATCATGAAGGGTATCACTAGGGTTTTGACCACTCGTCTCCAACAACATATCCACTCCCTCGTCGATGTTGACCAAACAGGGGTTCTCTCCACAAAGAACAATCTGAACTGAGGCAATCTTTCCGTTCTTATGTGCCGCCATCAATTGGATATATTGCACCCAGTAGACCTTTAGTTCAAAAGAAGAAGAATGAGTATAGCTACTAGCTAGTGGATGACGAAATAGGCTCACTCATGATCCCTACTGCTAATGGAACTATGATCGAATCTGCGCGAAAAAATGGGAATTTATATGGAAGCGTACGTTGTCGGATCTCGGAATACATCATCTATGCCGCTGACTTTGTTCATCGTTGCCATTTCCATATACACCAACGATCGTGTTTAAGAAAAGAACACTAAAGAAACAATAACTATATTATATATCAGCCCAACCATCTTGCCAAAAGTTGTCAAACGGACTAATCCGCAAAGGCAGCATTGCACAGTTACTCCGTATCTATTACTACCTCTGTTCCGTTTTTGTCATCGCCGTGTGTATAGGGGGTTTGTACTACCGTAGTTCAAACTCCACGACAATAAAAACAGGACCGATGGAGTAATTAATTATTAGTAGGCTGGCCTGCGGCGGATTTTGGAGTTTGGTAAGAAGAACATTGTAGCAAATGATTAATAGGTGACCCTTCAGGCGTTTGTTTGGCATTCTGGAACGCGGAAACGATGTTACCGATGCCAAATGCACATCTGTTGGCATCTTGCAACGCCAGTGGCAACATGACAATTTGGTTCAGCCCCAGTCTAGTTTTCTCCGTATGTTTCCTCCTCGGCCTCGGGCATCAAAATGTTCACCACATCGCCTGATAAATACCCATCTGATCCATCTTCCATCGGCAACAAAAGAACCCAGTAGGTACATACAACCATGGCTTTATTCCCTGATCTGCTCGTGTGCCTCGTGCTATGTAGCTGCTGTGCCGTTGCGCTTGGGGCCAATGACGCAACTTCGTGGTGGTGCCCACTGGCTCGTTTGAGCCTCAAGCAGTGTGCTCCAATCCAAGAGGTCAGGAAATACACCAGCATGATATAAAACAGTTGGTCACCGGTTACGAAGTGCTAATTCATAATGTAATAGACCCCAAGTGTCTACATGTGTTGACAGTCGAGTCTTCCGATCAATATCTTCTCATTTCTTTTGTACCTGTTGGATCTTGTGTTTCAAATACTATTTCTAAGTTGCCTGAGAAATAGAAAAACACACTGACTAAGTTGTAAACCTAACCAACATTTTCATGTTTTACATTCAGCAACCGCCGAGCTCAACCGTGCCTTTGTGCCCCTGGCACACCGGCACGGCCCATGCGCCCCCTCGGGGACCAACGACAAGCCATCTCTCGCCGAAAGACTCCGCAGACAACACACGTGCCAACTACAGGAGTACATCATAAGCAGGGTTTTCGGTCACATAAATACTTTATCCGGAGGAGGTGGCGCGAGTGTCTCGGCGTACCTCGGGGACGCCGTTGACTCACTGGAATACGTTGTCACGCTGGGCAAGTGGGCATCAGCACACCGGCCGTCCAGCAAACGGTCCTCATCGACACCGGCAGCGACTTGTCGTGGGTGCAGTGCAAGCCATGCAACTCCACCGAGTGCTACCCGCAGAAGGACCCTCTGTTCTACCCGAGCAGCTCGTCGACGTTCAACCCCATCCTGCCTATGTGGCACCGATGCGTGCAACCAGCTCCGTGTTGACCGTTATGGCGACGGGTGCACCAACAGCACCTCCGGTCCCTCCCTTTGCAGGTACTGTACACGAAACACGATCAGGTACGGGAACAACACGACCACCACGGGGGTGTACGGCACAGAGACCCTGGCGCTCAACGCCGGTGTCTCCGTTAGCAACTTCAGGTTTGGCTGCGGCACCTATCAGAACGGACCGTACGACAAGTTCGACGGACTCCTCGGGCTAGGCGACGCGGCGGAATCGCTCGTCTCACAGACGGCGTCTCTCTACGGCGGCGCATTCTCCTACTGCCCCCCCCCCCCCCCCCCCCCCCCCCCCCGGCGAATAGCAGCGCCGGATTCCTCAACGTTGGCGCGCCGAGCAACAACACGGCCGACTTCGTGTTCACGTCGATGCACCGCTTGGAACCGGACTTCGCCACGTTCTACGTCGTCACGCTCACCGGCATAAGCGTCGGCGGGAAACCACTTGACATCGCGCCATCGGTCTTCTCGGGGGGCTTGATCATCGACTCCAGCATGATCATCACGAGGCTACCAAATACGGTGTACGTGGCGCTGCGGGCGGCCTTCCGGAACGCCATGTCTGAGTACCCGCTCCTACCGCCGTCATTGTCAGACACCGGGCTTGACACGTGCTACAAATTTACCGGTCATAGCAATGTCCTCGTGCCCAAAGTCTCCCTCACGTTTAATGGTAATGTGACCATTGACCTAGACGTGCCATCGGGTGTTCTGCTCGAAGGTTGTCTCGCTTTCATCGGAGAGAGGCACAATGGTAGTGCTGGGATCATCGACAATGTGAATCAGCGTACCTTCGAGGTTTTGTATGATTCTCGCCAAGGGAGTGTTGGCTTTAGGGCCGGTGCCTGCTGATGAGCACTTCGTGACGCCGTAGGCTATCACGAGACCAGAATTATTGCGAGTTCCGAGTACGACAGTCCGCAAGATACATTTCATTTCATTTCATTTCTCATTGTAAGTAGTTTGGTTGGGACCTGCTATCCGACATTAATTGCAATAAATTATGATTGTGTGCCGTACTTTAGAAAAAAACATTTGAGAGATCGAGATGAAGACAAGAGGGGTGAATAGCCGATTACAAATTTTACTCAAAATTTGGTCGATTTTGGGGTATAATTGCAGATAAATAAGATTCTCCTAAATTCAGCTAGGTGAAAAAATCGATATGGAAGAGATACATTATGCTCCCAAATTTCTTAACTCGCCGAGTTCTAATGGGCACGCTTAAATTGGAAAGAATTTGACCCGTTATACTGATGAGGAACATTGACCCAACGAACGGGTTGTGCAATGACGAGGGCAACTTGTGTAGGATCTCACGTTAGGTAGGATCCACGAGATCAATTTTTTCAATACACAAAAAAGTGTAATGACACAAGGCTTGAGATCTATGGGTAACAGAGGAACACCAACCATAGAAGCACTGCATTTGTAGCACTTGGAGAGCCACATAAGAGGAGTTGTTCGTTGGAGCAACATAGACAAGGAGAATTGTAGGATCTGGTTTTAAAAGGACTTCATATAACATCACATTAATAGGGTTAACAATGATGTTCTTGAGTTCACTGGGTTTACGGTGAGGTATATTCAGATTTGCAACCACTTGAGTAAGTGAAGACTGAAATGGATTAGGCTTTCCAAGTTTAGAGAAATTGATGGAACAACATGGTGTGACCGTGTGAGTAGACCACGGCCAAGGAGGACAAGCTGATTGGACACCTCATGGTTAGATAGCATACCACTTTTTATTTGTTTTGCTTGCTCCCAGCCTGCATATGAATCACATCTAACAAACGGCCTTCTCAATCCTAGGTGCACCCGAAGGACGAGAAGTTACCACACCACTTATGATAAAAGGTTACCATATCCGACCTGTTATGTCCAACATTTGTATTAGCCTTACCAAGAATGAAAGAATGCAACCAACCAATTATCCGGTTTTGTTTGTATCCTCACACAAAAACATTAGACGTGGGCAGGAACAACATGACCACGAGCCCCAAAAGGGTTACCAGACATTTAGATATTTCGACGGTCCTCGGAAAATCTCAGGCTCCCCGACTTCTCCCCGACCCCTAGCTCCCCCGACCCCAAACCCTAGGGCGCCGCCGCCGGCCTCGCCTCCGGCGTCCTCCCCGCCGCCGCGCCCCCTCCCCTTCCCTCCCCCCACCTGCCGCGACCCGCGCCGCCCCCGCGGCGGCCGGGCCGCGCCTCTGACCCCGGCCCCCGAGCCTCCCTCCCCTCCTCCCTCCCGCCGTCGCCGGGGTGTGCGCCGGCTCCTGGCCGGCCGCCGCCGCCGGTGGCGGCGGTTTGATGCCTCTCCCCTCCTGGTTCTAGGGCGGCGTGGGGCAGCCCTGGCCCTGGTGGTGCTCCTCGGCGGCGACGGTCCGGCGCGGCGGCGGGCTCCTCCTGGTGCAGCGCGGGTGGCTAATGGTGGTGGGGTGCTGCCGTTGGTGGCTGGGGCAGCGGCGGTGAATCCGGCCCTGCAGGCCCAGATCTGGGCCCTCTGGGCCCGATCTGGGTTAGGGCGGGTTTGCCTCGTTGCCCCCGGTTTGGCCTGATGCGCGGCTCGCGACGGAGATGACAGCGGTGACGCCACCCTTGCTGCAGCGTGGCGGTGGGAGCTTCACGGGCCTAGCTGGGTCCGGCTGAGCCTAGGAACCGAGTGGGTAGCGGCGGTGGCGGCCTTCGTGCAACAGCATGGCGGCGGGGACTTTACGAGCCCTCGGGCTCGGCCGGGCCTGCTTGGCCTGGTGTGTCCCTGCTGCCATGTCCGGTCAGCACCCGTCGGTGGCGGTGGAGGACGCCCTCCAGGTGGCTGCGCTGCTGCCGCCCTCCAGTTCCAATGTGGCTTGGTGTGCTCTTGTCGTAGCGTCCGGTCGGCTATCGTCTTTGACGGTGGAGGTTGTTTCCTCCCGCGTGGTTGTGGCTCTGTCGGATCCTGTCTACGGCTGCTTCGTCTCGGGCTGACCGGCCCTGCTATGTTTGCCATGGTGAGACGACGATGGTGACTTCAAGACCGTGGTGGCGTTTGTTGGTGGGCGGCAAGATGGGTGGAGCGCTACAGATTGTCCGAGACGTGGTTCTTTGGGGGTTGGGAGAAATCCCTGCCGTTTTGGCACCGGCGTGGTGACGCTTCTGAGTGTCACCCTTCCTTCTTGAGGGGCGTTGGATGTACCTCTTCCCCATTCCTCGGAGCGTACCGGGGGAAACCCTAGGTCTGTCCGGGCAGCAGCGTCGTCGTCGTCGCTTTCCTTCTTGGAGGTGCTGTTTGGTACGCGGTGATTTAGAGTGCTAGGTTTGTGGTGGGACTTCGCCGGAGAGGGCGCAACGGTTGCGGGTTACTTTCGTTTTCGTTGATCCGCCGGTGTCGGCTTTGTTTTGTTTTCTTTTTCTTTTCCTTTTCTTTTGGGCATGTTTGTGCTGTTTGCCCCAGCGGTGGCCTCAATGTTGAATCGGGTGGTTGCTATATTAATATAGCGGGGCGAAAGCCTATTTCTTCGATATTTCGACAGAGTTTATTTGCCCTACCCCTAGATGGGCCAACTAATGGGCCGCGCACGGCCAGGAAAAAAAATGGAGTTGGCGGGAACTCAGATAAAAGAGCGCCGCAAACCCAAAACCATTCTCCCCCACCGCCACCTGACCGTTCCATTCCTTCTCCCTCCCCTCCTTCCTCGGCAGGCCACGCCGCCCAATCCAATCCAGCCCCAATCGATTCTTCCTCGACCTCGCGGACCGCCGCACCCACAATGGATGCGGCTCTGAAGGTATTCCCCCCCTCCCCGCCCCGCCCGCCCCTAAACCCTAGCGCCACCGTCGGCGGCGCCAGAACCCTAAGCCGGTGCTAATCCCATCTCCGGGTGTATTTTCTGATCGCAGAGGTACTTCGGGTACACCGGGTTCCGGCCGTACCAGCGGGAGATCATACAGAAGGTCATGGAAGGGCGGGACTGCCTCGTCGTCATGGCCACCGGCAGCGGCAAGTCCATGTGGTAAATACAATAAACTCCACCCGCTCGCGCTATCCGTTCAGTTTGGTTTCTGTGAGGAGATGTCGTCGTGTGTGGATGATGGCGGCTAGCTGCTGCGTGGTACCGTTTTGTGTGCGGAGGTCCGTGGATCTGCAGATTCAGTACTGTAGTGACTGAATCTCGGTTGGGATGCTGCGTTCGGTTGATAAATTAGCTGTACTGTATCCCCTGGCATCGTGCTCGGCACATGTACTGCTTATTTCGGGAGATAATGTTGTCTTGTTGGTGGTGAATGTGGGGGCCTGTAAGGCGTAAGCTACATTAAGTTCTTATTGAATCATCTTCGTCAGGGGTACCCACATTCTACCAGAGTTACATTGGAGCAGTAAGAGGATAAGAGAGCTTTGCAGAACATGATTAGAAAACGTGGTATTTGTACCAGTGGAATTGGTTGATGGTCGGAGATTATGAAGCATGTTCTTTCAGATTTTGGTGTCATTTTAAATTTTTAATAAATGGGCAGTGATGTATAGGCATTTCCAGTTCTGTTATGGGTTATGGCGACCACAACCGAGTTTGTCTATTGTATGTATCCAACAGGGAACTCTACGGGAAGATATTTTGTTCATTTATACGTTGTATAGTGGGAACAACTAAAAGCTAATGACACATAACCAGTTATTGGCTTTGTTTTTCAGAAATTGATGGGTAGTGGTTCTTTCTTGAAATCAGGCAGTGTGTTTATAGTAGCATAAAAGATAAAGTGTTGAATTTTCCGATTTGTTATTTAAGGACGTGAAAATGTGTTAAACATTTGCAGCTCTCCCTGCAGCCCTTTAGAAGTAAAATAAATGTTCCTGTTTTAAATTTGATGTTAATAACTCAATACGGTCTCTTGTGTATATTGAAAACGTATTTTTCTCACGACAATTCTTTTCATTGCAGTTATCAAATCCCTCCACTGGTTGCAAAGAAGACAACTGTTGTTGTAAGCCCTCTTCTGTCACTTATGCAAGACCAGGTACGATTGCAAGATACAGTATAACAGTTTTAGTGCTTTGCTTGTTGTGGATTTGCTTTGACAAGAAAGGCTCATTGTGGGTTTCATTTACTGAAAACAGGTCATGAGTTTACAACAACGTGGTGTGAAATCTGAGTACCTTGGCAGCACCCAAATGAATAGCTCTGTTAGCAGCGAGGCTGAAAAAGGCCTGTATGATGTTCTGTACATGACCCCTGAGAAAGCTATCGCACTTCCTTCAAGGTGCAGAATCCTGTCATATAACAGCAGATTATGGGCGTTTGCAGTACTTATGAAACTATAATGGTCAATTATTTGGCTGAAATCTGAAGACACACACATACAAAACTGCAAATTGCTGCCTTGTGTCTACCTTAGTACCTTGTAGAATTTGGTAATATAGCGGCCAGTCTGTTGATTTACCGTTTTCAAGTTTCTTTCCAGGTTTTGGAGCAACTTGCAGGCTAAAGGAATCTGCTTGTTGGCCATTGATGAAGCACATTGCATATCGGAATGGGGTCACGATTTCAGGTCATTTGTTATACTATTATGTGAATCGTTTCTTCATTAAAAGAGCTAATCTTCTTGATATAAATATATTACCCTTTATTTTTTTTGTAAAAGAGCTAATAATTATACTTCCATTTATTTTTGGATATGATGTACGCATGTAGTTTGAAAATCCTGTGTGTACTGATGACAAATGTATAATCTGTGAGTTCATATGTATCGCCTATCAATTCTCACTTGGTTGCTCCTACCGTTAAACTCCAAAATCAAATTCCGTGATCAGTTAGTCAAATAGTCAATTACTTATGACTTATAGTTTCTTTATTGTTATCTCTGTTCTTTTTTTTTTGACCAATTCTAGTTCTCTCTGTTGTACGCAGGCCGGAGTACAAGCAGCTGCATTCATTGCGTGACCACCTTGTTGGTGTTCCCTTTGTTGCCTTAACTGCAACAGCCACAGAAAGGTATGTATGCTTCACTATCAATTCTTTCCTTCTTTTTACCTGATGTAATGTATTTTCTCTTCTTGTTGTACGTACTTCCATATTATTACCACAATTGTTACCATAAATATGTTAATTCACTTGTGACGACTGCTTACTTGTTTCATTTGTTTTCTACAGTGTCTACATCCTTTTTTCTCTCTGTACCAAATCCATGGTAACTTTCAATTTGATTTTGTAGGGTACGTGGAGATATTGCCACTTCCTTGAACCTGCACAATCCTCACGTTGCAATCGGATCATTTGATCGTCCGAACCTTTTCTACGGCGTGAAATCATGCAACCGATCTATGTCCTTTATCAGTGAACTTGTGAAAGATGTCTCGAAGACCTGTACTACGGGTGGCTCAACAATAATTTACTGTACGACCATCAAGGACACTGAACAGGTTGTAATTACCAGCGTTTTATTTTTGCATCCTCTGATAATTTCAGTAAACCAGTACACAAGCACCTTATTTGCTGCTTGTAAGCTATTTTTTTAATTCCTTATGCACATTTAGTTCAGGCTGAATCAGTATGACTTTAATTTTGGATAACAATAGTAAAACTTGAAATAGTTTGAGATATTTTCCTGTTGATCTATTTTAGTATCAGGCATTTGTTGGAGACTTCAAAATTTAGTTAGGCTCAGGCATTGAGATCTGTACTGTAGAGATGATTGATCTTATAGAATATGCAATTATAAGTTTCTGTGGGCCTGTTAGATTACTTTGGGATTGATCTATTAATGTATTAAATGCGACTTTTCTGTCAGGTACATGAAGCAATGATTACTGCTGGAATCAAAGCTAACATTTACCACGGTAAAATGGGTAGCAAAGCTAGAGAGGAATCCCATAGGTCTGTCATTTAACCACCTGTTAACTTTTTTGTTTGGCTATTCATTATCTCTTCTTTGCTTCTCAATTTGTTTTGGACAGCCCAAATTCCTACAGTAGGTTGAATTCATTATTGCTCAGGGTACCATTTTGAGCCTTTACGCACTTTATCTGTTTGGTAATTTTTGTGTTGCCTCGTTAGATATGCCTGGTCGAGCCATTTTATACATCTTATGATTCACAACTCATGAGAGCTGTGAGTTGGTCTGACACTACAAAGCATTTTCCAAGATATTGTTCTGTTAGTAATGTTTTAGATCATGCAAGTAATTAAATGAGAACAAATTGCACAGATACAGGGAATATAAGGTTGGCCTGTCATGTGAGTTTCCATGCAGTTTTTTTTAAATGATGGCTTGGCAACATAGTGATTGATGATAAATTATGGTTCTCCTTTACAGATCGTTTATTAGAGATGAAGTACTTGTGATGGTGGCAACTATTGCATTTGGGATGGGAATAGATAAGCCAGATGTTAGATGTGTAATACACTACGGATGCCCTAAGAGCCTAGAATCGTACTACCAGGAAAGTGGGCGTTGTGGAAGAGATGGGCTGCCTTCATTCTGCTGGCTATATTATCAAAGAAGTGATTTTGGAAAAGCTGACTTCTATTGTTCTGAAGCAACAAATGTAAGTGATAAACATACCAGTTTGGTTCCCTTGTACCTGTTTCATTACCTTATGGTTTATAGTTTTTACTCATCAACAGGCAACGCAAAGGAAAGCCATAATGGATTCCTTCATGGCAGCACAGAAATATTGCCTCCTTGGTACATGTCGCAGAAAATCCCTGTTGCAGTACTTTGGTGAAGAGCATGCCACTGACGGTGTCTGTGGTACGTTTATGTTTTACATTTGACTCATCAGTAAATATTGCCCATTTGCTAAGAGGGGCAAAATCAAAGTTCCTTTGTGTTTAGTCACTACTATATTCTGAGCCCTTATTGAAGGTTAGAAACTACTGTACACATATCGAATACATACCCAAAACATCCTTTTTATTTCCAAAGCCAAACATCTTCAACTAGAATCCATGACAGGCCAAGCCACTGCAAACCGTCGAAAGCTCCGTCCACACAAAGTACTACCTGTCAGCCGTTACCATTCTCAGTCCTCCACCTAACTCTACCTCCTAGGAGGCTTGTAACCCAACTCTATTTTTCCAATGAAATGAAACACACAGATCCTTATGCGTTTTCTTGAAAAAAAAGTCCTCCACCTAACAAAGAGCGGCTGTCCCCGTCATCATTTGCTTATCCTCAAATACCCTCTGCATGTACTATTTTCTTCTTGGTAAACACATACGTGATATATACTAGCTGTATCCCCCTACCATGTTTAGGGAAAACGTTTTATTGCTATACCCATACCACATATCTTGGCAATAGAAACATGCTACATCAAGTCTTATCTTAACTGACAGAATTAGAAATAACAAGACCGGAGGGGGGACTCCACCCCGGCTTTGTCATTAAGGTAGAAGTGAGGACTCGAACCCGAGACCTGGCCCTTATGCGCATATGCACGGCTACCACTAGTCCACGGAAGAGTTCTCTAACTGACAGAATTAGCATACTGAGACACATTGATTTATGACATCTTCATTAATCCTCAGGTAACTGCGATAATTGCACAACGACAAAGACTGAGAGGGATTTGTCAACAGAAGCTTTCTTGTTGCTGTCTTGCATCAAGTCTTGTGGAGGACGCTGGGGCCTTAATATGCCAGTTGATATTCTCCGTGGATCACGAGTAGGTTTTTCTATCAGTGATGTATGGGACGTTCCTTAGTTTGGCACATCATTGGCTGTTGGCTATTTTCACTTGATTGGAGTAGATCCTCTATGTGCTGACAGTTGGGAACAACCATATGTGGCATGATCACAGCTAGTAAATCATTTCAAGGGATTTGCGACATATCTTTGCTGAACATTTTGGCGTGTGTATTGTTTTAAATGCTTGTCAAGTCTTCACATCTTTTGGAAGAAAGATGTTGTATAACTAGTGTTTTCTCATTTTTGTAGGCCAAAAAGCTAGTTGAGAAGAATTACGATAAACTTCCAATGCATGCAATGGGAAAAGACTATCCGCCAAACTGGTGGAAAGCACTTGGTGGTCTCCTTATAGCACATGGTACCATTATGAAGTCTATATACACACACAACTTTTACTTGTTGGCTAAAGCAAGGCATTCCTATAAGGCTATAAAAACTACTTATTTAGTTGGCTAACTTCACCTCGTACATGTTTTCCTCTTCATCAAGAAAACATATCACCTTGTTGTGTTGATAGATCTGGAATGTTATTTACCATCTCGTAGCTGTGTTCCCAAGTGTACAGAACAACCATTATTTTCTTGTATTTTCGAAGAGAAAAAACCATCACATTTTGAAAAGCTTCTTACAATATCACAGTTTTGGTTGGCCCTATCTCCCACTGAAGGAAACACATGAAATTTCTTTGGAGATGTTGAAGTTTTGCAATGTTTGACTCCATTGCTAAATGTGTGGTAGTAATTTCTTGTGGGGTTATTATCATCTCGTAACATCTCAGCTGGACATTTTACACTTCAAGTGGTAGATATTATTACTCTGTTATTAGATACACTGAGCACACCATTATCAGGTGCCAGAACAAAGCATTTCTGGCATCATTTTTATGCTGCTCCTATTTATTCCCTTCATTTTATTTCCGTGCAGATTACTTGAAGGAGACTTCGAATGACGGATATAGATTGGTCAGGTGCTTGCATATTTATTTTTCTCTAGTTTATGCTAGTGATGCTCCAGATTTTTTTTTCCGCTAGTACTTCTCTATTGTACTGACTTTAAGTAATATCCATAGTAACTCTGCATCTCTACCTTCAGTGTTAGTCCAAAAGGGGCCAAGTTTCTCTCCGATGGTGGAACACCACTGTTTTTGCAGCCAACTGCAGAGATGATTGAGCAAGAGGAGCATGGTAGTTCACAGCATAAAGAAGGGGACTTAAATCCTTTGACCACCGTAGAATCTGATAAGATATCTGAGGTAAGCGTCATGGGATTTATTCATTAAATGACCTGTTGACCTTGTGCACTTCTCGTTCGGACCATGCTGTTTTGGTTCCTTTGTACACTTGATTTGAGATTTTTTGTGGTATTTTCATGTGACTTAAACATTTCTTTCAGGAGGAGCTGAAACTCTACCAAATGCTCTTGAATGTCAGGACAAAACTTGCTCGGGATATTGGAACTGCTCCGTGAGTTAAATGTTGAATGTTAATGAAAGTTTTTGGGTTCTAGGCTGTTTAGGTACTGGAACAACCATTGAATTGAACCTCTCTAATCCCATTGTTTCAGATATGCTATATGTGGTGATCGGACCCTAAGACACTTTGCAAAGATTAGGCCTTCTACTGGAGCTAGACTGGCTAATATTGACGGTGTTAACCAGGTATCATTTAGTAATGGTACTTAGCAATTGCCATGTCCTAACAACAATATTATGCATTTCTGCAGTGTCCAATTATAAATACAATAAATTTCTCAAAAAATAATTAAAATACAATAAATGGTTATCATATTTTTTCTCTTGCACTCACATAACATCTGACCTGTTGTTCCAGCACTTCATCTCGCGTTACAGTGGCACTTTTGTCCAAAGTATCACACGATTATCAAAAGAGTTGAATCTTCCACTGGATGATTCATCAGGAGTAGAGGAAATGGTGTCTGTTTCTAAATCTGTAAACAACAACAATGTTCCAATGAAATTAGGTGATGCCAAATTTACTTCATGGGAACTGTGGCAGAATCAGGAGTACTCGTTCAAGAAAATTGCGGTGAGTTATTTTTCGTTTTAGTTCTGCAGTTACCTTAAATGGAAGTTCGAATCTTGATATGGTAGTGTGTTGCAGCATTTTCGCAGAGCAGTGCCGATAAAAGAGCAAACGGTTGTTTCATATATACTTGATGCTGCTCGGGATGGATGCGAGATGAACTGGACTAGGTTCTGCGAGGAGACAGGCCTAACACTTGAGATAGCTTCACAGATCCGTCTTGCCATTGCAAAGGTTGGATCACGTGACAAGCTGAAGCCAGTAAAAGACGAGGTTCCAGAAAATGTAATTCTTCTTGCGTCATCGTTACGCCCCATTCTTGTTTGCGATTATACCCAGATTATTCCTTCAGCAAACTTAGGAGCCACTTGTGCTATTCACAGCCATGCTCATTCTATGTTCATCCAAACCATCCATCAAGTGCTAATCTGCTTGGCAAAATGCTACATGGCAACTGCAGGTAACATACGACATGATCAAGACATACTTCACAATTGATGAGCTTGGAATGTCAGAGAAAGCTTTTGGTAACATTCCTAATGGCGGTATCAGAACAGCCGAGTCGCCAAAATCCTGTTTCCATGAGAGTGAAGCTGTCGAGAAAGGTAACCAGGGAGACACTGTCACCATGGCAGGTGCGTGCGATTCAAGCCCTTTGGCAAAGAGATCCCAGACCGACGGGGCACAACTCTCTGCCGACGAGCCAGTAAAGAAACTGCAAAAGACAGACGAGCGAGGGACTGACTCTACTGCCCCAACTGTTGCCACTGAAGAGGCTATCCTTGAACTTGCTGAGAGCTGTGGCGGGGTAAGTTATTCCTTCCAAAGGTTTTTCGACTGGAAACGCATGTCGCTCCTTGTGCTGAGCATTTCATTTGTTGCAGATTTCGTTGGAGGATGCTGTCAAGCACTTCAGCGGATCGAAACGAGAATCTGTCGCCGCGATGTTGGAGAGCCTGGAGTGCAACTTTGTGGTGTACAGAAGAAATGACCGTTACCTTGTCCTGTGACCAGCTGAAGGGACGAATGGTTACACCATGTACTACACTTGGTTTGTTCGTGGCGTGGGTGTTAGTTATGGCTATTGGACTTGGTTTTACATCCCAATTCCAGTATTTTGAGGGCTTGCATATGCCTGTGGGATGCTCTTGTATATATATGCGCGGGAACTTGCTTCTGAGTACTATGACTTGAAGGTACTAGCGAGGAAGCGAGCTTAGCTGAGTAGAATGTAGGACTGTAGGTCTCTCCAGCTGTGGTCAAGTCTTTGTAGACTCGGAATTTGAGTTCCTATTTATCTTACAGTAGTACTATCTTTTTTTCTCTCATCGTTGTTTCGTTTACTCTGGAATTAGTGAGTATTAAACGGTTTTCCATTATTTGTCGTAATGATTTGTTGCGTTTTTTCTGAGGGAGTAATGATTCGTCGCTTGTGCCATCTTTTGGATAGTTCTTTGCTACGTAACTGATGTACTAGTAAAAGTTTAAATTCCCCGTTCAAAATAAAAGTTTAAATCCAACCTGTTTGTTTTTTTAGGAAAAAAAACCCATCCTGGTGAGAATGGCAAGTTGTTGGGAAACGCTCGGTAGCCCACAACCCGTTTCGATCGGAGCTGCTGCACGGCTGGACACACGATGGCAGCACGAGGCCCATGTGGCACATGCGCCGCACGCACGGCCCACCCACGCCACACTCCACACTTCAGTTCCCCGTCTCCGGCTCGCTCCGCTCCCTCGGCGCAACCCCCCACGCCACCGCACCGATCAAATCCCGACCCGCAACCGCGCCCGCCGTCGACTTCCAAAGCCTTCCTCTCCACCCTCCGGTCGCCTGCACCTACTGCGCATCCTCTTCCTCTCGCTCCCCACCCCCCAGTGCGATGATCAGCAGCGGCGGCGCCGGGAACCGGAGTCGTCGGGGGAGCCGATGAAGCCGACGCCGTCGCAGAGGCGGAGGGGCCCGCGCGTGGCGCTGCTGGCGCTCGTCCTCTGCTCGCTGCTCGTGCCCCTCGCCTTCATCTTCGACCGCGCCCCCGCCGGTACGTCCCGCCCTCCGATTCGGGGCTCAGCGAATGCGGCGCGGATGCCTCCGGTGGATCTCGTTCCGCCCGGTTGCTCCATGTTTTTTTTCCTTCTGAATTATCATTAACCGCCTCCTTCCGCTTCTCTGACTGGTTCGCGATGAACGCAGGCTACGCGACCACTGACGAGCGGCGCCGACAGGTGCGGCACTGTTTGTCTCCACCTCTAATTCTTCCATCCATGCCTGTTTCTGTTTTTGGCGGATTGGGAGGTTTGCGACGGGACGGCTGAGTGATTGGCGCTGATTTTTTTTTGTTTGGATTTAGGAGGTATTCTTGCCAAGGTCGATCACGTGAAGCAGAGTGGAGTCGGTGGTGGTGGCGCTGTCCCTGTCCATGGAGTGAGTCAGGTTTGCTGTGCTGCGCTGCGCTGCTACTACTTTTACCCATGATGTCGATCGTTTTGTATGGTTCTGTCGGTGATGGCGACCTTGTTTGTATCGGGTTTTCCTGATGTCTAGTCGTCATCACTTGCTGTTATCCTTGGTGTCACGGTTCTACTCGAAATTAAGCATTTGGAACTTAATGGAGTGCTGATCTGCGATGGGCAGCCATTTTTGTGTGTAGTGTTTATTTCGTGTTGGCTTTGTGTATATATACCTGATTTACAATCAGTTTCGTGTTTATGAAGTGTGAAAGATGGAAAATCCATATGTCATAGAGCAGTTCAAGGATTGTCAAATTTGCATCAGTAGTACATCACACTTTTTTTTTCCTTTTCTCAGGAGAAGAAGGTTTCCAATGGCAGCGCTGGGGTGCTGCAGCAGCCTAATCAAACTGAGAACCACTCTTCCGGTGTTAGTGCTAAACCAAAAGGTACCACATCGTGAAAGAACAAAATAGCTACCCAGTTGATTTCAGTGTTTTTCGTAAGCCTTTGAGATGGGAATGAAATTGTTGCTAATGCTAGAAAATAATTCATGTCATGGAAGTATGAGCTATTCAAATCGCGGAGAAATCTTGTATATACTTATTAGCAAAAACTGGTGTTTGCAGGCTACTTGAGGCAAGTAGCAGTGTCACGAAATTCTTGTGTGACATGATTTGACCTAGTGCCCTTTACGTCTTTCGCTTTCTGATAATCTGATGTGCCTTAAGCTGTGCATGTGCTATTCAGTTTTTCTTATGTCTCTCCCTCCTGCTTCCCTAAAATTTCGCAATCTACTTTTACAGACGAGAAGCAATTTGTTTTACCCAAATATTTCCAAAGAAATCGTTGCTGATGTTTTCCAAGCAACCTCCCTTTCTTTGGTTAAGCGGTTTATGGATTTTTTTTTGCGAGAAAGCTATTTATAGATTGCACTCCTTCTGTATTGGTCTTTGGTCCTGTATGGTGCAGTTGTTTGTTTAGTTTATCCTTATATCTGACTCCATAATTGACATTGTATGCAGTTCTTCCCGTACCAAGAACTGAACCACCAAAGGCTGTGAAGGAATCAACTCAAAAAACAAGCGTACGCCTTCTGCATTCGAAGTTATACTTTATTTTTCAGAACCTACATCACGTTCTGCTTATATTTAGGCATGCTCAGTCATAAAATTCTAGGGTTCTGCAGTAGTAGCACCAAGTATATTATGATTGTCAGCTCAATCAGTTGTAAGATTTTAAGTACATAATGCATTATTTTCAAATGATTGCCCTCCATTTTAGTTGGACTGGTCACTGGTGTAATAGTGTACTTAGCTAAGCTAATCTTAGGAAAATGCTGAATGTACTGCAAAACGATAGTAAGAGTCCAGCAGTATGATAATGTGCATATGCATTGCTTTCAGGAAGTTGTTGAGGATAGAAAGAGACAAGACAAAGTTGCAAAAGCAGATGAAGTGGAAAATGCAAAGGCTTGTCAGCTTGAATTTGGGAGCTACTGCCTCTGGTCCACAGAGCATAAAGTAATTATGAAGGATTCGATAGTGAAAAAGCTAAAAGACCAACTGTTTGTGGCCCGCTCATACTATCCAAGCATTGCAAAACTTCAAGGACAGGAGGTACTTACTCAGGAAATGAAGCTAAATATACAAGACCATGAGAGGGTTCTTAGTGCTTCTGCTGTTGACGCTGATCTACCATCCTTGTAAGAATTAAATTTCAATGATTAAGACTTCTGGTTCTTTCTTAATTCATTCCATTTATTAATCTTAAATTTCAGTTTATGATGACTAGGTTACGGGTACCATCAGACTGAAATGAAATCCCTCTGTTTTAAAATATAAGGCATATTTTCCTATATTCAAATTTGAGCTTTGATTGTAAATTGCTCATACAATATTTTGTTAATAGTTACAAATCACATCAAAAGTGATTTTCAATACGAATTTAATGGTGTCTATCTTGTGTAACATAAACCACATATTATTCGACTAACTGTTGATCAAAACATAACTTTGGGCAGTCAAAATTCGCCTTATATATTTTGAAATGGAGTACTTTTTGGTGCTTCTCAGCAGAGATGATTCTGATATACTTTAGTGTTTTTGTGCATTTGTTTGAAAAAGGTGTAGAATAGTTCGCCATTTATAAATATATAAGTTACCAATTTGAGAATTCAAATGACAACTGTGCTATTATTTCAGTATCAACAAGAAGATAGAGCAGATGGAGCACACGGTAGCGAGAGCGAAATCTTGCACTGTGGAATGCCACAATGTTATCAGGAAGCTTGGGCAGATACTTGATATGACTGATGATGAAGCTCATTTTCATATGAAACAGAGTGCATTCCTCTACAATCTTGGTGCTCAGACATTGCCTAAAACTCACCACTGTTTTTCTATGAGGTTGACATTGAGTATTTCAAATCCCCTTCAGTGGATTCAGATGTTTCTCTGGCTCGCAAGTTTAATACCCCAAACCATAGGCACTATGTTATACTATCTAAGAATGTCCTTGCAGCTTCTGTTGTCGTCAACTCAACAGTTATCAGTTCTAAGGTATGTGGTGATGTTTACAATGATTAGTTTGCCGTTATCTTCTGATATGGACATTGCTGATGTTCTTATTGGCCTTCCTGTAGGAGCCAGGAAACAATGTTTTTCATATTCTAACTGATACACAAAATTTCTATGGCATGAAATACTGGTTTGCCAGAAATTCATACAAAAAGGCAGCTGTCCATGTTGTAAACTATGAAAAAATGATTTTAGAGAAGCTACCAAATTCAAGTACGAGAGAGCTGTATTTGTCTGAGGAGTTTCGTGTTCTCATCAGAAGTACCGAGCGGCCCACTGAGCAGACAAGAATGGAATACTTGTCATTGTTCAGTCATTCTCATTTCTTTATTCCAGAAATATTCAAGGATCTAAAGAAGGTGGTTGTATTGGATGATGATGTGGTTATTCAACGTGATCTGTCATTCTTGTGGAATCTTGATATGGGGGACAAGGTAAATGGTGCTGTCGAATTTTGTGATGTAAGACTGGGTCAAGTGAGGAATCTCCTGGTTAAGACAAAGTATGATCCTAAATCATGTGCATGGATGTCTGGGGTGAATGTGATTAATTTGGATAAGTGGAGGAAGCATAAAGTGACAGAGAATTACATCATGCTCCTTAAACAGGTTAGTATAGTTCTTCTCTATTTAGTTGCAAACTCGTACAGTATAAAAACTGAGCTCGTACAAAGGAGGTCTGGAAGACCATTTGGTCAGTGTGTTTGTGGTGTGAAATACAGGTTTATTATAATTTACCTGCATGAAATAGGTAGCATGCTGCATTTATTTTTGTCGCTGCACAGGTTTAGCTATATCTGTATTAATTTCAGTCTCACTCCGAATAATAATTGATTCTTTGTTGCATGATGCTTCATATGGTTATGGCACTGCACATATTTATTCCAACTCTTGTTGTGTTACAGGTAAAGAAAAAGGACGAGGTATCTCTGCGAGAAGCTGCCTTTTCTTTAAGCTTGTTGTCTTTTCAACATCTCATATATCCCCTTGACAAGAGGCTGATTCTGTCTGGACTTGGATATGATTATGGAATCGACCCGGAGGTTGCACGGAGTTCTGCATCGTTGCACTACAATGGCAATATGAAACCTTGGCTTGAGTTAGGCATACCGGACTACAAGAAGTATTGGAGGAGGTTTCTCATTCGAGAAGATCGATTAATGGATGAGTGCAATGTAAATCCGTAGCACACTTGAATCTGAAATCAGAGCAACTGACAACAGATCGCGACATCCACTGGCCTCCCTAGAACTGTGCACTAGCACAAGAAACACATGCAGCTGTTGAACAGGAGAAGAGGTGCAGCCAATTGGCTGCCAGTGTTGACAGGGTTGAGTAGACACATCACCATCTGTTCATGGCATCTAACAGGATTTATTGACCAATTTCGGCATTCTGAGATTTATGTTGCGGGTAAGGGTGATGTGAACGGATCAGTCCCATTGTGCAGATTCTTTGGAAAGATCTTTGATGCAAGATTCATTTCCCATTTTTCTGTTCCACCAATAAGGACACACATGTAATCTCATCTTTTGGCTATTAGTTGTAGCGCAGCAATTAATTTTGGTAGTTATGCTCATGGAAAGATTGCTATCCAATGTTATGAACTGCTCTGTGGATATTGGATAACCTGTATATTGTCTGCTGTACTTCCTCGTTGGAATGCCAATCTTTTTGACAAGATACGAGTCGGGCACGTCATTCTTTTTCGTGAGTTGCTCAGTCCATTCCTCCATGAGGGTGTTGTGCGTTCGAATTGGTCTGTGTCCATGATTTGGTATATTGTGTGCACCGATCAATTTTAGAGCATCTCTAGCAGATCTATTAAAACCGTGTGACCTGGAATTTTTTCTGACCGATATGCGGATTTGGGCCGAAATCCTCAGGATGCAGGCGGACCGTCAGCAGACCTGCAAAATCCAGATCGCTATGGGTCTCTTTTGGAGCTCGCTGGGCAGGCTGCACCGCTGAGCAGAGCCACCCTAAAATAATGTTGTGGTTATTGTTTGGTAACCCGCAGCAAAAAAGAGAGCTCTCGAGGTACAAGACAACCAAACAACATGCTTGTGTTTGCACATTTGTTTAGTCTCACTCATTTCTACATAGGTGAATTTATCTCACACCACACCACACCACACTTGACAGCTCTACGTGGCAGACCCATGACGAGCGGCCACGGCGGCGGAGGTCACCGACGAAGGATGCAGTGAGCACGACGACGTTGTTACCACCTACTAGGACAGCTCTACTGACATACCAATGACGCAAGCCAAGTAGGACGACGACGAGGCATGGCGGAGGCGGAGGTAGACGACGAAAACGCGGCATGTCGGCGGCGATGCTCGACGGCGACGACACGGCATGGCGGCAGCAGAGCTCGACAATGACGAGATAGAGCGGAGGTTGAAGAAGACCTTCATCAAGAACAGTCTAAATTCGCATCCCTGCAGTACAAGATCTATTCATCTACAAGAACCAAAACGCAAAACTTACAACACGAGAGCTATGCGAAATGGCGAGGTGAAGCTACTCCTCGAAACTAATCGAAAACAGTCGACAGTGTGCGACAAACTTGATGAAATTCTTCTAAAAAGGCTAAAAACATGAACATGATATTCAAAGTTATCGTTCGGCGAAAGTCAGAACCGATTGCCAGAATGGAACCACATCGTCAGTGCGCACCATTTTCGTGTACAACATATTTTGAATTGAGCACTATAGCAACGATTAGAAGGATCTGTTCAAAAAAAAAAAAGAAAAAAAAAGCAACTATTAGAAGGAAGAATATGAAGTGAGAGTAAAGAGAGTAACGGGAAGCACAGCTCTGGAGCGTTCCAGCTCTGAGCCTGGCCCGAGGGTAAACGTGCTGGTTAAAAGGCTGGCCGGATGCAACCAAACCCGCAGCCCATCTCTGGAGTTGGCGGGCCAAGCTGCAGCCTACCAAACGCGCCCTATATTGCTTGGTCCGCGTCCGCCTGCAAAACTTGGGTACATCCAAACCTACAAGGCTACAAAAGATTGTCGAAACTCTTACGCCATTGATCCCCCGATCATCACCACCCTAATATAAAAAGCAGGCGATCCCCCGCCGGCCCGATTGTTATCCTCCACTCCGCCGTGCGTCTACCCTCCTACTGACGTTTCGAGTCCGTTCGCCCACCTCCATGGCTACGAGACCCCCAATCGCAGGAAGCGCCCAAGAGAATCCAGATCTCGAACCCCCGGCATCTGGTGTTTCTGGTCCGTCCGCCCAACAACCCCATCGACGACGATCCACCACCCCACTCGATCGTCCTCGAAAGTAAGGCCTACCTGGCTACCTCGACGACCGCACCAACTCCTCCACCGCCTACGCTTACACGGCGGCCGGCCATCTCATCAAGGTGACCTTCTGGATCGCACACCCGCCTCGCGTCTCCTATTTCACCGTCCGCTTGCCCGATCTGCCTACAACCGCACTCGCCGAGTTGCCTCGGGTCCTCTGCACGGACGGCGACCTCGTCCTACTCCGCGTCGCCATCTGCCCCCGCCACTTCCTGAGCTTCCCGGAATACAACGAATACATTATCTACCGGGCCAGCACCCGGGAGCTTCAGGTGCTTCCTAGCCATCCCACCCGCGTGTTTTGCGACCTGGAGGTCGGCCTCCTCTGCTGCAGTTCCACTGACGACCACAGGTTCTTCCTCGCCGCGCTCTCTTATGATCGCCGCCGTGGCCGTGGGCACTATAACATCGACCTGTTCGACTCCAAGACAGGAAGCTGGAGCATCAAGCCCATGCACGTTGAGTCATCGCAGAAACAGAGCTGCACATTCTATTGCCCGACCAAGGTAGTCACTATAGGGGGGAAACACGGTTCAGTCGCCTGGGTCGACCTCTGTCAGGGTATCCTCATCTGTGATGTGCTCACGGGCGATGACACCCTCCGCTACATCCGGTTGCCATTGCTCCTTGCGACCAACAAGATGCCCCGAGGCGCATCGTGTGATCGGGACATTGCCATCTTCAATGGCACCATCAAGTACTTCGAGATGTGTGTTCATCCCCAGGCTGGCTCCCGTGTTGGATCAACCTACACCTCCCAAGACTGGGAGGCCGCCGCATGGACATGGATGGATTCTGAGAAGAATTGGCACATGGACTGCAAGTTCAAAGCCTCGGAGCTCCTGGTAGACAAGAGTACCTATCAATTGCTTCCTAAGCTAATGCATCACGATGAAGTAACGAAGACGATACCAGTCTTGAGTAGGCTACACACAGGGCATCCTGCCCTAAGCTTGCATCAGGATGATGTTGTTTACATTCAGGCCAAGGTTGACCACCGGGACCATGATGCTTGGATGCTTGCTGTCGACATGAGGACCAAGAGTTTAAAAGTAGTGGCTGATTTCAACGCCGAAAGAACCTCAAGTTTCAGATTCACATACCTTCAAAGCAAGATGTCCGAGTATATGGCCAAAAAGTAGGCCGAGATTCATGTAGCCCTTTATTTTGCAAAATTTGAAAATCCTATTTTGGAGTTTCCAAAAAATCTGAAAAACTCCTGAATGTAGATTTTATTGTCTTCTACCGATGTGTAAAACATAAAATAAAAATATGTTGTATTTGCGCTTGTGCAAAAAATGACAAAATCTGAATTTGAAAGTAGTGAATAGTGCAAAATTTGAACTCTCCCAAATATGTCAGACTTTGTTGTTTATGTGTAGCCCAAAATATGAATTGTTTCGTGTTGAGAATTTGCACGTTGGTAGAATATACTATTGTCTATGTCCAGGATTTTGAACCTCAAGAGTACCTATCAATTTCTTCCTAAGCTAATGCATCACGATGAAGTAACGAAGACGATACCAATCTTGAGTAGTCTACACACAGGGCATCCTGCCCTAAGCTTGCATGAGGATGCTGTTCTTTACGTCATGGCCAAGGTTGACCGCCGGGACGAGAAGGCTTGGATGCTTGCCGTCGACATGATGAACAACACTGCAAGAGAAGTGGTTGATTTCAACGCTGGAAGAACTTCAAGTTTCAGATTCACATACCTTCAAAGCGAGGTCTCCAAGTTTGTAGCAAAAAAGTAGCTGTGCATCGTTTTGGAGCCGAGTTGACAGATAGCTAGGCCTGGTGGTGGCTCGCCCGCGGGATTCTAGGGCTGCTAGTGCTAGCCTGCTACCCTCGGTCCGTTTGGCATGGTGATGTGTTTGGCAATGGTGACGGCATCGAGTTCTACAGGTTCGCTACACAGGTTTTGTTGGTCGTTTTCTCTGGCGTTTTTTATGAGTATTGATGTGCCTGACCATTCTTTGAGGAATCGGGTCTTCTAGGACAGTGTAGATGGTGAAAATTTCGTTGTTTATTTTATTCCTTGTGGTTTTGCAGTTGGGGAGTGCACACCGCGAGTCACAGGCTCACAGCTGCCTTAACGTTGACCTCGGCCTCCATGGCCTCCGCGTCGGCGGCGCTCCGCCCCGCTCCCGCTGCTGCTCATGGAGCTCGTCCCATGGATGCGTGCCCTCCGTCGACTCTGCAGCGCGGACGACATGGAGGCGGCGGTGCGGGCCGGATCTGGGCCGGATTTGGGCCCAGAGGGCCGCGGTCGGCTCGCTGCGGGGACCCGCTCCCGCTGCTTGCACGAGGTGCTCCTCGCCGTCGCACCGCTCTGCTGCGTCTCTAGCCGAGCTGGTGCGGGACGGACTGTCCGTCCGGTCGCTTCCCCAAAAAATCCAAATCCAAATCCCACCACCAAATCCCCCAAGTTTCGTCCGTCGGCCATGCTGCTCTCGTTCCGGCCGGTGCGTGCGCGCCGCGTGCGCCGATGCGCGACGACGTCCTGCGGGCGAGGCAGAGGAGGTGGAGGTGGTCGGGTTGTGGCGGAGCGGCGATCTGGACTTTAGGCGCGGCATTGATGGCCGTGGAGCTTCTTCGGCCTTCTGCCCGGAGGAGAGGAGGATTCCGTCAACTTCTATACGGCCGGCGACACCCAGGTATGGACCTCCCAGTGGCCAGACAGGTCAGGTGGCGTGTCGGGTTGGGTGCTGCGAGCGAAAGCTCTGTGCCAACTCTGTTGGCACCGACGACGACGACGCTCATGAGCGCCGTTTTCCTCGTTGGAGGCGTCGTCGTGCAGCCACACCCGACTACCCTAAGTGTTCTCCGGGCGAAAGCCAAAGATCTTTATTTAGATCAGACGACGGCGGCGTCTTCGACGTCGCTTCCTCCTTGGAGGCGTCGTCTTGGAACCACCTTTACCTCTTTGGTCGTGTGGTGTCTCCGTCTAAGTGTTACCGGCCGGCGTGAGCTTTGCGGTTTGGTCTGTGGTGATGATGGCGGTGGTCGGCCGTTCCGTGGCGTGCTCTTTGGTCTTGCCGGAAGTCCTCATTGTGTTTCTGTGCAAGCTCATGTCCTTCCATGGTGGTGGTCGCTGTGTTACAGTGAGCTCGTGTCAAAGGAGCGGTCTCGGTTGAACTTTGCTCTTTGATGGCGCAACATGCCCACCTCACCTTGCAGGTTGCTCAGGTTGTATCTATGGCGGAGTTGAAGTCAAGGTTCGTGTTTCTCGGTTGTCTCATGACTGCATATGCTCCAGTATCATGCCCCCTTGTGGCGGAGTTCGCGGTTTGCTGGCGATACTCGTTGACTTCCTGCTCCAGTATCACGCCGTGAAGACAGCTTCGAGTGTGCGGGTGTTGTTGTGGCAATTTGCAAAGTCTAGGTATTGTGATACCCTTCGATGGTGCCATTGACACTCCTCTATGCTGCGCATGTGATTGTTCTTATGGTAATGGTCGTTCTGTGGCTACTTCCCCCTTTCTTGTGTTGTGATTGTGTGTGTGTTTTTTTGGTTTATCTCTCCCCTTTGTAACCCCCGTACTCTCTGGTTCACTTGAACCCATCTTGTAGAGGCTCCAAAGTCTCAAGGCAATTTTGAAATATATTCAGGTGGGAGCCTTTCCCCCCGGTGACCTTTCAATTTTTTTTTTAATTCCTTGTAGAAATGGACACATTTTCCAAAAGTCTCGTGTAAGTCGTTTACGTCCCATACAGATGAGGAGTTGCATGACACAATCGATGTTCAACTCCTCTCACATCTAGTTGGTGATGTATCGGAGGGTGACTTGGATCAGGCGATGCTAGTTCATTATATGACCTGAAAGCGTCCGGCCGTAAATCTAAAGTAGACTCTCATAAAAAGAATTAAACGTCACGTAAAAAAGCGAAATTGTCATCCAATTGTTTTCCAATGAGTGGCATGTTCTTGAATTGTAGAGATCTTCGTGACTTGGCTAAACACGTACGTATTATTGATTCTATTCGGGATCATAGATTGGATTTTGTTGGCATTTCGGAAACTGGTAAACGAGATTTCTCTGCGACTCTACTTAATCGCCTATCTGGTGGTGTAGATTTTACATGGATTTCTCGTCCGCCACGTGGTAGGTCCGGGGGCTTATTACTTGGCGTGAGAAGACACCATGGATGTGTTGGCTAGTTCGGATGACGACTTTCATATAAAGTTCCACATTCGCAACAAAGTTGACAATTTCACATGTAGTCTAGTCGCCGTATATGAAACAACCCAGGATGAACATAAGCCTGCTTTTCTCCGCGAATTGGTAAACCTGGCAAAAGATATCCATATCCTATTATTATAGTAGGTGATTTTAATTTGCTAAGGTTCCCGCATCAGAAAAGCTGAGGTTGATTTGACACCCATTGGCCTCTATTATTCAACGCTGTAGTTGACAACCTTGATTTAAGAGAGGTTTCAATGATTGGGAGGCAGTTCACTTGTGCTAATGGCCTCTCAGAGTCGACATACGAGAAATTGGACCGTGTGCTGATGGACTCAGATTGAGAATATAGATTTCCAATGGTCTCATTACGGGCCCTCGAACATATCAAAGTATTGTCAGATCATGCCCCCATACTAATAACCACTGGGACATCTAGCCGGCGTTGTAAACGCGAGTTTCAAGTTCGAATTGGGATGGTTACATCTTGAGGGTTTTCATGACATGGTTAAAATGGTGTGGGAAAGGCCGGTGGCTGGTCAAAGTCCGATCCAAAGGTGGAATAATAATATACGCGCATTGCGCAAACACCTGGGTGGTTGGGCTATACATATGGTAGGAAAATTAAAATGAATATATTTATACTAAATTTTTATATTTATTTGTGACTTGCTTTTATCATACTATAATCTATTAGTTGCCATAGTTAACCGCATTTGAATGCTACTAATAACAATTATATCGTTCTTTATTATATAGTTGCAATGTACTTATATCAATAAATAAAATGTGTTCTGAGAAATTTAAATCATTTGTTGTAAAATATGTTCTCTTTGAATATATATTTGTATGCATCTGTGTGTGTGTGTCTATTCTAATTTTCTCGATATCAGGGTAGAGGTATCTGAAGCGTATAATCTAATAAATAACTATATTAATAGTGGTTTCTTATGTATGATTAGGTAAGCACATTTATATAACCTTCTAGAGTATAAATTAAAACATCGGTAAATGTATCTTGCAAGTTAGGTTTGGTAAAATTTGAAAATATACGCACCTTTTTACGTGGTATTGAAATGGCATCGACATGAATTTGGGAATGTGCATTTGATACTTTGAGTTTTTTTCTTTCCATCAAATGCTATCACAAACCGTGAACAATGATGTGGGTGTGCTGCACATGAATTTGGGAATATATGATCAATTTGGAGTCAGTTTGGGCTAATTATAAATAGATATAAAAAGCAAAAAAATACAAACATGAAAATACATGTCTCTATCCGTTTGGGGGGCGTCGTTAGGTGCACTGGGCGGAAAGTCCGAGACACATGTCCGACGGCCCAAACAAAAAAAAATAGAAAAGCGGCGGACAATATTTGGGGGGGGGGGGGGGGGGGGGGGGGACACCTTTGGAGTTGCTATAACCAGTACGCACATTGGTCCCACAGAAAAGAAATAGAAAACTGTATGCGCGCCTGCCAATGTCCTGAAAAGTGCTTTTCTGCATGACTAATTTCGTTTTTCACACTAAAATCATATGGATGTCTTGTTGCTTCGATTGTCTGACGACTGGCCAAACTTGATACATGCATTGTACAAGCAGAAAAAGACTGGAACACCTGCAACACCCTCGCCAATGAAGGCTTTATGAACAACGAGATTGAATAAACCAGTTACGGACCATCGGTTGGGATTCTTCACCACGAATCGACGGGGTTGGAGAAACTGAAATTTGCCGCAGAATCAAACGAACGAAGAGATCTAAGATATTGCACAACAGACTACCGAATAACTTCTTTTTAACAACACACCAATTGCCACCATGCAACGGAATCCAACAGATTTTGAAGCACCTACCCTAACTGGACCTTCGTCGATGCTGGATCGAAGGCTGACGGGGTAGGGAGAGGCTGGGTTTTGATGCCAGATTTTGAAGCTCGCCCGAAGTCGGTCACTTGAGAACCAGCAGGTGTGGCACAGGAGCAGCTGAGACGCTAGCGCTGGCCAACTGGATACGGCTCGGACGAGGAGGACGGCGACGGGTTGTAGGAGTAGCAACATTACAACTAGGATAAAATTCAATGTCGGTAAAATATCTCTTTGCGACATATTTGGTCACAAATATATTATAAAAAACAAGGGATTTTGGCCCTTATTATTATTTATTTATCACAGTTATTTACAACTGTTTATCACGGTTATTTGGCCTAAAGTTTAAACTAAAAAATTCAAAAACAAAAATACAAGCACAAATTTTAGAGGCTGCATATGAGGACTCTTGACTTTGTGCAGGGCCGCCGAAGCGTCCAAAATAGTATTATGGAGCGTCCTATAATACGTTTTTGAAGGCTGCGATTTTTTGACGCGGCTGCAGGTAGGGTTTGCCATCAATCGCCGCGACGCGCCCCCCGCAGACCGCCGTGCGTCCGTTCGCAGGAAGTTCTGCCGTTTGGAGTCGGTTCGCCCACCTCCATGGCTACCACCGATGAAGACCCCCGATCGCAGGGAGCGCACAAGAGAAACTACAACTCGTACCGCCCGGGAGATTGGGTGTATCGGGTCCGTCCGCCCGCCAACCCCGTCGACGACGGTCCTCCACCGGACTCGATCGTCCTCGACACCGAGGCCTACCTCGACGACCGCACTAACTCCTCCACCGCCTCCGTCCGTACGGTGGGCTATCACATCAAGGTGACCTTCTGGATTGCACACCCGCCCCGCGTCTCCTATTTCACCGTCCACTTCCCCGGTCTGCCTGTACCCGCCGAATCCGCACTCTCCGGATTACCTAAGATTCTTTGCACGGACGGCGACATCGTCCTCCTCCGCGTCTCCATAACCCGTCACGACGACCCCATCCTCCCACGATACGACGACTACATTATCTACCGGGCCGGCAGCAAGAAGCTTCGGGTGCTTCCCACCCATCCCAGCCGCACCTGCTTGTTTTCCGACCTGGGAGTCGGCCTCCTGCGCTGCCATTCCATGAACGACAGATTCTTCGTGGCCGCACTCTCTTCTGCTTTCCGCCGTGGGCACTATAAGCTCGACCTGTTCGACTCCAACACAGACACTTGGAGCACCAAGCCCATGCACGTTAAACAGAACTACATATTCTCTTGCGCGACCAAGGTAATCGCTATTGGGGGAAACCGCGGTTTTTTTTTGACTGTAACACCGGCGGGCCAAAGCCAGCCTGAATCTTTTTCTATGAATTAATCATGGGAACGATTCTTGTACAAAGAGCAGGGGGGAGAGAAAGGGGAGAAGCTGCCAGGGAAAGACTACGGGGGGTCGAAGGTGGCACACCACGTGACGAGTAGGTTTTTGATTACAACAGAGTTACAACGATGAGACCATAGCCTAACGTCTTCGGTGCATCGGCGGACCACGAGGGAGATTGGTTCGTCGGAGTTGTTAAAAATCAGAGCATTCCGGCGCTTCCAAATATTCCACATGATTGCCGTGAAGATGGTAGCCGTCGCATAGGAGTCAGCACGGGAATTCCAAAGATCACCGAGATCCAGGGCAGACGAGGGGATGTCCGGTAATCCAAGAGCAGCCCAAGACTCTTGTGCACGGTGACAACGCAGCAGCAGGTGTTCGACATCCTCGTCGAGGGGGCATGACGGGCAGGTAGCAGACGAAGCGATCTGGTGCCGGAAGCGGCGCTCGTTCGTTGAGATGCGTCGGCGCAGCACCAGCCAGTTGAAGACCTGGCAGGTTTTTGGAGCAGCGTTGCGCCAGATAGTCAAGCCCTGGAAACCAACCTGCACAACATTCTGCACGTGCCTAAAAGCATTGGCATAGTAGCTACGGTTAGAGAGTTTGTTGTTCGTAAACCGCGGTTCAATCGCCTTTGTCGACCTCTGTCATGGTATCCTCATCTGCGATGTGCTCACGGGCGATGACACCCTCCGTTACATCCATCTGCCCTTGCTTATGGCGCGTAACAAGCTGAAAAGGGGCTTATCTTCTTTTGATCGAAACATTGCCATCAGTAATGGCACCATCAAGTACTTCGAGATGTGCGTTCATGCCCGGCCTGGCTCGTTCGTTGGCACAGCCTACATCTCCGAAGACTGGGAGGCCGCTGCATGGAAATGGATGGATTCTAAGAAGAATTGGCACATGGAGTACACATTCAAAGCTTCGGAGATGTTGGTAAACAAGAGTTACTATCGATTGCTTCCTAAGCTAATTCATCACGATGAAGACATGGAGACGGCGTCAATCTTGAGTAGGCTTCACACAGGGCATCCTGCCCTAAGCTTGCATGAGGATGATGTTGTTTACATTATGGCCAAGGTTGACCACATGGACCAGAAGGCTTGGATGCTTTCTGTCGACATGAGGCACAACAATGTAAAAGGAGTGGCCGATTTCAACGCTGTAAGAACCTCAAGTTTCATGCCGACATACCTACAAAGCAAGATCTCCAAGTATGTGGCCAAAAAGTAGGTAACCTCTTATATACCAGCTCTAAATTTGTGGTTCCATAATTAACAGATGCTCCAATGGAGCTCCCAGTTGAGCATCTGTTAATTTACCTATATATAAATATATATGTCCTGAACACCGAATGTGATTCGTCTTTATCAAATGAAAACATAAAATGCGTCAAGAAAAAATATATTGTGAACTTTGTCATATCAGGTATGTTGGCTCTAGTCTGGAATTGTATTCAGCAACTAGGAACAAATGCGTGACATCTTAGCATCTAAAGTGAGTAACTTTTTCTTTCTACAATGTGCAGAACCTGTTGAAGTAGAATTACACGCATGTCTAGAGGGCCTTCGTTTGGCCCTTGATCGGAGCCGCCAGCTTCCAAAATCATCATCGATACTGATTGCAGCCAGATAGTCTCTCCTATCTGTGCTAGTGGACATAATAGATCTCCTATTGTAACATTATTTCTGAAATTAAACACTTAGCTAGTAAAGGTAGAGTTTGAACTTTGTGAAAGTGAATCATGGTTAGGTTAGGGCGAGTCACTGTCTTGCAAAATTCGGTAGAGCAGAACATAAAACTTTTGTCTAGGGCACTTCGGGTCTTGATGTTGTTCTTCAGGAGCTTAAATTCGAGGCATCTGTAACCCTTGCTTCTTAATAATGATCCTTTTCAAACGCAAAAAAGTATTAAAAAACCTCTTACCCGAGCTTTTTATATGGGCCAACCCATAAAACGTGGAGTCTCATCTCTTAATTAGAGTCATGGTTGATTAAACAATCCGTATAAAACCATGAAAATCCGTATTGCTTTGGCGGAGATTATTTCTTATCCTTACAATATGGGCCAAAAAGCTTAAAATGCGATTTTGGCCCTTACAAAAATAAAATGGATTCTCGAACCTCTTTCACGCTCATGTCACGTAGAGATACCGTAAAAAAAGAGAACTGCAAAATCTGATCCATTTTTTTTCATAATTCATTAGTTAATATGGTGGTTAATGGTATTATGAAAAAGGGGAAAATCATTGTTAGGAAAGAGTCTAGTCAATTTAGATATCGTATTAGGGCATGGAAGGTACGTTTCCCCTTATCTCTACACATCATCTAGAGAAGGCAATCAAAAGTCATTTGGTAGAAATAGTTTTCTCTTAAATTAATTAAATTATCTACGAGACGAAAATTTTCACTCTTTTCATTCTCCCTTCCAACTAAGCCAAAATCAAATGTGGATCTAAGTGAACACTCACGTTTGCCCCCATTTTACATGCCCTTAGAGTGGGATGGGCTAATTAGCGGGTGACCGCTCCTTATCTTACCGGCGGTCAACTTTCGGACAAGATTTTTTTTCATTTTGTTGGAAGTTTTTGGACGGTCCAATGAGCCATTTGTGAAAAGTGTTGCATGCATACACTATGAGACGAAATCTATTTTCATCAATAAATTGGTTGCGTTGAGATTTTCAAAACTAGAGCACATGTTGATATGTCCCGATAAATTTTTTTGGACTAAAAGTTACCAATCCGAGGTATAGAAGTTTTTAAGGGTAAACACAAAAAGTTACCAACCTCAAGTTTGCGACGTGTGGTAGCAGTTTCAGAAGATGAGGTCCTGATACTCAATATATGTGCCCATTGTGGTGATCACAATGGTTATATCTCAAGTTGGGCCTCTAGGTTCACTCCAAGGGTTGAAGGCGTATACAGGGATGAGATTATTTGTGGTCTTTACAAGATGCGCGTGAAATTTATTTGGTCTATCTTATTTATGCCACGAGGGTGAAATTCAGGCGAGTCATAAGTCACCTTTGGAATGATAAACCGGGTAGCGGCAAACAGACGTTTTGGAGTGTATTTATGGACTGACGGATGCTGGACTGATTGTGTTTCTGAACTTCTGTCTGAAGAACTGAAGGGGTGGAAACGGAGCATGGTGCTGATCAGAGAGGCTCAGAGAAGTATTTGCTCCCCCGGATGCTGGTGAATGAGTCATGACCCTAATCACTAATGAGGCTGAAAACCTTGAGCAGTCTGAGAGACAAGCGAAGAGAAGATGCGCTACGCTTATCCACCCATGGTTTACAGTACCTGACGCCTCGATTAGTCATGACCCTAATCACTAATTAGGCTGAAAACTTTGAGCCGTCTGAGACAAGCGAAGAGAAAATTACTCTGCACTTATCCTCCCATGGTTTACAAGTACCTGCCGCCCATGCATGGCGGTGGTTAGCGAAGATCCAATTGCTTACCTACTGAAAAATATATTCAACAGTACTACGTGCCAGCTGATCTCTAGCAACTAGCGGTAGCTGTCGTAGTTGTCTAGTTGACCATTGTTCGCAGCCATAACTAGCTAGCTGATCAATTCGACACGAGATTATTAATTGGTCTGAACGATCGTCGATCGGTTGTTGCACTTGATGCATAAATCGTAACAAGTGGGGCCGACATGTGTGTTTTTCTATGCACGCCAAACTCTTCCCAGTACGGCGAATAAATCGTAAGAAGGTTCGTCTCGTGGCATTTTGGGAGCTGAATTGTCTCTGGCTAGCTGGGTGCCAGCAGTGTCCGAACCAACTACTACCATGTTTTATTGAGACTTATTTGTCCCATGTTACACTCTCAAGTCTAAGCAGAGAAAGGTTGTTGCCTCGAATCATGCATGTACTTAAAATATTTAACAGGTTAGGTTTTGATCACATTCATGTGATGGCAGATTCTTCTTCATCACCGACTATGGCGCCCTATGCACTTTTTTTTGGCGAATGGTATTTTTGTTCTTTCTTGGAAAGAAATACTGATCATATTCGATTAAACCGAGTGTTCTAAATTACGGAAATTTCATTTAAATTTCGATGGGTACCAAAATATTATTTTCCCGATTTTTTGGACGATATTTGGATCAGATTCAAATTTATTTGAAGTTGATTACATTTTTAAGAAAAATCGAAATAATTTTCGAAATTGGAGGAATTTCGGTGGGTCCCAAAATTTATCTCTTTCCATATTTATTTCCTTAAAATAATAATGCAGAATTTGGTTAGACAATAGCCATGATTAAGAGTCCTCTATATATATTCTCTCTTCCTTCTAAGGCAGCTTGGAGATTAAACGTTTGTTGGAGTTTGATCGTCTAAGCTCCGCAGCCATGGCAGAGAAGGTGAGTTGCCCTAATTCCCTTATTTGCATGCAATCTTAATTTGGCACACAGCTGAAATCATGGTATGAGCTTTCTGTCTAATTCTTCTGACATGCATGTTACTACCACAGGTATCGACGTTGATCATTGAATCCAACCTCGAATGCGAGAAATGTTACAGGAAGATCCAGAAAGTCCTATGCAAACTCCAAGGTACGAGTATGTAGGAACATCAAGCACTTCATTGTTATGTCAAATTAATCATGTAAAAGGTGGATTCATATTGTGTTTTGCTTATTAACTTTCATACAACTAACATCCATCGACCTATCAGAGAAGGAGAAGATCAGGACCATCAATTTCGACACAAAGAGGAACACGGTGACCGTCTCCGGACCATTCGACCCGGTGAAGCTCTCTAAGAAGCTGAGATGCAAGGCCTGCGAGGCGATCAAGGACATCAAGATCGTGGAAGAGAAGAAGCCTGAACCAAAGAAGGAAGAGAAGAAGCCGGAACGAAAGGAGGAGGAGAAGAAGCAAGAGGATAAGAAGCCGGAGGAGAAGAAGCCGGCCAATGACTGCTGCAAGTGCTGCAAGAAACCCGACGACAAGAAGCCGGAGGAGAAGAAGAAACCGGAGGAGAAGAAGCCGGATGAAAAGAAGAAGCCCGAGGAGAAGAAGCCGGAGGAGAAACCGAAGCCCAAGGAGGAGCCCAAAGCGGCGCCGCCAGCGCCATCGTCGACGACGGTGAACCTGCAGTTCACGCAGATGTGCAACCTGTGCTACCCATGGCCGTGCAGCGACCTGAGCCACTGGGGCAGCGTCCACCAGTACCCGCAGCCCCAGCAGCCACTTCCACCGCAACCGCAGTGGCCGTGCGAACCGCCTGCGGCGATGCCGGCGTTCCCCGGGCACCAACACCACCCGTACCCGCCCTGGGCGGCGCCGATGACTCCGAAGAGGCAGCCTTGCGGAGGCCCGTCGTACTGCGGAGGGTGCGGCTCCTGCGGCGGTGGGTACAACGGATGGCCGCCGGCGATGCCGACGCCGTTGCAGATGATGCAGCCGCCGCCGATGGGATGCGGCGGGCCGGCGTCGTCTTGCAGAGGGTGCAAAGGTTGCCGGATAGTGCAGGAGGGGAGGTTCATCTACGAGGAGTACCCGCAGAGTTCGTGCAGCGTCATGTGATTCTGCAAACCACATGCCAACCGTGCATGCATATGCATGCATGGTTGTTTGACCTCTCCCATGTTATTTTTCGTGGCATTATTAGTGTCTATCGTGTTACTCGATTTGTTTTATGTCCATTTTGCAGGAAAGAAGGCGTATCCGCCATGTGCATTTTTCAGTACGGAAATATATGCTCCCAAAACAACTGTAGATTTTTATAAACTATTTATTCTGAGAAACAAAAGTACGGAAATGCTAATGTTGGCAACGACTCTTATAGCTAGGGGTGGTACTAAAATTCAAAACCATGAGTCACTACGGGAGAGCGGCTTGTTGCCGTGTGCCACGGCTAGGGATGTAAACGGATCGGATCGGATCGGATAATGCGTTTTTCATATCCTTTTCCATATTTTTTTATCAGATTCGGAACGGATCAAATAATTACCGGACGCGGATTCGAATGCGGCTAATATCGGACGACGGATACGGGTCGGAAACGGAGCGAATTCGGACCAAAAAAATGAGAAGTGGCGGATAAAGTCGTGTAAAGAATGCAAAGAAACGCAAAAATACCGTGCAAAAAATACAACAAAATAACCATCCAACACATAATACTATAAAGTGACCAAATGTACGTGGCCATGATGCAAGTGCACGGTTACACTGGCATATAACAAATACTCATATGGTTACTGAGTAATAACTAGCGTAGGGTTAATTATATACAGAGAGATGCAAGCAGGAGGTTAGGTCAGTCTGCCAATGATTAATTGACTATTTATATTAAATCATTAGGCTAATTAATCGGATTATCCTAATAGAGTATATCGGATAATCCACAGAAAAAATGGATAATCCGCATCCCTCGGATAATAGCAATACCATATCCTCTACCATATTCGTCGGATATCCGCTTAACAAACATCCTTTCCGCATCCGTATCCAGCGGATTTCTATAATTGCATACCATATCCTTAAAAATGGACGCGGATGCGAATTCAGAGCGGGAATTATCCGTACCGTTTACATCTGGTGTGTCACATATCGGGCACACGACAAAGTCGATCTTTGCCGTGTGCGGCACACGGGAAAGAAATATGCACGGCGGCGTAACACAGAAAACACACGGCAAATGAAAAGATAAAAACACGGCAAAGAAGGGCACACGACAAAGACAATGGACACGTGTCCACGCAAACGGCTGCACAGACAGCGCCGTTACGGCAAGTCTTTCCCGTGTGTTTGCACACGGTAAAGATCTGACACGATGATTTCAGAAACAGGCCCACTGTCAGGTATTTCCGTGTGCCCGACTTTTGGCACATGGGAAAGAGTACATTCCCGTGCAATTCTTTCCCGTGTGCTCTTTCCCGTGTGTTTTGCGGCCTTCGCCGTGTGTCTTTGGCACACGGGAAAGAGGCGCTCTCCCTTAGTGAGCTACTCCAAGAGTTAAATACTCGGTTCGATTTAGTCCTCTTAAGTATCGTCATAATAATGACATGACAGTTCTTCACTTTTAGATTGCAGCTAAAGTCACATGCTCCATTACATGCCAAATATCGCATCGTCCCATATTCTGCTATCTTTGTGACACGCCATCAGGGTCGATCGTATAATAACCGGATGCGGATTCGAATGCGGATAATGTCAGACTACGGATACGGATTGGAAACGGAGCGGAATCGGACCGGAAACAAATGAAAAGTGGTGGATAAAGTCGTGTAAAGAATGCAAAGAAACGCAATTTTACCATGCAAAAAATACAACAAAAGAACCATCCAACACATAACACTATAAAGGGACCAAATGTACGTGGCCATGAAGCAAGTGCACGGTTACACTGGCATATAACGAATACTCCTATATGATTACTGAGCAATATTCGAACTAGCGTAGGGTTAATTATATACAGAGAGATGCAAGCAAGAGATTAGATCGGTGTGCCAATGGATTAATTGACTATTTATACTAAATCATTAGGCTAATTAATCGGATTATCCTAATAGAGTATATCAGATAATTCGCAAAAAAAAGTAGATGATCCGCATCTGTCGGATAATAGCAATACCATATCCTCTACAATATTCGTCGGATATCCGCTTAACAAACATCCTTATCCGCATCCGTATCTGGCGGATTTCTATAATTGCATACCATATCCTTAAAAAAACGGACGCGGATGCAGATTCGAAGCGGGAATTATCCGTACCGTTTACATTCCGTGTGTCATATATCGGCACACTGCAAAGTCGATCTTTGCTGTGTGCGGCACACGGGAAAGAAATATGCACGGCGGCGTAACACAGAAAACACACGGCAAAGAAAATGGACATGTGTCCACGCAAACGGCTGCAGGGCGGCGCCGTTACAGCAAGGCTTTCCCTCGTGTCACTAGTACGGAACCTTGCATTAGAGCCGGCCCCAGAGAGTCACCTCCGATGGTTTTAATGGCCGTCTCTACGTCGGGGTCTCTAATGTATGCTTCATTAGAGCCGGTTGGCTCAGGCCGGCTGTAATGACCTCAGCATCTCCGACGGCCGGGAATAACCACCGTCTCCAATAACAAAACCTTCCGAGACGGCTGTGATTATCAGACGTATGTAATACATATACATTGGAGCCGGCTACAAATGGTGGCCGTCGTTAGGATGCGGACGGTCCGAGTTTTCTCTCCGGCCGTAAAAGCTGCTTTTTGGGCAATATGCGTGTGCTCCGGGATTATTTCCGGGGTTTCCGAGTTTTAGTACTGGTCAACAGAATCTCAACCGGGCAGAAATCACATATAACTAAGAAATGCCAACAGCTAGCTAGCATATGCATATATAATATATAACATGTCTCCAACCGCAATTTGTGCCAATTAACAAAGTAGCCCTAATCAGATAAGTGTTCACCATATCCCCAACCTTAACAAGCTAGAATGAGTTCTATATGAGCTGGAACTCAATCATGACCTCCAAGCTGAGGTCATTGGTCTTTCTAAGAATGATCAAAACAGGTTGATCAATCACAAAATTCTTGCCTTTCATGAAGTTTTCCCACCCCAGCTTGTCGAGGTCAATGCGGTCGTCGGTTCTCTGTTTGTACGTGATGCTGACGGCTGCCCCTGCTGCTCCAAGTCGCAGTCCAACATAGCCCTCAGCTGGTATGGCAGCCTCTTCTGCTATCACCTTAGATAGTTTTTGTGCATGAAAGATAACATAACTATGTCATTTTTCGATGAAGAATAGCTATATGCGACATTAGGAAATTAAAGAGGCATGGAACAGGTTGTCTTGTGGGTACATACCATATCATGTGTGTTCAAATTAGTGCTCGTGAAGCGAGTTACAAATAGAACCCCAACATAGTCTCCTACGGGAAGAAGTTCAACGAGGCGTTTCTTCTCATGCTTGTTCAGGCAAACTCTTTGGGCAACTATGATTCTGTCTTCGTTATCAATGTGATCTTCAGAACTGTCAGAATCTTCATCGGTACTGACAAGGATATACATCTCGGGTATCCTATCTTAAGGGTACCTGGTGCACGTGTCGACTAAGGCCCAACTATCAAGAGCCTACATGAAGCCCATGGCGAAAGGCCCAACAAGATGGAGTATCCTCCAAGATTAGACATAGGCATAGTCGGTTTAGCCTTTCCTTACATGTAATCTGAGTCGGTTGCGAACTCCCGAGACCCAGCCTATTATATAAAGGTTGGGAGGGCCGCCGATCCAGGACACGCAATACTTGAACCACCAAAAGCCCTAGCGAGATCGACATCTCGCCAGAGCCTCCCTGTAACCGCATAATCTCACATGATCAATACCAGACAAGCAGGAAGTAGGGTGTTACTCTCCGGAGGCCTGAACCAGGGTAAATCTTTGCCTATGCTTGTCAGCCGACGAAACTACCAGTACTACCACGTTCTCTCCCCATAATATCAACCCTAGGTCCTTAACCATGGGATTTGATGAGTTAACCCCTCGTCAATTGGCGCCGTCTTGGGGAAAGAATAGTACTGGACTCACGGTTTCTTCGGTTCCATCGGAAAACGGCGACTCGCCGATCGCATCTACAAACGGCAACTCGCCGGCTGCATCAACAAACCTGAACTCGCCGACTCGGGCGGCACACGGCAACTCGCCGACTCACTCGACAAACGGCAGCACGCCAACTTCACCTGCAAAAAGCACATCAGATCCTCTGATGGACTTCGAGCCACACTCGCCAGAATTCCAGGAGACGTTCGCTGATCTCGAGTCAGGTTTGGGTTTAACCGTTGGCTCGTTCAATTTTTTCGTAAACAAGCTTGGTGTGCAGGACTTGACAGATCCATGCCAACTCGCGCCTTCCGCACCCGAGGCTCCATCGGTTGCGGCTCCTTCGACCGCGGATCCATCAACTGCGTCCATACCATCGTCGATCCTTCAAGCACGCTCGTCTGCAACAACCATGTCAACTCAAGAGATCGACGAGCTCATTGCGAAAGAACTCCTAGGTGAGGAGGCCGAATCAGCATACCGCACAAACGACCCCGAGTTCGATCTTCCACTCGAGGATAGCTTCGACTGCGGGATGTCCCTCGGCGACTTCGATGAGCCTGAAACTCATATCGACAACCACGTCGACTCCGAGATCTGCACCAACAACAACCTCAACTCCGAGATTCATAACGACTTCGCCGACACCGAGATGAGCATAGGTGACAAACACGTCGACGGCGAGCTTCGCCCAGATGGGCTGTTCGACTGGCATACTGACTCTGATATGAGTCTCGATGAAGACGTCGAGTCCATGACGGGACTCGAAAACACATACACATACCCTCGGGTGATACCCCAGCAGGTCTACGTTGCCTTCGCCGCAGAATCATCTGATATTGCGGCCAGTCGCAGGCCTACAGAATTCCCATGCACAGTTACTATGCCGGATGGAGTCACAACTCTCACAATTACTGCTGAGATGGCAGCAAAAGCAGATAAAGTCATCAAGGAGTGCACAATGATGCCAGCAGACGCAACACGAGAGGAGATGTTGACCTTCCAGTACTTCAACTGGCAGGAATCACTTCGACTGCAGCAGATCAGAGCAACACTCGAAGAACGTAAAAAACAAGCTAGCTTGTCGAGTGTGCGGAGAAGACAGCTCTCCATGAGCTCCACCGGGCGAGCAGACACAAGACCCAGATCAAGGCTGTCACACCTCGCGGAAGATGAGAGGGCAACACTCACCCGCAACTTAGGCCACTCTTTCATGACATTCGACGAGGAGGGAGTACCAGTACCCAAAACAGCTGCGGGTGCCCTCTTTACTGATGCAGCATACCTAGAGGCAATCAAGCCTCCAGCGGATGACCCCAATCACTAGTAGAGAACCCACCTCTAGTACCGGTTGTAGATGGCCTTTAGTACCGGCCACACAACCGGTACTAAAGGGTCGGCACTAAAGGGGTAACCCTTTAGTACCGGCACCTAAATAAAACCGGTACTAAAGGGTCTCCACGTGGGCGCACAGGCGAGCTCGACCCTGAGGACCTTTAGTACCGGTTTGTAATACAAACCGGTACTAAAGGTTCCTGCTTTTTTTGCTTATTATTTCAGGGGGGTTTTGGTTTTTTTTCTTTTCGATTATTTTTCGGGGTTTAGGGTTTCTGTTTTTTTCCTTTTCGCTCATTTTTCAGGGTTTCGGAGGAGATCGCGTATAAAGTACTCACTACACATATAAAGTAGTCATTATACACATACAAAGTACTCTCGTCACATATAAATTTAAGTACTCCTAATTAATTACAATGGAGCCGGTTCCCTTGTAGCATCGACTGCCGGCGGTTCCCTTGTAGCATCGACTGCAGGGGGTGGAGGTGGTCTTTCGTCAAAGTAGAATTCACCGTGTTCATCTATGACATGTGTAAGTAAGAATCCCGCCAATTCCTCCGCAATAGCTTTTACGCGGTTGCGTGGTAGGAGCTGGTTCCGCTTGTTTGACATCTTTAAAAGAAGGAAATAAAATCAGCTATGATCGAAACTAAACACAATTGATGCATGGTGGCAAAATAAAAGTTGTGTATGATGTTCACGTACCTCTCGATTTCTTACACTCTTGACTCTCTCATTGACCTTCGTGTGAATGTACTCGCAAACGTAGTATCCACATAGTTCTGTCCCCTGTGGTTGTCGCAGACACCACTATATATACAAGAATATAATTTAATCAAATAATAATCAAGAGAATGATAATGGTATTAGAAAGATACACGTAGTAGTACTTACGTTGTTAGACTTGAACTCCAGCTTTTCTGGCCATACACCGCGTTCTTCCGCTTTGAACTTTCTGTAAACCCTGTCCGGAAAAGAAAATGAATTGAGTAGTTATTACTTATACTTTTGATATCCGGAAATGAACGAAAGAGGCTGATATAGTGCGATTGAAATTACCTCTTGAGCATTAGACGCACGCTTTTGTATTCATTTTGATCTTTCCTTAGTGAGTCCCAGACTTCAACTTCTCCTTCCTCGAGTCTAATGATTAGCAGAATGTAGTGGAACCTGCGCACGTTTATATACGCAGGTATTCAGAACTTATCGATTACACTTTATATCGGGGAAGCAAAATAGAATGTGTAGAAGACGGTAAAACTCACCCGAAGTTGTAAGGAAATAGTATTTCCTTTTTGGTACTTTGTCGCTTAAAGAACGTTAGCAAAACGTCCTCTGTGTTCACGGGATTTTCATCCACGGTCTTGACATGAACTTTATCCGGGTCAATGAAACCAATGTCCCAGATTCCTTCGAGTCTGCATTCACGTATCTTCATTCTGCATAATTAGCGTACAAAAGAATTTTGTGACGATAATTACAAGCAATGAACGAGAGCTTATAACTATAGAAAATTAAATTACACGAATAAATTACTTACAGACAATAGCAGCTGATGAGAGATTTGTCGAGAGCACGTTGATTGTACATCTGAAAAAGTTCTCGGAACTCAACATGCACACAATATTCTCGGAAGTAGTGTTGTTCCTTAACCGCCGCCATGAGATAGAATTTCCCTTCTTTTGCGGCGGTCATGTACCAGCGATTCAAATTCCATAACTGTGTTGTTAGCTGGCTCGGATTTTCCACCATAGGCAGCCCGAGTTCAAAATCAAATCGTGGGGCAATCTCCGCCATGGGGTAACCTGAGTCGCCAAGGACAACTTCTCCATGCTCGATTTCCCGAGTTTCAGAAGGTACAATGAGCGGGGCGAGCGATTGTGCTTCTTGTTCTCCGAGCTGGGCAACTCCTTTCCCGCACAATTTCTCTTGCTCATTCTGCGAGGAAAGTACCTTGTCAATACCTCGCTCGTAGTCTGAAATGGGCGGAGGTGGAGGGTCATATAGGTTGTCAACGGTGTGATCTTTTACCTCATTTGGTATAGTCTTCAGAAGTTCCTTTATGGGGTCAAGTCTTGCCTCCACTCTTTCCTTCTTTTTCTGCTCAAAAAAGGCTCTCGACCCTTCACGTAGGCTCTCAGCTATTTCCTGCTGAGTCATCTCAGAAGTTAACTTCTCAGGAGCCTTGACTTCCTTGGGGTTCTCAGGAGCCCGCACACTTTTTCCACGTTTCTTGACAGGGGTGGACGACGGGAACAGCTTCCGCTTTGTCAAGTTACTAGTGGGCGCATCAGTCGGTTGACGGGACAGCGCGGGAGATGGACTCGCGGCGGGATCCCAAACTTCGTGGGGGGAGGCGGGTGGACTTTGATGTGGTGAATGTCTAACGGGAGGAGTCGGTGGCCTTGGCTCCGAGTCTGGAAACTTGATGTATTTCTTCTTCCATAGAACGATACCAAGCTCAACTTCTCCCAATGTCTTCTCGCCTTCAGCTCCAGGAATTTCAAGACGTATTGCGTTGAATCCCGGCATAACTTTCGTGACCCCGACACGAGCAAATCCAGGCGGAATCACACCAAAATGGAAGGTTTCTCCAGGTTGATGTCGTAAAGCATAGCCAGTCGCCACCGGATAAGTAATGTTCATCATCGGCGCATGTAACTCACAATTTGTCTTCTCCGTGATATCATCCACGGGGTAGTGAGCCGCCGATGGTTCAGCAACTGGTTCATCAACTGCAGGATCTTGTAGCTGCGTGGAACCCACGCTGCTTTTCCGCTGAGATGGGCAGGCATCGCCTGCAGGATCTTCTACTCGCAGTTGAGATTCCCTGGTCTGGGTCATTGAGGCCAGTTGCTTCTGCACATCCTGCACCGTGCGTTCTAATGCAGTAACCCTCTCCGCCTCCCTCTTCTTACTTCTGCAATGTTTTCTATAAGTTGCAACGTCTTCCGGAAACCCTTCAAGAAAACCAACCCCGCCTCCTCTGGCTCGACATCGCCCCCAGTGTTCTTTATTCCCGAGGGCTTGTGAAAGCTCGTCGTCCTCTCTATCGGGAACAAATTTTCCCTCCTTGACTAGTACTATGACATTTTTTATTTTTCTGATGACTCTTCTAATTTTTCTCCGCCATTTTCCCTTTGCAACAATCAGCCCTGTTTCTGGGTGCAACACTGCCCCATGCGCGAACAACCAGAACTTGGACCTGTCGGGCCAGTCATCTGTCTGTGGAGTGATCCCTTTTAGTCGCAGCTCGTCTTCATAGGCTTGCCACTTAGGCAAGGCAGTCTTGTAGCCACCTGAGCCCAAATGATGGAAATATTTCTTCTTCGAGGCATTCAACTTATTTTGTGTCGATCGGGCCACAGAGACGCCCGAATTCTTATACGCCGCAAATTCAGCCCAATCATCTTTTAGCTTCTCTAGATGTCCTTTGAAAACTATATCTTTGTTCCCATATTTTCTCCACAATGTGTTCTTCCAGTTGTTGAATTGCTGGGCCATCTTGCTAAGAGTCCACTCCTTGACTTTATCCTTCATCTTCTGTGGGAGATCTGCCGGTAGGTTGAATTTAGACATCATCGAGTCCCAAAGGGTCTCTTTAATTCTTTGCTCGAGATATTTTGCGCCTATGTTGGCTTTCTTCGGCTCATTCCATTCTGTCACAGTGATCGGGACCATGTCCCTTACAAAAACTCCGCACTGCCGTACATATTTATTGTAGATTCCATCGGGTTTCTCTGGTTTGCCTTTGAAGGTAACTTCGTCGATCGACAACGTTGCACCTTCCGGGAGCTTTAACCCTTGGGCCGGGCCTCGTACGGGGATTGACGACTTAGATCCAGAGGGCTGAAAGAAAAATGTTTCGTTAATAAGTGCGCATATAAATCAATTAATGCATCTAGCTATAGTGATCAACAAGACTTAATATATACCTTCTTCTTAGCTAGGGCATCGTCCGCCTTAGATCCAGACGGTTCTTCTTCGTCGTCGTCGTCATCTCTGAATTTTTCTAACTCAAGTCCCTCACCGGAGTCATTCAAACATTTCGCGCTGAATTCTTCGGCGTCTTCTCCGTCGGACGAATCTTCTCCATCGGAATATTCTCCATCGGAATTGGGTCCGGCAGCGTTGTTATATATTATTTGTTCGAGACGGTCTTCTTCCTCCAAATCTCGGACGAAGGTGGGGGCATCGTCCGCCATAGCTCTGTCACTGCAAATTTTGAAACTTAGCAATATTTCTAACTTAACAATATTAACCAAATAACAATATTAATAATCTAAACAATATTAACCTAATAACAATATTAACTTAAAAAAAACAGTACTAAAAAAAGAACAACTACTAGACATAAAAAAGACTTAGCTAAACTAAACTTAGCTAAACAAAACTTTACTCAAACTTTACAATATTTCTAACTTTACAATATTTCTAACTTGACAATATTTCTAACTTTACAATATTTCTAACTTTAGAATATTTCTAACTTGACAATATTTCTAACTTTAGAATATTTCTAACTTGCCAATATTTCTAACTTTACAATATTTCTAACTTGCCAATATTTCTAACTTGACAATATTTCTAACTTGACAATATTTCTAACTTCACAATTTTATTTTTACTAATGCTAACTAACAAAAATGGGCAACACCACAAAAATTTGCATAATTGTAAAGTGTCATTTAACATTTTTCATACACAAATTTTAAACAATCTAATTAAACTTTAAAATTTCATACACAAGTGTCATTTAACAAATTTTCATACTCATTTTAAACAAGAATTTTCATATAAAAATTACAAAACTACAAAAGTACCTAATTACAAAAAAATGCTCTCTATATTTTCATTCTAAGCTATCTATATTTCTGTTATTATATTTTGCTATCTACAAAATGAACAAAATGCTATCTATATTTTGCTATCTACAAAATTGTTACAAATTTCTAAAAATACTAAACAAAATTTAAAACTTAACTAAAAACCATTCAAACAAAAACTTAACTATAAATGAAAAAAATACCTCTGTGTGTGGCCGAGGCGGTGGCGGAGGTGGCCGGACCGGCGACGGCGGAGCGCGTGGCGGTGCAGGCCGGTGGAGGAGGCGCAGCAGAGGAGGCCACGCGTGGCGGTGCGGCCGGCGTAGCGTCGCCGGCGCGTGGAGGGGGCGGCGGAGGGCGCGGCGTCGGGGCCTTGGCGTCGCGCGGTCGACGTACGGTAGCGGAGGGTGACGTGTGCGCGTGGAGGGCGTGGCTTAGGGCGGCGGCGCCGTCGACGGTGTGGAGGGGCGCGGTACGTAGGGGCGTCGGCGTAGGGGCGTCCTTCGCCGGAGCAGCGCTTCGCCGGCGTCGTCGAGGAGAGCGGGCGTCGGCGTCGTCGAGCAGGACTTGGGCGAATTGGGGAATCGATTCGATTCCCTGCACTTAACTGCAATCAATACCCCTTTAGCACCGGTTGTACTCTACAACCGGTACTAAAGGGTCTTTAGTACCGGTTGTAGAGTACAACCGGTGTTAAAGGGGTGTTTTGGGCCGCGGCGAAAATTCGCGCGCGAAGCCCAGCCCTTTAGTACCGGTTGTAATTTACAACCGGTACTAATGGGTTTTTTGTATTTTTTCTCTAGTTTTTTTTTCTTTCTTTTGTTTTCTGTTTTTTATATCTATTTGGTTTCTATTTTGTTTTTTTCTCTACTTTTTCTCTACTGCCACCAGGTGATGTCGCCGCAGTAGTCACCCGACGCGGACGCCGAGATCTGAAGACGGAGGAAAGCCATATCGGCGGGGGCGACGCCCCGATTCAATCCTCTTCAGGCGAGCACGCCAACCGACGACCACCGCCGGGAGCAGGCCACACCACCTCCAGTACCTCCGCAGAAAGGTCAGAGCAAACCCAACCGCGACGAAGAGAGGAACAGAGGACAAAATCTCCAAAAGCCGGCCGCCATCTTCGCAACCGTGTGAACCAAGATACAACTCCGATGTGCGGTCAACCGTCTTATGCAGAGACGATTTAACATACAACTAGACATCTACGTTACAACTTCACTAGTTCTAAATACTGGATAGAACAAATTAAGGTACAACTTGAAATTACGATACAACACAAGTAAAACAAAGACTCTACCTATCTCCCATCAATGCCTTTTGACGAAGATTCTGTCTTCTTGCCTTCCTTGCCCTTTGACGAAGATTCTGCCTTCTTGCCTTTGCCCTTGGACGAAGCTTCAGCCTTCTTGCTCAGTGCTTCAACCCTCCTTTCCTTTGACGACGGCATGAAATCGTCGTCATCATCGCTGTCAACTACCCAGAGACAGGAACGACCGTACGAATCACGGTCAGCTTCAGTTCGGTAGAACGGACTATTCGTAACTTTCCTGTCAAACTTCTCTGCAAGCGTGAGCATTTCTGCACGAATTTGGAGCGGGGTCCTATACGGAAACCCATCGCGGCATAGCTTCGCCCCGAGCAAAGCGAGATGACTCTCAGTGTGCAAAATTTCTTCAATTGGAACTACCCTACCATCTACCTTCAAATTGCTCGAAAGCCTGGCGAGATGCTCGGATGCGGAAATGTGAAACCCGGACACACACTTCTCGCAAGGACCAATACACACCATGCTTGCGCTCAAGTGAGTACCATGCCTACCTTCGACTGGGTTTTATAGAACTACCGGTGGCGGCATTTGGGGGGAACGATAGCGGGAAATATTTGGGCGGGAAACGGTGGCGGGATCGAAGTTGCCTACCTTCTCCAGTGGATCAGGAAGAAGCACACGGATCGTGTGTTTCCTTCCAGCGATTGGGAGCCGTTGGATCAAGCGGTGTGTTTCTTTCGAGCGCTTGTGAGCCCTTGGATCAGGAAGAAGCACACGGATCGTGTGTTTCCTTCCAGCGCTTGGGAGCCGTTGGATCAAGCGGTGTGTTTCTTTTAAGTGCTTGTGAGACGTTGGATCAGGGGTGAGCCCGACTTTAGTCCCGGTTGGTGTTACCAACCGGTACTAAAGAAGCACACGGATCGTGTGTTTCTTTCAAGCGCTTGTGAGACGTTGGATCAGAGGTGTGTTTCTTTTGAGGGATTGTGAGCTGTTGGATCAGCAGTATCACGACCACTTCGTGAGCCACATGACCCTATATATAGCCCACCTCCCGGAATTCCAGCGTCACTCACTCACTCACACAAAACATTCCATCGTCACTCGGAGAGGCATCTTTGGGCAACCAGCGGCAAGACGTCTCTGATGACCTGCGACCGTTCCAAACGGTTGCAGATCATCAGAGATGTCTTGCCGGACGGTTGTAGATCATCAGAGACGTCTTACCTTGGATCGAAGTGGCGCTCAAACACAAAACATTCGGGTTTCCTAGCTATGCCCGACACTGAATGCAACGACATTCGACCGTGAATCAGTGTCGGGCTGTAGCTAGGAGAAACCGTGTGTTTTGTTTCCCAGGTTACTCACTCATATATTCTACCTTGTGCTCAAACACAAAACATTCGGGTTCCCTAGCTACGTCCTGCAACCGTTTGGTCGGATCCAAGCAGCGGCAAGACGCTCTGATGATTAGCAACATCCCCAACACTTGTTGCAAATCATCAGAGATGTCTTGCCTATCTAGTGTTTAGATCTCTCTTCTGAGTTTTCAGGACATAGTTACATAAAAGGTTTAATACATTATTACACATCAGCAACAACATCCCTATCTAGTGTTCACTTTTTCTTCTTGTGTGTCCCTTTCTTCTGATTGCGTCGTAGCCATGGACAATCTTCATCATTTAACACGGTGCTTGGGTCAGTTTTCACTTTGAAGGGCGGAATTTCAGCAAACTTATTGTAATCTTCTGACATGTCTGTCTTGTCCTCCACTCCCACGATGTTTCTTTTTCCTGAAAGAACTATGTGGCGCTTTGGCTCATTGTATGATGTACCGGCTTGCTTATCTTTTCTTTTTTTCGGTCTGGAAGACATGTCCTTCACATAGAAAACCTGAGCCACATCATTGGCTAGGACGAATGGCTCGGTTTTGTACGCAAGATTTTTGAGATCCACTGTAGTCATTCCGTACCGCTTGTCTATCTCTACCCCGCATGACAGGTTAACCCATTTGCACTGAAACAAAGGGATCTTAAAATAAGGTCCATAGTCAAGTTCCCATATCTGCTGTATGCAACCATAATATGTGTCCTTTGTTCCATCATCGTTTGTTGCATCAAAGCGGACACCACTGTTTTGGTTAGTGCTCTTTTTGTCTTGGGTTTCCGTGTAAAATGTATTCCCATTTATCTCGTACCCTTGGAAAGTCAATATAGTCGAAGATGGTGTCTTGGCCAACAAGTATAGCTCTTGTCCAACAGTGTTGTCATTAATGAGATGTGTACGCAACCAACTGCCGAAAGTATCCACGTGTTTTTCTTTAATCCAGAAGTCAGTCTTCTCCGGGTATTCTGAGCGTAAAATATCCATGTGTTCCACGATATACGGAGCCACCAATCTGGAATTTTGTAGAACTGTGTAGTGTGCTTGAGTGAAAGAATGCCCGTCCATACTTCTTGTTGCTTTCTTTCCTAGCGTGCCTTTTCCACGCAGTCTCCCCTCATGGCGTGATTGAGGAACACCGATGGGCTTAAGATCTGGAAGAAAGTCAACACAGAACTCAATGACCTCCTCTGTTCCATAGCCCTTGGACATGCTTCCTTCTGGCCTAGCACGGTTATGAACGTATTTCTTTAAGACTCCCATGAACCTCTCAAAGGGGAACATGTTGTGTAGAAATACAGGACCGAGAATGGAAATCTCTTCGACTAGGTGAACTATGAGGTGCGTCATAATATTGAAGAAGGCCGGTGGAAAGACCAACTCAAAGCTGACAAGACATTGGACCACACCCGTCTGTAAACTTGGTAGAGTTGCTGGATCAATTACCTTCTGAGAAATTGCATTCAGGAATGCACATAGCTTGACAATGGGTACTCGAACGTTTTCCGGTAGAAGCCCCCTCAATGCAACAGGAAGTAATTGTGTCATAATCACGTGGCAGTCATGAGACTTCAGGTTTTGGAACTTTTTCTCTGCCATGTTTATTATTCCCTTTATATTCGACGAGTAGCCAGACGGGACCTTGATACTGCTCAGGACTTGAAAAAAGATCTCCTTCTCTTCTTTGGTAAGAGCGTAGCTGGAAGTACCTTGATACTTCTCTGAATTCAGGTTGTCTCTTCCGTGGTGCGTACTTTGCTGGTCCTGCCGTGCATCCGCTGTATCTTTCGTCTTCCCATACACGCCTAAGAAGTTTAGCAGGTTCACGCAAAGATTTTTCGTCACGTGCATCACGTCGATTGCAGAGCGAACCTCTAGGATTTCCCAATAGGGTAAATCCCAAAATATAGATTTCTTTTTCCACAAGGGTACGCGCTTGTTTGCGTCTTTCGGAACATTTAGACTGCCAGGACCCTTTCCAAATATTACTTCCAAATCCTTGACCATGCCATATACAACATCACCATCACGGCGTGTAGGCTTCGTCCGGATATCTGCCAAACCTTTGAAGTGCTTGCCTCCGTTTCTTACGTGATGCCCGGTTGGAAGAAACTGACGATGCCCCATGTACACAATCTTGTTACCTATATATGCACTGTCAGTCTTATCTAAACAGTGCGTGCATGCATTGTATCCCTTGTTCGACTGTCCTGAAATGTTACTAAGAGCAGGCCAATCATTGATGGTTACAAACAGCAACGCTCGTAGGGGAAATTCCTCTTGTTTGTACTCATCCCACACACGTACACCTTCGTCAGACCACAACTGTAAAAGTTCGTCAACTAATGGCCTCAGATACACATCAATGTCGTTGCCGGGTTGTTTCGGTCCTTGGATAAGCACTGGCATCATAATATACTTTTGCTTCATGCACAACCAAGGGGAAGGTTATAGATACATAGAGTCACGGGCCAGGTGCTATGACTGCTGCTCTGCTCCCCAAACGGATTCAAGCCATCTGTACTTAGACCAAACCTTAAGTTCCTTGCGTCAGCTGCAAAATCCCCAAACGCACTGTCGATTTTTCTCCACTGAGACCCATCAGCGGGGTGTCTGAGCATCTCGTCTTCCTTACGGTCTTCTTTGTGCCATCGCAACAACTTGGCATGCTCTTTGTTTCGGAACAAACGTTTCAACCGTGGTATTATAGGAGCATACCACATCACCTTCGCGGGAACCCTCTTCCTGGGGCTCGGCTCGCCCTCAATATCACCTGGGTCATCTCGCGCGATCTTATACCGCAATGCACCGCATATCGGGCATGCATTCAAATTCTCGTACTTCTCACCGCGGTAGAGGATGCAGTCATTGATGCATGCATGTATCTTCTGCACCTCTAATCCTAGAGGGCAGACAATCTTCTTTGCTTCGTACGTGCTGTGGGGCATTTCATTATTCCTCGGAAGATTCTTCTTAAATATTTGTAGCAACTCTTGAAATGCCTTGTCAGATATTCCATTCTTTGCCTTCCACTGCAGCAATTCCAGGGTGGTACCTAGCTTTTTCTGGTCATCTTCACAATTTGGGTACAACGGTTTTTTGTGATCCTCTAACATGCGCTCCAGCTTCGACCACTCGTTTTCAGTTACGCAGTTCATCTGTTCATCACGAATGACCTGACGAAGATCATCATCGTCGGACTGATCAACAATGACCTCATGCTCTTCCCCCATTGTAGTATCACCGTGTTCATCAGAGAACACGGGATAGTTGTCATCATCCTCTTCTTCAGGGTTTTCCATTATAACCCCTCTTTCTCCGTGCTTGGTCCAACAAAAATAATTGGGCATGAAGCCTTGTCGCAACAAGTGGGAGTGTATGGTTCTTACGCTCGGGTAATTCCTGTTATTCCGACATTCATCACATGGACAAATCATAAAACCATTCTTCAGCTTGTTTAACTTAACCACATCGAGAAAACGATGCATGCCATCAATGAACTCGGGACAGCGTCGATCACCGTACATCCATTCTCGGCTCATCTACATTACATAAATATATCAAAAACCATTACACCAGCTAAATAATGAATAGAGATACGTGACCAAATTAATTTATACAAGTTCATCACATTAAAATCAAAGTAGAGTAGTGCCCAAATGTAATACATAGTTCTCACGAAACATACATCAATCGAAACTAACATACAACTATCTAAAGAATTTAAATCCAACAACAAATGCGATCAGAATCGCAACCAAGGTAACTATTGAACCAACAGCATAATGATACCAAGCCTCTTGACTAATGGCATATTTTCTAATCTTTTTAAGCTTGGCGCGCATTGCATCCATCTTCCTCTCGTGAGCAGTGACGACGTCGGCAAGCTCGACCCCGTGAGCATCAACGATGTCGGCAATCTTCAAGTCCAATTCCATCTTCTCTTCTAGGCATTGGAGACGAAGATCTTCACTTATCTTCAATTTTGCTCTCAAATCGTCGTTTTCTTTTTTAAAATACTCGACAATAGGGTCGGCCGGAATTTCCGGTTCAACTACCTCCTAAATAAAAATATATCTACGTCAAGTTGGTCGGCATGATTGTTATAAACACGAAACAAAATAAATAGTTAAAAAGATATACCACATCCGAATCATAGACCGGACGAGGGCCGAAGGGGACGGATATCAAAACCATGACACTATACATATATAAAAAAACATAAGAAAATTATACAAGAAATAATTATGCATTTAAATCATATAACTAACAATTTTTAAAATAAAAGATAAAAAAGAGGCTCACCGAGGTGGTGTCGGCGACGGAGCGGCGCGGGCGATCGACGGCGGTGAGGATCAGGGGACGGGACGACACTATATAAAACCATAAATTATACTTCAATTCGAGCTCAAAATGCATATAAAACAAATGAAATCCCTAATTTAGTCATTTCATCAAACACCTTGCAAGCACAACCAAAATCAAACTTGCTAAACTTGCACGAAAATGAGCTAAACTTGAAAAGCCGGAAGAGAAGATGAAGAAGTTGCTAACCCTTGTATAGGGTGCCACCAATCTTGACAAATGTTGGAGAAAAAATGGGTGACCTAGAGCTTGGGAGAGCTTGGGAGAGAGGAAAAATGGGGTTGGGGTCGAGTTGCTCCAAAATGGAGCTGGCTCGGCCGGGGTGGAAGATATAGGCAGGACCTTTAGTACCGGTTTTATTTACCAACCGGTACTAAAGGGCCTGCCGTGGGGCCACTGACCGCGGCCTGCGGGGCTGCACCCTTTTAGTACCGGTTGGTATTAACAACCGGTACTAAAAGGTGTCCTTTAGTACCGGTTGTTAATACCAACCGGTACTAAAGGTCCTCGCGGGGGCCCTGCTGGCGCCCAAGCCAACCGGTGCTAATGCCCCCTTTAGTACCGGTTTTTGTTGCAACCGGTACTAAAGGGGCGCACCAATGCCTCTGTTTCTACTAGTGAATCACTCGCCTTAGCGGCGAAGGCCATACGACAAATCCCAAAAACTCTAGGAGGGAGTCGAGATCGTGCCATAATAGACCCGCGTCGTGAAGAACATAATCGCAATGGTCGCGGTCACCACTCGAAGGAAGGGAGTGGCTCACGTCGGCGCAGGTCCAGAAGCAGATCACGCAGATCTTACAGTAGCGACTCATACTCTGATCAGGAGCCTGAGCCATGCGGAGCTCTGTGCTTCAGTCGACGCGTCCGCGAGACACGGATGCCCAAAGGGTTCAAACTCACATCTGAACAGCCCAAATACATGGGTCGACAGGAACCTTCAGGATGGCTGGAAGACTACAGACTGGCTGTCTCGTGCCAGCGAGGCACGAATACCACATCCATGCAATACATACGACTCATGCTCGAAGGCACAGCCCGCGACTGGCTCAAGGCTCAACCTCCATCAACATACGACTCGTGGGATCACTTCCGCGCAGACTTCATCAAAAACTTCGAGCCTCTATGTGAGCGACCAAAAACGTTCGAAGAACTGCGAGCCTGCGTTCAACGGTCAGACGAAACGTTGAGGTCATACATCCGACGATGGACTGAGATACGCAACTCAGTTGGAGTAATTTCAGAAGATATGACCATGGATGCTTTCATCATGGGCCTCGTCAGGTGAGATTTCAAAAAAGCACTTGGTCGCCAAAAACCAACCTCTGTGGCTAACCTCCTAAAGATCGCGACTGAGTGGGCAGACGGAGAAGACATGGCGCGCACCACACGCGGGTCCTCACCCCGTGACAATCATGATAGCGGCAATCGAAGCCGCAGAGACTCATACAGAGATGATCGGAGGCGCCAACGTTCAAAACGTCACTACGACGACGATAGACCCGAATTCATGGCGGCTGGATTCTCCACACCCCGCAATGACCAAGACAGAAGCGACCGACGATCAGAAGATCGACGGGATAGTCGAGATGATCGCTGGGACAGTCGAGATGATCGTCGGGACAGTCGAGACCGCAACCAACGCAGCGACAGCTACAAGAAGAAGGATTGGCGCAAGTCGCGCTCCGGCGCACAAAACGAGCGATCATTCGACGACAAGATGGATGCTGATTGCAGACTACACCTGTACAAGGGGGAAGATGGAAAATTGCGCTCCAATCACTCGATGAGAAACTGCAGAGAATTCGAACAACTAGCATCTGACTACGTGCAACTCAGAAAGGCAGCAGCCGCACACGCACCCGCACCTGCACCTGTGCCTCAGCCAAACAATGTGCCCGTTCTGATGGCACCACCTCCACAACCACAGCCTGCCGCAGGCGGAAACATCGCGGGTGCCATACAACCCGTACCTCGGGTGGACGAACCTCAGTACCCTCCGCCCCAAGGGCAGATGTACATGATACAGAAGGGTCGCCCTTCCAACAGGGAGCAAAAACTTCGCACTCGACAAGTAAACATGGCGGTCATGTCACCTCCTGCCATAACTGAATTCTTGAAGGGATCCAAAACTGCAATAAGCTTCAGCAGAGAAGACCACCCACCATCGGTCGTTCGTCCAGGGCACTCTGTTCTGGTACTCGACGCCCAAATTGGAGGCTACGCCATGTCCAAGGTCTTCATTGACTGGAAGTCACAATACCATGCCATACTTGGACGCCCAACGTTCGCTCGATTCATGGCAGTCCCACACTACGCATACCTCCAGCTAAAAATGCCTGGACCAAAAGGAGTAATCACAGTCAAAGGAAACTTCCAAAAGTCCGATTCTTGCGACCGTGAGTTTAGCAAAATCTCTGAGATGTTCGGCATGGAAGCAACACTCGCCGATCTAGCGGTCTCCAACGATCGAACACTTATGCTGGAGCACAAGAAGGTGGCAGTCGACAGAGCATTCAATGCCACCAATGATACAAGGTCGCATCAGGTGCACCCGACTGACCCGACCAAGACAGTCAATGTCTCTTCGAGTCTGCCTATCGCATAGGAAAGTGCGCTCGTCGAATTCCTCCGTGAGAACTGGGATATATTTGCGTGGTGTCCAGCCGACATGCCAGGTATTCCCAGGGAATTCGCCGAGCGCTCTCTCCAATTATTTCCAGATGCTAAGCCAGTCAAGCAAACAATGCGTCGTATATCCGGCCCGAAAAGAACCGCAGTCGAAGCCGAGGTCGACAGACTACTCACAGCAGGTTTCATCCGAGAAATCAAGAAATCACAATGGGTGGCTAACCCCGTACTTGTAGAGAAGAAGCACACAGATATTCCTCGGATGTGCGTAGATTTCACAACACTCAATAAATGCTGTCCAAAGGATCACTTTCCACTACCTCGAATCGACCAGATCGTCGACTCCACCGCCGGGTGCGCTCGCTTGTCTTTCCTGGATGCTTACTCAGGGTACCACCAGATAAGGATGAAGGAAGAGGATGAAGAGAAAACGGCGTTCATAACCCCACTCGGGGTCTACTGCTACACAACAATGCCTTTCGGGCTCAAGAACGCAGGCGCAACCTACCAGCGCATGATGCAAGATTGCCTCAAGAAGCAAATTGGGCGAAACGTCCAGGTCTACGTAGACGACATCGTCATCACAACAAGGGAGGAGAACACACTACTCGATGACTTGCGAGAGACGTTCGCAAACCTCAAACGCTTCCACATCAAGCTCAACCCGAAGAAGTGCACGTTCGGCGTGCCAGTCGGGCAGCTCCTGGGGTATCTAGTCTCGGCTCGTGGAATCGAGGCGGACCCGGAGAAAATACAGGCCATCTTGACAATGCAAAGGCCTTCAAAACTCCATGACGTACAAAAATTAGCAGGCCGAGTGGCAGCACTCAGTCGATTCATCAGCAAACTGGGCGAAAAAGCTCTCTCGTTCTATCGACTGATGAAGAAATCAGACAAATTCGAGTGGACGCCAGAAGCCGAGGCAGCCTTCACGGACCTCAAGCGAGTCCTCACAAGCTCTCCAATCCTCGTTGCACCAAGGGAACGAGAGCCACTATACCTGTATGTCTCCGCAACTAACAGGGTGGTTAGTACCGTACTGGTAGTCGAACGCAGGGAGGAGGGACACGCCCAAAGCATACAACGCCCAGTCTACTACTTGAGTGAAGTCCTCTCCATATCAAAGCAGCGGTACCCGCATTATCAAAAGCTGGCCTACGCCGTGTTCATGTCCTCAAGGAAACTGACGCACTACTTCGCAGAGCACCCGATCACTGTAATAAGCACCTCAGGGATCGGAGACATCCTCACAAATCCCAACGCAACTGGGCGAGTCGCAAAATGGCTCATCGGGCTAGGACCATGAGATATCAAGTATGATTATCCGAAGACCATCAAAGCACAAGTGTTACCTGACTTCCATACTGAGTGGATTGAAGCTCAGTTGCCTGGAGCACCAGATGTGTCCAACTCATGGACTATGTACTTTGACGGCTCAAAGAAGAACGAAGGCGCAGGCGCAGGTGTCATCCTCATATCACCAAAAGGTGACACGCTTCGCTATATCCTGCAGATGGGATTCGAGTTACCATCCAATAACGAAGCAGAGTACGGGGCCCTGATCCATGGCATGCGGATGGCCAAAGCCCTCGGGTGCACTCGATTGATGATCTATGGTGACTCGAATCTTGTGGTGCAGCAAACAATGAAGGCCTGCGATGCCATCGCAGACAACATGATCGCCTACCGCGACCTGTACAACATAATGGAGGGCAGCTTCGAAGGCTGCGAGTTGCGGCACATAGGGCACGAGAGCAACGAAGAAGCAGACAAGCTAGCCAACATTGACGCGACCAAAGCACCAGTTCCACCTGGTGTCTTCCTCGAGCGCATCGAGCACATGTCCATCAAGCAAAAGCGAACATCTCCTACATCAGCCGCACCAGCCAAGAGCAAAGCACCTAGCACAGAGGACCCGCCAGTCGAGGTACTCCTCATTGAGCCAACTTGGACTCAACCTTTCCTCGCATACATACTCCGTGGCGAGGTACCTGAAGACATAACAGAGTCAAGACGCGTCACTCGAAGATCTAAAGCATACACTGTCATCAACGGCGAACTATACAAGCGCAGCATATCAGGTATGTTCCAACGATGCATAGCATTCGAAGATGGCCAGGTCATCCTTCGTGATATTCACGCAGGTACTTGCGGACATCACGCCAGCAGTCGATCACTCGTAGCCAAAGCCTTTCGCGCAGGCTTCTACCGGCCCACAGCACTCAAAGACGCGGAGGACATAGTCAAATGGTGCATCGGCTGTCAAAAATTCGCCACAAAGCCGCATGCACCCGCATCGGCGTTGAAGACAATACCACTGGCCTGGCCCTTCGCCTAGTGGGGGCTGGATATGGTCGGGCCACTCAAAAAATCCTCCCATGGAGGGCATACTCACCTTCTGGTGGCGGTCGACAAGTTCACCAAGTGGATTGAAGCAGTCCCAATCACAAGTTCGACTGCCACTACAGCAGTCAATTTCATAAAATCCATCATATACCGCTTCGGTCTACCAAGCAGCATCATCACTGATAACGATAAAAACTTCACGGCTGAAGAGTTTTGATCCTTCTGCAACGAGCAGGACATCACGCTCAACTATGCATCCGTGGCACACCCGCAATCCAATGGCCAAGTCGAAAAAGCCAAGGGACTCGTGACGAGCGGAATCAAGAAACGCCTCCGGGTGCCACTCAAAAGAGCCGCGGGTGCTTGGGTCGAAGAACTCCCATCTGTGCTATGGAGCCTACGCACAACTCCTAACGCTTCAACACAGTTCACCCCATTTTTCATGGTCTACGGCGCAGAGGCAATCCTGCCATCAGATGTAAGATTCAATGCACCAAGAGTCGAAACATACAACGAAGAAGATGCAGATGAAGCTCTCGAAGATGCAGTCGACTTGCTCGAAGAAGCACGCGACACATCGCTAGCACGCACAGCTGTCTATTAGCAAGACCTCCCCAACTACCTCAGTTGTCGACTGCGCACCAGGTCCTTTGAGGTTGGCGACCTGGTACTTCGACTGAAGCAAAAGAAGGTGCACAAACTCGCTTCTCTATGGGAAGGACCCTTCATCATCACCGAGGTCATTGGTGGTGGAGCATACAGACTGAAGCACGCGAAGACAGGCGAACTCTCGTACAATCCTTGGAACGTTGCGCAGCTGCACCGTTTCTATGCCTAGATCGCTCAGTCGCACAATGTAATTAACACATATGTCGGATGGCTGCAGGTTTCAGACGTGCTCTTTTCCTTACCAGGGTACCTATGGGGACTGGAAGGTTTTTAATGAGGCGGCCTGCAGCTTAACATTCAAAAATGGAATATAATCAATGATTCCTCATATTTCTTCCTGCTTACTACTCGCATAACTTATTCACACAAACTTAGCCTCACCCGAGTACTCGGGGGTTGCGCTATCTCAAAGCATGAGCTTTCGCTCCTTCTTCTTCAAACATAATACCCTATCCGCACTCGAATACTCGGGGGCTAGGTCATAAAAATCATACATAAACAAAAAAGTTGCTCAACCCCACTCAACTAATCGGGGGCTGAGCCTAAGATCATGAGTTGAAGCTTCAAATATCGCAAAAATTCACAGCCTCACTCGAACACTCGGGGCTGTGCAATTTTATGTTTCACACTCGAAACATTCTCATAAACCCCACTCGTTAGACTCGGGGGCTGAGGAACACAAAGTAAATAATGCTTATTATATACAAGTGGCAAATTTACACTCGGGGGCTGCCCCCTCTGCAAGTTTATACACAAAAAGCCTCTAGTCTTCAGGCTCATCCTTAATGGGTAGCACAGGACCAGAGAGTTGGTCATGGCATCGCTCGACCAGAATCTCTGCAGATAGAAGGGTGCCATCAAGGTCTTATTGAGACAAAGTCGCTCCAATGGCGGGTGGCGGTAACACAAAGTTGGGACGTCGACTCCGCACATACGCCATCGCCGCGTTGGCTCCAACCACAAGCTTCTGTGTAAGCAGCTCCCGGATGGGGCCTGCATTACGGAAAAAATCGAGCAATGCAAGGATACCTTGTGGTTGTGGTCCCGTTGGAAACAGGATCTGGTTGATGCGAATCAAAGCCACCCTGCATAACTCGAGTAGCTGAGCGCTCCGCCATGCTCGATCCTTCGGAGTAGCGAGTGTACGCGCTCGGAACCTATAAAGCCAAAAATGCTGACGACTAGTTGTCGGGTTGTCAGTGGCATTATCCAGACGCTCTTCAACGCGAGCTTGCTCTGCTTGGAAGTCAGAGACAAAACCTGCGCAAAGAACAAATCAAGTCACTCGCAATAAGAGTAGCAGAACAATCCATAATCAGAGAAAGGATTGTACTCACACTCGAGTTGCCTGTTTACAAGGTCCATCTCGTCAAGCACATAATCTTCTCATTCTGTGGCTGGAGCTGGTCTCATTCTCAGTGTATCCAGCTCGCTCTGGGCACTCTTTAGCTCTTGCTCCAGTTTCACGACTCGAGCTTTCATATAACGCATTACTTTGGCATCATTCGCCACTTGAGCTCGAGATCGGGTGGAAGCACGAGGTCGCGACGAACCAGCTGAAGTAGCGGCTGCCCGTGGCTGTTCCAAACATCATAAAAGTCTCATGTCAGATATGAGAGATTCATCACAAAGCTCAGGCGAGTAACAGCGCATAGCCTTACAGGCGAAAACACAACAAGGAACCAAATCCATACAAGTGTAGCAAAAGCGTACGCATACTCGCGTTATCATAAAGCATAATTACACAACATAAGTAAGGGTTCGGCTACCCTATCTCTCAGACACAGACTCCGACTTAGCCCTACTCTCGCGAGTGGCAACCTCCGCCGCTCGGCGCTCCATGGTGGCTATGAAGATGTTGGCCAGTCGAGTGGCTGGCTCGCTAACGGCCTTCAAAGACATAGGCTTCCCACCGGGCTTTCGAGGGATGTCAGACATGGCCGCTTCGAAGTCACCCTTTATTCCATGACCCAAAATGAGCTTGAGGGTGGACTCTGAGCCGAGTACCGTGAGAGCGCGAGCAAAGCTCGCCATGGTCGAGGTCCCCGGTCCAAGCACGTCAGCGAAGCCATCAGCAGTCGACGGCACCTCCTTCGTTGGAAGCACATTCTTGTGCACGGCACCGAGGGTGCTAGTAGACTTGGCAAGAGCGTCATTCGCCTGGACAAAGGTAGCGCCGAGGTCACCAATAACCTGGTCGAGTGATAACTCGTCGCTGACCATGTCAGTAGGTGCTGGCACACCAATCGCCTCTGCAACAAATACCAGAAAGAGCAAATATTAGTACATAATACCCAACGGGTACACGAGAAGCATGCAAAGAGATAGTTACTTACCTCTCACATTCTGCGCAAGGCTAGCCAGTCGCTCAGCATACTCTTTCTCGCGTACGGCGGCTGCGGCCTTGCTGGCATCCAAAGTTTTCTTCGACTCGGCGCGTTGGGCGGCGAGTGCCTCCTCTAGTTCCTTCACCCGGGACTCAGCCGATGCTTTGTCACCTGAATTTGATGGCAAGAAGCAACTCAAACATTCGACTAAGTAAAGACAGTGCAAAAAGAGCTTCGGGTACAGAATCAAAATATACTTACGGGTAAGTTGCTCCAAGTTAGCACACAGACTGTCCCGCTCCTGCTCTACCTGGACAAAAGCTTTGCCTGATTCCACTAGGTTAAGCTAGTAGGGCTGCAAGCACACGAAGCCAGCATAAGTTATACATAACCAGTCCCGTATGCGGACTCGACAAAAGACACTTACGTGTTCAGTCCAAGGCGCAGGCTTTGCGGCAGATGTCCCGACCTCCGGAGTTGTAGGACTCGTAGCCTTGGCCGTTTCAATAGCAGTAGCCGTGGCTGCTGATTGAACGACCTCAGGAACAACAGGAGAGACGTCCGGGTGCTCAGGAGTCAAAATTTTGTCGGATGGAGGAGTCGGAGGATGCACAGTCTCAGCACTACGAGTGACAGAAGACAAACAACATAAGCACGAATACCAAAACGAAAAAAACTCTGTACAGAAAGCATAGGAGCAAACCTGTGCTCTTCTTCCTCATCAGTGTCGAGGTTGTCAAAATTTGGGCCTCCAAAAAGCAGCTCCTCACCCGATGGGGGAGGAGGAGCTGAGCTCAACGGGCTCACATCCAAAGGAGCAGCTTTGGCAGAAGGTGAGGAGCCCGAGTCTCCGTCATCCTTCAGTTCCGAATCCTTCGGGGGTGAGCTCATGGAAGAAGACAAACCTCGGGCCACCCGACGATGCTTGCGGGTGGGAACCTCGCTCACATGATCAGTCGTGGCCGGCTCCTCAGTCTGTACTTCCCCTGCCTCTTCCTCTTCGACCTCTTCCATAGGAGATGTGGTAGCCGAAGGTAGAGGCGATTCATCCCCTCCCTTCGTTTCTACCGCTTGCACCTCCGTTTCATGAGTTGGGCCATCCTCGGGAAGAGGAGGAAGGGTTGACGCAGGCGAATGGCCCTGCATACCAAATACAGCAGTCGAAAGTTACAAAGATGCACAACAATATAGCAAAGCCAGGAGATAATAAACTCGATTGTTCACTAACCTCTTCCAAAGGCTTTTCGGTCCCATAAGGAGTGACAGGGCAGTCGACGTTGCAGGGGTCACTTGACCTCAGGCTAGTGATGGATCACACATGCGCCACCAGCTCGTTCTTCGACAGCTCCTCCGTGCTCATTCGACTGGAGTCGAGCACACCTTCATAAGCCCACATCGGGTGGGCTCGGGCTCGGAGCGGCCAGACTCGCATCTTCACAAAGGTGGCAATCAAGTGCACACCAGTTATGCTGCCAAGCAGTTTTTCAATCTTGCCCAAAAGGGGCTTATAGCTCCTATGCGACGTTTTTCGTAGCAATTGGACAGAGAGTGACATCGTTGGTTGTAATAGCTGTGCTGCGACATCTCTGAACGCACTAATTGCTTTGCTGCGACATGGCTGTTAATTCATTTTCCCCATGCGGTCAATCCCGTTTGACCGTCAAGTGGATGAGACAGAGAGCGTGTCTGCACTGTAGCGACCCCTGCCTCTGCTCGACCATCTGTGCCATGCGCCGGCGTCGCTTGGAGCTCACTCTCCTGTCCTGTCGTCTCGGCTTCTCCGGGCTGGAGGAAATCAATCCTGGTGACGGCGGTAGATGGAGCGGGCGAGTCGAGCGGCGCAGCAATCGGAGTCGAGGAGGCGGGCGGCGACGCAGGGCTTGCGGTCACAATCGCAGGTAACGGCGACGAGGGAGGGTGGAGGATGGGGTGGTGCGGGTCGACGGTCACAGAGGAGACTGGCAGCCCGATTCGTGATTCGGGCAGCGGCGAGGGATCCAACCCATCATCTTTGCAGGGCAAAGCGATACCGGATTTCGGTGGGGCAAGTGTTGAAGCAGGCGTGGCTGCGTCACGGCTACGCCGGCAAGGGTTTTCCACTTTGCCGTCATTCGCCGCCGAGGGCGAGACAGAGGTACCTGAGGTTTGCCTCGATGTGCAACATTGCTGCGGGCGACCAGAGCAGCTCGGGCCGGAGCTCATCGAGCAGGATTTCAGAACGCTCAACCCCGAGCCTAGACTTCGAAGTAGCGGTGAGCCTAGATGATTTCAGTCAAGTTGTCGGGCTGGCGGAGCATAGATTGGTGTGCTCAGAAATTCTCTGCGAGATGAAAATGAGCTAGAGGAATCAGCTACAGAGACAGCTCCAGGGCCATGGCGTTCGGAGGGAAGATGGATGCTGGAAGAATGAGCTACAGACTGTAGTCCAGAAGTCTGGTGAATTTTGTTAGCTGCCTGAAACTCTTTCAGGCAGTGTTTGCCCAGCGCTGGGAGCGTGTGGGGGAGTACTTTTGTGAACTGGCCATGTAATCACCATGTCGAACACCTTGGGGGCGTGCTCTGGACATGCCGATGTTGGTATTCGCACGTTCTTGTGTTCACCATGTCGAACACTTTTGTGAAACCTTGTCAAGTAGGTAGAGGCTTATAAAAGATGTCATCTATAGACAATGATTTACTTCTTTATTTACCAAGTGGTCAATAAAGTGCCATTTGTCACTATAAAAGATGTCATCTATTGAAGCATTTTTTGGTTTGAATGTATCTAGACCTTGTTTATCAATTGGAGTTGTTAGTATATGACAAAGTAAGAACATGTGCACTGGTTTTTTCATTTTTGATTTTTTTTAATTTTTTATGCTTATTTAAAAATCGGTCAAACCCAAGTTTGACCAATATTTAAACAAGTTTGAACTGATTTGAAAGTGTGCACATGAAATAAGTTTAAGACATGAACATGAACAAGTTTAATACATGAACATGAAATATATTTTGAATGTTTTTGAATTAGTTATGCTAAACCGCAAGGGCACAAGTTTTTTTAGTTTTGTTTTTTGAATATGTCAAACACGCATTGGCCACGGCCCAAATGGTGTTTTTTTTTTCTATTCTCACCGCCTCGCCACGGCCGAACGGCACGGCCCAACCAACTAAGGCCCAAACGCCTCGCCACGGCCCAATGCCACGCGTTCTTATCCACCCAAAGGTGTCGTGCCCTAGCTATTTTTGCCCACTCACTCGTCGCTCCCACTGTCGCCGCCGGCGACCAATCCACCTCCAGCTGCAGATCCAGCACCGCGTAGCCACAATGTTTAGGAGGGGGGTTCAAACGCGGGCCGCGGTGGCCATTCCGATGGCGGTAACCGCTCCGACGAGGAGCGGAAGGAGCGAAAGAAGCGGCTGGAGCCGAAGCCGGAGCCTGAGCCGGACGATTTACCGGCGGAGGAGGACGACGAAGAGTTCGTCCTTCCGGACGATTTGCCGCCGATTCCGCCGGGCGGGTGCCGCGTCACGCGCGGCGGCCGCACCGGCACCTGCAGCTTCCGCGTCCTCCTCGACGTCGTGTTGCCAGCATGGAAGAGGGTGGACGACGCCGACGCCGAGCTGGCCGCTGCGGAGGAGGCGTTCAAGGCCGGCGAGGAGGGCGCCGAGCAGCGCTTTCGTGTGGCAGTGGACGCGCGAGAGGTCGCCGTGGCCGTCCTCCGCATCGTAGAGCAGGAGGACCTCGGCGTCGATCCGTAGACTGACGACACCGCCGCCGCACCATCGCCGCCAACCGATGTAGGGACCCCTCAGATTTACCAGTCCGAGGTGCCCACGTTATGTAAACAGATCACGATCCCAATGATCAGTGCATCGCGATCACATAACCAACATGATATACAGAGTTACATCATCCAACTCGATTAGTACAAGACTTACATAAATGGTGGTCACACGACCAAGTCTGCAACCATCGTCACGCAGGACGGAATTAACTACGATATAGCGGAAGCTTTCGGCTAGCGTTGGCCCTCGTCACAACCGGACGCATTCCCACAGAGCAGTTGACCGGTGACACTCAGTTGGCGTAGTCGTCGGCGTACTCCTCATCTTCGGCGTAGGTCTTCTCGTTGAATATTTGGACATTGGAATATCCAGGGACACAGCCATGAGTACAATTACGTACTCGCAAGATCACCACCAGGCTTAAGTTTTCATGGTAATGCAATAAAAGCGTTTTCGAAAACTGGGATAGCTGCTATATATGACTATAGGGCTTAATTTTCGCAAACGATGCTTTTAGACATAGAGAATACGACATCTCTATATCTTTGTTAAAAAGAAACATTTAGAGATAGAATTCTCTTTTGTAGAGATCGCCGGAACTATCTCCACATCTTTGTAAAACACTTTGTAAAACTTTTCAAGGACACTAGGATAGGGATGCCCTTTTTTTTCTTTTCCGGGTTCCGACTGGTTGACTGCCCGAGACCAACCATCTTCGCCCAAAGTCCGTACCTCCCAGGTACCTCCTTGATGTCTCCTTTCTCCTTTGCCGAAAACAGTTTCTTTTTAAAACATAAAATGCCCATACGCCTAGATCGGTGGCCTTTCCAACCGTCCATGACCGCGGACACGGCTATTCGAATAGTTTTACACTCTGCAGAGGTGGTACACTTTCACCACAAGATTCGGATGGTCTGCCGTGGATCAACCACGGACTGTACAGAGACAGCATGCACACATCAGACGGCCGATCCTAACTTCCACTATGTCAGCGCTAGTATAAGAATATCCTCTTCGAGTGGGTTTGTTCTCCCCGGCACCGAGTGAGCTAGCCGTATCGATCCGGTTTCCCCTAGCCTCACACCGCCACGACAGGAGACCCACCGTTGCTTCCCGGTGGCACACGCAGTCCACACTTTGTATGCCCATATCCAGCATTCGGTTCCGGGGACTCTAACCCCTTCTAGCCCATTGAGGAGTATTCGAATACTAACACCAACAAGCTTCCGCTAAGCCCGTGCCCATTTTGGGTAATGTGGTTGTACGGGTTAATTGTTCAGTGCGGCCGCTAGGGCTGTACTTTGTTTTCAAAAAACATCTCCACCTCCGACTGCTCCCAGCAGCTCGGGTTTTCACAAACTCTCCGAATGCTCCCAGCACTTCGGGTTTTCATAAACATCTCCATTTGCTCCCAGCAACATGGGTTTTATAAAATACTTTCTCGCCGATCGCTCCCAGCGACTCGGGTTTTTCTTCTGAAAACATTTTACCAAAGACCAGGCTCCCATCCTATAGTCTTGGGATAAAGATATAAGGATATACTACCAGAAAATATAATTTTCTTGATGGCACCTTCAGTAGAAGGCTTCTCAAGTACAGATCTATTTTTATAAACCTATTATATACTAGTAGATATCTTTGGCCAAACAATATTTTATAAAATAGTTTTGGGTGGCCAAGTGCCACAGAGGAAATAAAACATGCATTATTTTATTTTGAAAACAAAACATGCTTTAATGAAATAATAGGATTTCAGTAGGGTATGGTGAGGTGGCTTGCCTTGCTTAACAAAGTGTCCCTGATCTGGTTCTGCTTCGTAGTCCTGTTCAGTTTCCACGTATTGTTCCTCCTCTTGTGGATCTAATGTACCGGAAAATTAAACGTAGCTACCGTCAACTCTAAGAAGCGGGTTGACAACAATCTAAAGTACTTAAACAAGGCAGCAAGCATTTCAATACACAAAAAACCTCTGGAGAAAATCTAAAACAAACCCTAAACACAAACAACCGAAAACAATCCATTAGAACAGGACTCTTTAATAATTAAGGGAATACCTGAGACAAAAGTATCTTTAATAGTTAAGGAAATACTTCAGACAAAAGTATCTTATTATGCATGTACTAACACTAGCGCTTAGCACACTCACATGTAACCATGCTACTAACTCAAGAAACACCTACTACTAAGTAACTACACAGCCAACAAAGATAACACCACTGTTCACGCCAGTTTAGGACTAAGAGCTCAAAAGGTGCACTTGACTTATTTAATAAGACACTACAACAAGACCACTTCAACAATTAAACCCAACAATCACATGCTGAAGTATAGCACACAAATCCACCACACAACTTCATCTCAAATAAACACACACTCATTGACAAAAAGATTCTAAAACAAGTGTAACCTTTTTGGGTAAGGTGAATTAAATTTAACACCAGAGTAGATTGCTCTAAAATGTATTTAAGATGTTGAATATTGTTATAAATGGTTAAAATAAGGCTCTGGACTTAATTTTTGGTTAAACAAGCAAAGGCACACAATTTGCTTAAAAACAGGAATTTAGATTAATAGTTTTACTAGTTGTAAAAGTCCTGTTTTGGAAAATAAATCACTACTCAAAGAATATAGCTCCTAAAAATAAATCATTCTACCACAGTACACCTAATAACCAAAGGAAGCTATGAAAATTGAATTTTCATCAAAAACTATTTTTAACAAAGAATTAAAAATCCTCAAATAGCTACTGGTGTCAAAACCAAAAGGAGTAGAACTCCAGTTCTAAGAATCTCCTTCATGCAAGATTAAATCCTATGGAAAAGTATTGACTTTAGTTTTCTGTAGAAATTGGATTCACTCAATTTGGACATTCCTAGCTCCTGCTAAAAATACAACACTAGAAAATACATTTTCCACAAGATTTAATGCCATGCAAAATATACTAAATATTTTTGAGCAAACCCACTTCTGCACGTTTAAGAAAACACATAGGCATCCAAAAAAAATACCCTTAAATAATTTGAACACACAGATTTGCCACAATTGAATTAAACTAGACACACAACAATTAACAGAAACTGGATAAGATTAAATCTGGGATAAAAAAAAGAAGACGGGCTGGGATTGGGCCAGATCTGGCCGTGACATGCGCAGATCTGGGCCGTGCGCTAGGCAGGCCGGCCAAACACGGCGCTGCGCGCGCGCCCGCGAGTGAAAACTCTTCGCGCCGGGCGAGATTCAGGCGGGGCCGTCGATCCGGAGATCGACGGTTCTCCTGCGTCGTTTCCCGCGCGACGCGGCCGTGGCTGCGCAGAGAGAGGGAGAGAAGGCGAGCTCGCCGGGGAGCTCACCTAGGGGCAAAGCAGGCGACGGCGGAGGGTTGCGGACGGCGGAGGAGGTCGAGGGAGGGACACGGCCACGGACGGCGTCAACGGAGGTGGCCGGGATCCATGGCTGCGACGGCGGCGCGTTCTTCCGGTCGAGGATGGAGGCGACGTCCACGGCTGCTTCTGGACAAAAAGGAGAGGGGGAAAGTTAGGTCTCGCAGAGGGGGGCTCGGCAAGCCAACAATGGCGAGGAATGGTGAAGGGAGTCGCCGGCAAAACTGCTCGACGCCGGCGGTGACCTTCGGGTTTTGCGGATGCTCACGAGCAGCAGAGGGCACGGGAGCAAGCAGGGCGTCGCTGGGGGAGAGAGGGGGTGCGTGTGCGGGATCTGAGAGAGGAGTGGAGAGCAGAGGGGCACGGGGTGGGTTTTTGTGCCACGGGCGTCTTCCCGAGCTCGTTCGGACCAGGGGGGGGGGGGTCAAGGAGAGTTCGCAGTGGCCAGCTTGGGCGGTGGGGAGTGGGGCAAGGATGAGGTGGCCGGGTGACGTGCTCTGCCCAGTGAGAAGAGAGGAGAGTGAAGCTCCATTGGGCCACGGTGGAGAGGGAGAGAGATGAGTGGAAGAGAGGGGTGAGTGGTGAGGCTGACAAGTGGGTCCAGAGGTGGGTGCTGGTTTTCTCCTCTGATTCCAGCAGAGGGAACCGTTGGTGAGGGGAGTGATTAGGTTTAGGGGGTAGTTTTAGGATTTTTAGCTTAACACTAATTGAAGCTCTACTCTCACAAACAATGGCAAACATGGTCACACAAGTGCTGCACACCAACATGGGAGGGATGACCTCAATGGGGTGACGCAAGGGTTTGTTGGCTAAAAGGAGTGAAGAGAGAATTTTTAAAACTACACAAATTAAGAAAATTGACCAAATGGTCACTGTTTTGATTAGGCCCAAAAACCTAGATGGTTGGGTGCTAACACAAGCCTCCACAAAATCAAACCATGCACAAAATGAAAGTGGAATATCCATAGAACAAGGTGGTCGAGTTGCATGTCACAAACCACACATGGTTTGATTAATCTAGGGCTCTAGATTGGCTAAGTTTTAATAAACATGAAGATCATCCTCACAAATTCTTAAGCAAGCAAAAGTTGTAGAAATACTTCTATCAAGCACCAAACATCACTAGTAGTTTGAAAACAAGGTATTAAAGATCACCAAAATATTTCAAGCAAGGATTACTACTAACACACAAGAGTTTTTGCTGTTTTTGGAAAAAAAATTCTAGATTCACACCACAATTCTAAAAGAGGTAATTCACTCCACTCAATCAAGACAAGCAAGGCAATCCTTTAAATACCAAATCAAAACATGAGCATCAAATGGTGCTACAATCAATCCCCACATGAACACTCATTTAATAACACTCTCAAGTCAAGCAATTCAAACACAAACAGTTATCAATCAACAACATCCTAAACCCTTAGTATAAATAAGTGATATAGGGATCACACATAATCATGACAAGGTGGTGTTTAAAGTATCTCAACTCATAACTTCATAGTTTTTCAAAAGGTTTGGTACATAGAAAATATTGGAGTAGTATATCTCCCACTTGTTTCATTTTCAAAGATGTTGAAAAGAAGAGTTTGAAAATAAGGGTTGTTGATACTTACAAAATTACATAGTTGGATTTTTGGTAAGAGATTTTATATACATCTCCATAGTTTTGGAAACACTTAAATTTTTGGAATACTTTTACTTTTCTCAAATAGTAGGTTTTTGGGTTGTTGCTAAAATCAAGACATCTTTGAAAAGAGGTTGGCCAAAATAAGATTGGAGAAGATGTATGGATAATTCTTGGCATGCCATGATCACCAAAATTTAAATGATATGCTAAATTAGTTGAGTTCAAAGGTTAGTGTTTTCAGTGGTTGTTAACTCAATCAACAAAGCAGACAAGGTCAAACAGAGCAATCAGAAGTGAGACACCAACATTAATGCAGTATTTCAAAAAGTTTTTGTTGACTCTGATTTTTGGCTCTATAAAAACTGTGTTTTTCTAGCTTCCCAAAATTGGGGCGTTACAACCGAAGGGCAAAATTTTTAGTTTTTATATTTTGTTATTATTAGAATTACTATGTAAAATGGCCGTTTGTGGCCCACCCCTAAATATGAATGAAAATGGCTTGTGTGAAACTATTTTGCTATTTTGTACCGGTCGGAAAACTCACCAACGACGTCGCTGTCCATTTAAAAACATTCAAAATGTTGTTCAAACTTGTGCACTTGTTTAAAAGATGATGCACAAGAATTTGCACGAAAAATCCTTCACAAATTGAACAACCTCAACTCACCAAAACTTCATTTTGGAGTGACTAAGAATGATCCAGGCTTACTTTTTCATTTTCATGTTTTAAACTTGTTTAGATCTTGGTCAAACTTAGGTTTGACCAAATTCAAAATAATCATAAAATATTCAAAAAACATCAAAAAATGAAAAACCAGTGAACATGTTCTTAGTTTGTCATATACTAACAACTCCAATTGATAAACAAGGTCTAGATACATTCAAACAAAATATGCTTGAATGTGGTGTGAAATCTCAAATCTCAAACTATGAACTCTCATGTGTGAAGAGATGTGGTTTTGGATTTGCAACATGAAATTTTTCAAAAAACTCACCAAAGGTTCATTTTGGAGTGACTAAGAAGGATCCAGGCTTACTTTTTCATTTTCATGTTTTGAACTTGTTTAAATCTTGGTCAAACTTAGGTTTTGACCAAATTTGAAATGAGCAAAAAAATTCAAAAAATGAAAAAACCAACCCACATAATCTTCTTATATACATAATAGATTTGTAGAACAGTTATTTGGCTGATTTAGACAAGGTCGAAAATAGCTTGCTTAGAAATGAGGTCGTTTACCCTACCTTTGGAGCTCCTTTTTAGCACTTTTTTCATGAAGGCTCGGATTGACGACCAAGTTAGAACAAACAAGTTTATAGTTCTGAAATCATTGCAAATTGTGTTCTATCTATATAGTGTCATTCCCCATGCTCAGAATTTGGGGTGTATTTTTGTTAGATGGAGGGTTGTAACTATTACCTCCTAATGGTGGTAGATTTGTCACAAACATGGGCATAGCCTAGTGGCAAGGGTTGATGCCTCCCTTTGCCCACCCAAGTTCGAGTCCCCATGCTCACAATTTGGGTGTTGCATTTCCTGTTCTAATCCAGTAGCTCAGTGGGTCGGGCATCTCACTATTATAGAAAATCTATAATAGTGAGTTGTCCCATCCATCGAGATATTGCACTGGGACAAATTTTTTGAATTTGTTTGAAATCTTGATTTTTTGTCTTCTCAAAATTCAAATGAGCTCTAAAGGTAGGGTAAACAGCTCCATTCCTAAGCAAGTGTTTTTTTCACCTTGTCTTAATCAGCCAAAACAAACTCCTAGACTTGTTTTCTATCTATATAGTGTCATTCTGAAGTCTCACTATTTTTTGAATTAATCTTCATCTAATTTATTTTCTTTTGAATAATAATAATGGTTTATTTGCAAATAAAAAAAACTCAATTTTAAAAATGAAAATGAAAAACTAAACTCAAGTTTAAAAATGAAAATGAAAATGAATAATAATGGTTTATTTGCAAATCAAAAAAATCTTCATGTTCTTATGATAAGTGTTCGAGGGCATAATTTTTTCAGACACGCATAAGATAAGGGCCAACCAAATAACGGGCCTATTATTTCATTTCACGGCCCACCTCCCGTTCACTTTCCCATGCCACGGCCCACCGTTTTTTTCCCGACTGCCCCCGTTCCCCTTCTTATCCACTCAGATGTGTCGTACCCTAGCTATTTCGCACCATTTCAGATCTGCGCCGCTCCCCACACTCACTCGCCGCCGGCGACTAAATCCACGTGAAACCGCTGCCGCTACCTACAGATCCAGCGCCACCGCACGAAGATGATGAGGCGTGGGGGTTCCGGGGGTTCCAGCTCCCGCGGTGGCCATTCCGGCGCTGGAAATCGCTCCGACGAGGGCCGGAAGGCGCAGAAGCGGCCGGCTGACCCCGAACGCGCGAGGCGGGTTCATTCCGACGTCGGTCGGAAGCGCGGCGCGTACAAGTGGCTCCACATGGGCCTAACACCGCCGGCAGCGTACGCCCGTCGTGAGGTGGAGGAGTATGACCGCAGCGTGGCGGCGCGCGGCCGCCGCTACGAGCACGGGAGCTCCTCCGGCGCGGGAGCTCCCGCATGGCGGCACGGGCGCCACAGCTGCCACCGCCGAAGAGGGAGGAGGAGCAGGAGCAGCAGGACCGCCCACCGCGCCGTGGCCTGCTGCCCGGGGACTTCGCCGCTGACGAGGACCTGGACTGGATCACCGAGGAGGTGATCCAGCGCAGCAACCAGCAGCAGCAGGACGTCGAGGTGCGCCATCAGGAACGGGAGGAGCTCAACGAACTCCGCCTCCAGAGCGCTATCGACGCTTCCCTCCACCCCCCCGTCATCGAGGTCAGCTCGGACTCCGACTCCGAGTTCGACTGGTCCGACTGAGCGACGCCGCCGCCTCGTCACCGCCGCACTCTCGGGGCTCCGGACGCCCAATTTTGGATCTGCGTTTAGGGGTAGAGCAGCGTCGATGCCCAATTAGCTAGGCTAACTATGTAATCGGGCTTGTGCCCGCGTGTGTGGCTTTTGATCCGATGATCGCCACAAACTAAGCTATGTAATATTTGCAATTTCAGTATATGTTAAGTTAAATTTCAGTTGAATTCAGTGCAATTTCAGTTCTGCTTACTGCTTCAGTTCAGAAATTGCGCAAATGAATCTTCAGTTCAGTTCAGACAAGCTCGTCGGCGTTGCGGCGCTTCGTCGCCGGAGAAGAAGAAGACAGGCAAGGGAGGATGCGCGCGCAGGGGAGGAGGATATAACGGTCGTCGTTGCTGTGTGGGTCCCATCTTATGCAAGCTGACGTGGATAAGTTGTGGGTCCCACCCGTCGGCTCCCCATAATCCTAATCGTAACTAACAGACTGCGCTTAAGGGCCAAGTCGCAGCAGAGCAATTTGTGCAAACAGCGATGTCGCAGCAGAGCTATTCCTGCCAACGACGTCGCTGCCCATCAATTGACGATGAAAAACGTCGCATTGGAGCTATTTGCCCGCCCAGAAGGGGCGCCGCCTCCGCCTCCTTCGCACTCGTCAGTTGATGGTCCCAGGCATTTGTCCTCACAATAGACTTGGCAGTCGAAAACTCTGGGACTCCTTCCTGATCTACGTGGACGTAGAACCATTTCTTCCTCCAACCTTGCGCCGAGTCGACTGGCTTTAGGGCGAAGTAGCGTGTGTCGCTACGTACTTGAATCCCGCAGCCACCAACAGAATAGGTACGGCCGCCTCTGTTGTTTGGCTGGACGAGGAAGATTGACTTCCATAAAGCCCAGCTAGGGGACACACCCAAGAAGCATTCGCACAAAACCATAAAGCAGGCAATGTGCAGTATGCTATTCGGGGTGAAATCATGGATTTGCACCCCGTAGGCATACATCAAACCACGAACAAAGTCGTGGAGGGGAAACGCAAATCCCCGAGGCAAAAACTCCGCAAAGCAAACTCGCTCATTGGCGCGAGGTTCAGGGAGTACCTCCTTGGGCGAAGGCGCGCGGACGAACAACTGGTTCGCGGGTGGCAGCATCCCTTCCTCGCGTAGCTTGTCAAGGTGCGTATCCTTGATAGTGGATTTCACACAATCTCCGTCGCCTTTCTTCAGGTCGGCGGCGGATGCAGATGCGCCAGCCGCAGTCTTCTTCCCCTTCAGAGTGGCCGCGTCGGTCGCGGGCGCGTCGGCAGCAGCAGCCTTTCTCTTTGGCGACATGGCAGTGGTGGCTAAGGGGAACAGCGGGAGCTCGGGCGCAAGAACAATGGGGAAGCGAGAGGAAGACGATGAAGCAGGGGCGGCGCGCAGAGCAAATGGCAAGTAAAAATAATGCCAGCGTCGTTCCCCCTATTTACCACAAACCAAAGCGATCATGACCGTTCAAATCATAATCGTGCGTTCCGCACGCAATCCCACCGTACACGTGGCAACCGCGGAGGGCAACCGTCGCCGGCCACTTCGCCCACTACGCACGCAAAAAGAGGAGCCATCATCGCGTCTCCGTAAAAAGTGGGCCAGACCAGTCAAATCCAGTCCAAACGGCACCGTCGTTCGGTCAGCGCTGCACAATGGGCCCACATACGTGTCACGTCCCATCCATCACAGCATAACGCACGCCACCGCGTGTCAGGCAGCGCAGTCGCCAAAAACGTCATCCCTGACGTCATTACAAGCAATCTGTTCGGAAAAGCATTCGAGTCTGCCCAACGCATATCTGTCACTCGACTGTCTTGTTTGGTTCGAGTGTGAAAAAACAACGTTAAGGCATATTACTCCCATCGGGAGCGTATCAAAAATTTCTTCGACTAAGGCATATTACTCCCATCGGGAGCGTATCGAAAATTTCTTCGACTAAGAATATATTGGATAAAAAGATTTGAGATTATCCTCCATTGCAAGCAATAAAACACAATCTCGGGGGCTACTCCCATCGGGAGCGCTGTCGCGCACCCGATAGAATAACGACAAAGTATCAGTCGACAAAAGGATCGACTCAGTTCAGATACAAAATCATACTCGAAACATTCCCGAGTTGCGTCCGCCGCAAATACCTCGGATGCTGCATGCATAGTGCAAAGGTAAGACCCGCCGAACTTTTGAGCTAGGCTAAGGACCGTTCCAGCAACGTTAATCCTTAAAACTTTCCGTGTCAGCAGACATGATGAAAAATCCCGACGGACGCATTGGGTAAATTTCAAAGTTATACTGCAGATCGATTCAGTAAGACCTCCACGGCCTAGTCGAGTCTGACCAGTCTGTTCCAAGTTCAAGTCCGGGGACTCAAGTTTGACTGAAAGCTAGTAAGATTTTACCCGAATGTGTAGTTAACCGGTCCGATCCGTCGGGTGTACCGGGCCTACTAAACTATTATCCCTTGACTATCATAAGCAAAAACCGAAGTCGATGAAATACTCGATATAGCCAACATGTGCTATTCATACAGGAATTCCAATTGCAACATACAAGTACAAAGCATATGACGTGCACTCACGAATGAGTCCATGCCCGATTCTTCGTGTCAGACAAGTACTCGGGGGCTACTGACAAGGATATACATTTCGGGTACCCTATCTTAAGGGTACCTGGTGCACGTGTCGACTAAGGCCCAACTATCAAGAGCCTACGTGAAGCCCATGACGAAAGGCCCAACAAGATGGAGTATCCTCCAAGATTAGACATAGGCATAGTCGGTTTAGGCTTTCCTTACATGTAATCTGAGTCGGTTGCGAACTCCCGAGACCAGTCTATTATATAAAGGTTGGGAGGGCCGCCGATCCAGGACACGCAATACTTGAACCACCAAAAGCCCTAGCGAGATCGACATCTCGCCAGAGCCTCCCTGTAACCGCATAATCTCACACGATCAATACCAAATAAGCAGGAAGTAGGGTGTTACTCTCCGGAGGCCTGAACCTGGGTAAATCTTTGCCTCTGCTTGTCAGCCGACGAAACTACCAGTACTACCACGTTCTCTCCCTATAATCTCAACCCTAGTCCTTAACCATGGGATTTGATGAGTTAACCCCTCGTCAGGTACTGTCAGAAATCTTGTCACTGTCCTCTTCGTTGTTGCCCCTGTCTATGATGACATGGGATATAATGGGATGAGGTGTCAAGGTAAACACTAGCATGTCTCCCTCGAATATCTTGCTCTTGGTGACGAACTGTTCCCATTGTTCGCCGTGCAAGTGGGTCTTGCTCTGACCTTTTGCGACATGAATGTTGTACGTGCTCCCAAAGGCACGAAACAACACACGCTCGCCCACTAACTCGTTGACCGCTAGCCGAGCTGTGCATGGTACAATCTGTGTTCAACAAAAACAGAAAGAAACACATAAATCATATGTTAAAATAAAAACTGAAAGTACAAAATATATGTGTAGTCGGAAGCCTTGTTTTCTTACCATACACTTGCGGTGACACTCTTGCACACGAATACTGAATGAGGAACCAGTATAGTTCCTGCGTGCGCAGTTATTCTTGCATACATGGCATGCATATCCTTTTCATTAAGTTAAGAAGAAGCATAAGCTAGAAAATGTGCATATATAGAATATAGTAGCATGAGTAGTCATTTCTTTGACTTTAGTATAGCTAGCATATGCATATATACTCCAGAATATAGTAGCATGCATGAGTAGTCATTTCTCTGGATGAAGGAGGAGCACCAAATCTTAACTCACGGACCTGGTGGAGAGGGCAACAGGGCGACATTCTAGGGTAGTCATTGATTAACTATTTATAGATGCATCAATCATAAGTTTAAAAAGATCAATTCCAGAGAGATAACTCTACAATTAAGTAGCTACAAAGTAAAAACTGGATGAAGGAGGATGACCAAATCTTACCTCACGGACCTGGTGGAGAGGGCAATGGGGAGGGCCCGCCATACTACGGATTTGCAGCGGCGGCGAGGCTACGGACTTGCAGCGCCGGCGAATCTAGGGATTTGCAGCGGCGGCGAATCTAGAGATTTGCAGCGGCGGCGAAGGAATGGGGGAAGGCGGCGAGTCTAGAGATTTGCAGCGGGCGGCGATGGTATGGAAGAAGGCTGCAGTGACTATAGATTTGTTGGGGCGGCGATGTAGTGGACGACGGCGGCGAATCTAGAGATTTGCAGCGGCGGCGAAGGAATGGAGGAAGGCGGCGAGTCTAGGGATTTGCAGGGGGCGGCGATGGTATGGAAGAAGGCTGCAGTGACTATAGATTTGCAGGGGCGGCGATGTAGTGGAGGACGGCGGTGAATCTAGAGATTTGCAGCGGCGGCGAAGGAATGGAGGAAGGCGGCGAAGCTACCGATGTGCAGCGGCGGCGAGGCTACGGATCTGTAGCGACGGCGAGGTTACGGATCTGCAGCGGCGGCGGCGAGGCTACGGATCTGTATCGGCGGCGAGGGAATGGAGGAAAAGGCGGTGAGAGGCTAGGGATTTGCAGGGACGGCGAATGGGGGAAAGTGGGGCGGCAATTGGGGGAAAACACTCCAGGGAAACAAAAATTGGACCCAAATTTTTTGACTTTGCCGCCAAACGCTGAATACTCGGGATGTCTGACTATGTTCATGCCCTCCGGAATTTATTTTGTATTTAAGAAATTCAATATAATAAAAAATGTCCAAAACAAAAAATAGCTGAAGGTGTGTATATGTTTGTTAGCGGTAAATAAAACTATAGGGAACATATAAGTGCACATATTGAAGAGAATATATTGTGCAGTACGTACAAACTTGGGTGTTTACATCAAAAGGTTCTGGATGTTCTTGAGAGGTTGTTCTCTTCACGATGCAACTTCAGTGCAATTGTATCGAAATTTCATATATCGAAGAGAATATATCTTGCAGTACCAATATTTTGTGATAATATTCATTACATAAATGAATATAACACTTTTAAGAACTTTTATTAAAGGAATATCGTGTTAGTAAAAACTTGGAGCGTGCCCGGACCATCCAGAAAATTAATTGTCTTGAACTATTAATGAAGTATTTGGTTTTGCTACATTCAAAAATATAATTTTGATACGTATATGTATATAGAATAATTAGATTTTGCCAAGAATAGCGAAAAAATGTAGCAGTATTTGGTTTTGCTAAATTGGAAAATATGATGAGCGTACCCGGAGCCTACGGGTTACTGAATTCTGATGTGACACGGCCTAGAGCGGTCGACCAGGCCGGATTAGTTGCGTACCGCGACGCGGCTCGTGGACCCATCCGTCAGTCCATAATTACCACGCGTGTCATAAATGCAAGAGGCAAGGAGGCGGCGTGGCATCACACACGTCCGGCGGCGAGGCATGCAGCGGTTCCTTCCTTTCCCACTATTTCTTCTCAACTTCCACGCCCCATTGTGGTTCCCAGTACATTGAACCGCACTGTTCTCTGTTCATCGTCCCCTTCGCTTCTCATATTTCTCTTCTCACTGTTCGTCTCTCCCCTTCCTCTCGATCACCGCCATGGCTCTGGATCACTACTTCACGCACAAGCATTCGTTCCCTATCCACGACAACCAGGAGATAGATGTGGTATACACCAATGACCCCGAGGAGGTCGCGAGGAATCTCGACATGTACGAGGGTTTGCTTGAAGGCAGGGAGGACAGGTTCATGGGGCTAGACTTCGAGTACATCGCTGATCCGAACCAAGAATTCGCACAAGAGGTCTCCGTCATTCAACTCGCTTTGGATCAGCAAGTACTGGTATTCCAGTGGTCTAGGTATGTAAAAACCACCGATCTAGTATATTGTGGTTTTCCTCTGCTTTCTTCTTTTTGAGGGCGATCCAGTGGGATATAGGACTGTAAAACCCCCATCTAGTATATTGTGGTTCGTATGTAAAAATCCCGATCTAGTATATTGTGGTTCGTATGTAAAAACCCCGAATTAGATTTAAGTATTATTTCGGATACCATATATAGATAATTATTTTGTTCGATCAGGATCGATCCTCTGTTTCCTCTGTTTTTCTTTTTTTTAGGGCATTATGTACCACTGTCTTGAATTAGACTTGATTAATTTGGTTTGATCGATCAAAGTAGAAAAGAAGAGTATGCTAGATTCCATTAGATAATTATTTTGTTTATCTTTTTAAAGTTGATTTTTTAGTTTCTTTCATAAATACTTATTGATTGAGATATGAAGATCTTGTTAATTACTTACTATTTACTTTCTTCATATATATGAAACTGCAGTAGTCAGCTGGAGCAATGCCCTCAGAAGTTGTCTGATTTCCATCGTTCGAAGGGAATTTCATTCGCTTCCGTCGACGTAAGGGGTGACTGGATTGTCATGAACACAACCTGGGGCTTCGTTATTCCACATCCGTTCCACGTGGATATTCAAACTCTTTTCAGGTGAACGGAGCCGTGAGGACTGGCATGGCCGCCTTGGCAGGCGCACTCATCTCCAAGCTCTACTTGAAGATGAAGGAGGACTTCCCAGAGACACGACACAACTTCTGGGAGCAGTGCCCACTTGAGGAAGTGAACCTGAGATATGCAGATGTGGATGGCTATGTCTCCTTCGAGCTGTACCGCATGATCAAGATCATCGAGAGGGGCCGAGCTCACCTCGTCCCAATTGCACCACCGCCGCCACCACCACCAGCACCAAAGCCGCCTGTAGCAACGTACTGTCCCGGTTGCTTACAGAAAGGTAGCTCGAGCGGCGCCAAGCGCTCCAGGCCGTGGGACGCTGACGACGCTGGTGCCTCGGGCTGGAAGAAGGACGAGGACGACGGCGCTGGTGGTGGCTCGGGCTGGAAGAAGGACGACGGCGCTGGTATAGTGGCTCAGGCTGGAAGAAGGACGACGGCGCCGCTCAGGTTGATCGATGATTAGTGGTGATCTATCAGCGCGTGGCGCGCCGCTCAAGATCAATGATCAGCTCGGCCGTATGTTTTAATTAATTAAGTACTGTAATTTAGAAGTATTTAGCTCTATGTCTGTTAATTTGCCTCGAACTATTAGCTCTATATGTCTATTAATACATTTGTGTTAGCTAGGTATGCAAGAACTCGATCTGCTATATATATATATAGAGAAGCTCTATTAGGCACCCTGGGTGTAGAATAACTTATTCTACTCCCAGCTCAGTATGCCGAGCCAGACCAGCCATTTTTGCCGCGGTCGGACTCTGTTTTTCGGCCGTCGTAATTTTCCCAGCGTTCCACCACCTAACGTAATTTTCTTTTCTTTTTTATTTCATCTACGGTTTGTATTCTTTTTTGGTCTTGGGGTAGTGGGGTAGTGGGGAGCTAGCCCACCTTCGTCCAGTCCAGTTAATGCGAGCGGTTCGGGAGTTTCCACGGGCGGAGGCACGGTGCGGCCAGCGAGCGACTTGAGGATTGCGGCGAGCAGCCTCGGCGGCGCCGTCGTAGTCGGCCGGTGAGCGGCGCCTTGCCGGGCAGCGGTGTGGTGGCGTCCACATCGCGCTGAGCGGCGGCCGGCATCCGCACTGCCTGGCCGTGCTGGAGTTACCCGGGCCTAGGAGCTGCGCCGCGCCAGTGGTACGCCGACTTCTGCGGCCCTCCGGGAGAGCGGAGGCGGAAGCTGATCACTCCCGATCTTTCCCGGATCGAGGAGAACGATGGGGTGTCCGAGCGCCATGCCGCCATGCCTTCCACCGCACCGGGCCTCTACGAATGGATCCTCCCTCCCACTGTCCCACATGGCACCTGCCCGCTCCTCTCACCTCGTCGTGCACAGAAGGTCGATCTCTCTTTCTCATTCTATCTGATCTGCTGTGTTTCCCGTGTGCATTAGCTTGCGTATAGATTGGATCTTGTTTTTTAATCTATTTAGTTGCAGCCTCGTCGGGCAGAGAAGCGGATGGTGGCTGCGGACGGCACCAGTATCCTCGTCGGGCAGCGTGGCGGGTGGTAGCTGCGGGCGGCAATGGCATCCTGGCCGGTCTGCTCGGCGTCTGGGGCGGCTCTGCGGGCGGCATCGGCGGCCGGCGGCCTCAACCATGCTGTGGGTCGTTTCACGGTGGGGGCTCGGTTACGTTCGGCATCCCCTCCGTTGAGTGGAGCAATCAGCAACGCATCCACCTCGAAGGCCTGTGTCTACCTCCCACAGGCCACTGATTTCCATGACTACCTTACTGGCAACAGGTTCCGCAGGTATGAAACTCAAAATCTAATTTCCCAGCCCATCTTCATTCCGTGTGTATTTCTTCAAATCTCTGCTCACTCCTGATGTAATACATCACGTAATTTTGATGTGTTAGTTGCTATTATCCAGATATTCATGTAGTATGCAAATTCGTTTTAGAGTCATTTCAATTGCAACAGGGTGGCCTCGAACAGAGTTAGTTGCCTGACTTGTCCCACTATGCCCTTGTTCTAGTTAAATTTGTAAGCATCTGAAGAAGTGACCAGATTGTAGATCCTTTCTTTAAGAGGAACACCACTCTTTGTATGCAATATTCTGACAAATCTGTCCTGTAAATATCTTCACACTTCGAGCATGTATGTTGCTTCTTTTTATATCGAAGTATGTGTTGTACACTGATCACTTCCATGTTTACAGTGCGCAAGAAAAAACCTTAAGAAGAACTAGAGTGAATGTCCTTCTACGGTCTTTGATTCTTGCATACTTTTATAGTTTTATTCGTATAGTAAGATGTGGATATCATATTTTGGGTATAATCTATTGGGTAGGAAAACACCCCATTCTGCTAAATAGAAAGCTAGCACGCATGCCAAATTATGATACCCTATATTGTACTTCTTGAATACTTCTTTTGGTGGGATATTTTTTGTACACCAGTTAACTATCATAGAAAAATGCTTCATTTAACACTGATACTTTAATAGTATGTGACTGTATCCTAATTGGATTTTTCTAGTGTTAGAAATTGTTGGGTACCTTTCTCCTTGCCGTAGCCAACAATTGATGTGGTTAGCTCTTACCTAGTAAGAGACACACAACAGAGTCTTGCTAGTAGTATAAACAATTGAAAGATTGCCATCAGAAATCTTTGTTCTGTCTCTTAGCTAGTTAACATGCTAACAAGTACTTGGGTAACTAAATTATAGTTTTGTACAATTTCTTGTTAAACTTTTTTGTACGTCCCTTGTGTCTGATGCATTCGCCATCTCCTTTTTTCTGCCACCGTGATTTGAATATGGTACTGACTGGTCTTGATCTTTTTAGGTAAAATAAGACAGCCCTGTTAAAAAAATATACGACTCTTTGTATGATTGTAAGATTTGACATCTTTTTTTTAATGAAGAAGATAATTGTTGTCAGAGGGAGATTTTATTGAAGTTTCAGTTTTTAAGATACATTACGTATTTCATGTGTTTTATTTTTCCTTGCGCAGCTAGCCATTGACAGTTTGACACGCTTGGTAAAGCATATGGCTGTGCCGGATCTTCCTTTCTCGGATATTTTCATGTGTTGCCTTGTTGGGCACGAAGCATAATCTGTTTACCATTGATTTTGATCCACGGCCTGTTGTTGCGTATCTTACCTCGGTTGAACATCAAACAATTTTCATTTTGTACAGCTGCTGGTGTGAAGGAAGACCGTGGTAAGCAAAGCGATATGAAGTTGGCATCAACAAAATTATGTAGTTTCTGTTGTCAGGGTTTAACACGCAGCATGCGTGAGCGATGACTATCTCTGATTTGAATTCTCTATAACTAGGCTTAACCTGTATATTTTTTTTGTCAAATGTGTCACATGTAATTTACTGGGCATACAGAGATATTGTATACATCCTTTTTCCTACTGAATATCTCTTACAAGTTGCATGATTGTAAGCAAATTGTAGATTCATGATTTTACGACTCATAAGCCCATGGCGTGATTTTGCAAGAACATTAATTCTTGCCGACAAATTATCACAAGCACATCAGCGTTGTGACGTTCGAACACTCCAATGGTTATTACATCGACGGAGCTCTTTTTTTGTTGCAAAAAAAAGGCTAGCATGTGATTATGAATAAGTGCACGTGATCCTAATTTACGTTGTCCTCAGATTTCTTACCTCAGCACTCAAGTTTGCGACAATAAAAGAGCTAGCATGTGATTATGAATAAGTGCACGTGGTCCTGATTTACGTTGTCCTCAGATTTCTTACCTCAGCACTCACGTTTCTTACGTCGGACGTTAGGGAAAATACGGGCCGATGCACATCGTGGGCGGACGTCAGGGAAAGTACGGGCTGATCCAGATCGTGGGCGCAGGCGCACGCCCCCAGAAACTTATGTCGCATGCAAAGATGGTTTACGTCGCAGCGTGCTGCCGATCCCGCGCGGGCGCCGGGAGGCTGGCTCATTCTCGCGCGTGGTTTCGACCCGGGTGCAGAATAACTATTCTATACCCTGGGTGTCAAATAGCGCGTCCCTATATATATATATATATATATATATGTTGGGCAGATATATTCAGCAACCAGTTGTAGAATAAGAATCTACAACTAGTGCTCCCCTATATAGGGTGATGCGTTGACCCAATAGACTCAACCCGACTTTGAACGGACCTTCTTCCTCGCGGGCCGACCGAGCGAGCGACGGCGGGACGCCGGCGCGAGGGAGCAAGGCACGCCCACGGCAACGAACCCACCCTAACCACCTTCTACTCCGGCGAGCGGGCGAGTGAGCGACGGCGGGACGTCGGCGCGAGGGATCCCGCGTCGCCGTCGGCAAGCGTCCCGCCGGCGGGAGGTGTGAGTCGGGAAACAACCGCCCACCAACCTCACAGCACCCTCGAGCTCCGTCGCTTGCATCCTCCCCGCCGCCCCACGTCCCTGAGTCGCCGCCCGATGCCTGGCTGTCCCTCGTCCCAGCGCCGCCGGCTCGACCCGCGTCCAGTCCGAGCTTCAGCTGCCATGGAAAAACCTCGTTGCTCCTGGGCTGCAACGGCACCCGATTCCCTCCGGCCGCCGTAGCTCTGCGCGCTTCCGCCGCCAGCCCTTTCTTGTGTACATTCAGTTTATGTCAGACCAAGTGCATACCTTCGGCGAATTACTGGCACACATTCAGTTTATGTCCACGGTGATTCTCACCCACCGTCAGTTATTTTATTTCATTCGGGATTGGTAATCCGTAGGAATGAATTAAATCACGGTGGAATTGGCTCTCCCCATACCAACTAGCTCCACTGCATGCCATGTATTTCTATTAATTCCCACAATTGAACAATACGACCTTTGACAAGATTTTGATTCATTCACTTGTGCTGAAGTTGTAAACGATTGTTGCTTAATTTTTTATCTCTTATTAAATGTGTGTCGGGAAGTACAAATAGCAATTTTCAGAAAGTACAAGAAACCAACTTCAAGAAGTACATGTTCCAACAGAAGCATATGAAAATGCTAAAAAAGCCAATAAAATAGCACGAAATCACTCAAAATCAACCAAAAGAAGAACCTTCTCGGTGCTTTGATTCTCTCTATTTTTTTTGTTTAACTAGCTCTGATTCTCTCTATTTTTTTGTTTAACTAGCTCTGCAGTACACAAACAAAACTCTGCAAGTACACAAACGAAACAAATAAGTCAACTTATATTATTTGCACCTAAATGTGATGACAATAAATTTGGGAAGTATAAAGGTCAGTTCGCGGATGTAGTCTCCGTGCAGTGCGGTGGAAAAATATTGCGGGAAGTACACAAAGTGATAATATGTAATACGCATGTAATAAAATTCACAAATGCATGAAGTACAAACAATGAATTTAGAAAGTACAAAGGTTAAATGTTGGAAGTGCAAAGTCCCCGTGAGATGCAAAAATAATAATAAAGATAATCTATAAAATACAACAAGTACACACAATGACTCTAGGAAGTACAGTTTGAGTGGTCATGCACCTGAAACGGAAAGCATATGAGAAAGTTATCGCTGATTTAGTAAACACTAATCTCAAAAATACCCGTCGGCAGTACAAACGAATCAACAGAGAAGTTCAGGTTTGTTTCCAGGAAAGTACATGTCTTTTGTTTGTGAATTTCATATCCCACCGGGAAGTTTAACGAAACTGTAAATATCCGACTTAGAAGTACACATAAATAATCCGGGAAGTACAAAACTCGCTGCCGGCAGGCCCCACACGCCACCCCGGATTACTCGCCGCAGGCAGGCCTCGGGCGCCGCCCCGGCTTCCTCGCTGCAGCCAGGCCCCGCGCGCCGCCCCAGATTCCTCGCAGCCGGCAAGTCCCACGCGGCGCCCTGGCTTCTCTGCCGCCGGCAGGCCCCACGCGCCGCTTCGGATTCCTCGCCGCCGACAGGCCCCGCGCCGCCAAGGATCTACCGCCGCCAGGCCCCTGCGCCAGCCCGTTTTCTTCGTCGCAAGTGGAGGAGCATCGCGCTATTCCACCGCCACCGACCGCCGGCGCTCGACCTCCTTGGGTCCATGGCGGACGGTAGATAGACGACGCCGCAGGCGCAGCTCACCCAGGGCTCGTGCCTGCTCAATGGCATCTGAGCAAGGACGTAGCTCCATCACTGCCGCGTAGACGAGCTGCATTTTTATTGATTTGTCTTTGAGAATCGTGTTACATTTTTAAAGCAGTACACTCATGTTCTTTGAGCAATAGAACCATAAGGGAAGTGCATTTATTTGTTGATTGTTAAGTAATGAAATGATCTATCATTCTAAATAAAAATCACGAGGTAGCACACTCATCGAAACTAATACTAATAACGATGATAACGACGTCTCAGCCTCGATAAACCTAATTCTACAAAATAATTAGATTTAAATCTCTCCTATGTAAAGATATATAAGTTGGGATTACTACACCCCCACCCCCAACCATAAGTCACAATGAATACACATTACAGGATTTTGTTGATCCAACGGCTCGGCTTCGTCGCCCGTCGCCGCTTCCGCGGCGTACGGGCAGACTCAGCCTCGGTGGCGTTAGGGTTTGGAGGTTTCGTCGCCGTCAACGCGGTCGTTGACGGCGACGAAACCTCCAAACCCTAACGCCATCGCTAACGTACCATGGGTTAGACATTTCTCCCATTAATTGGTGAAAAATACAACATGTAAATTAGTTACCTTCACATATGGACGATGCACAAAACCAACAGTAGTCACAAAAATAATAATCATAAGTTAGACTCACAAAACAAAGGGCAGTACAGTATTGCCAACGTAGACAGTACAAACTTTAAGCACATAAAGTACATATACATGACATAATATTATATTCAAACTAATAATAAATCGAACTTCTTGTTATTACCTTCACGTCGACGACGACTCAGCCGAGTCCGTTATATTGTTATAGAAAAACAAACGACGACACAAAACAAGGCAGTACAGGGTTGCAAATATGGCAGTTTGAATTAACAGAGAAGTTCAGATATATTTCTAGGAAAGTACAAATATTTTGTTTGTGAATTTCACATCCCACCGGAAAGTTTAACTAAATGGTAAATATAAAGCCTAGAAGTACACATAAATAACCCAGGAAGTACAGAACTCACTTTCGAGAAGTAGAAAGTGTGGTATGGAGAAGGTTTGACCGAACTTTGACCGCAAAAAAACCCACTTGGAAATCGTTTTTTGAGATTTTCGTTACCGGTCCGGTAAATTTAATAGATGTGTCTTTTCAGTCCGAGTATTTTGAGTGGTCATAGAGCTGAAACGGACACCGTATCAGAAAGTTATCATTGTTGTAGTGAACACTGATCACGAAAACTATCATCGGCAGTACAAATGAATCAACCGAGAAGTACAGGTATGTACCGAGAGAAGTTCACGTACTCTGTTTTTTTGGGGCGGAAATATATGATAATAATCTCGTCGATTTGAGGATCAAATGTCAGTAGTAAAGGCTTCATATGGTGTAATATCTATACTACTATTAAAAGAGCAAACTTGTTGTCTATAGATACTTTAAATCTGTACCGTCCAACATCCGATCAAACAGCCCAGATCAACTCAACATTGTCTGTTTTGGACGGTTTTGCCCTCCCACCAAACCACATAATACAACCAAATTGCCACCGTGCCTTTTCGTTTTTTTTCGTTTTCATAAAAATTACAAGGGTTGTCACCGATAAAATAACCGATTCGCTAGCATGAAGGAAAGTCTGGCAAAGCAACATATAGCCGTATAGGAGTAGGAGTCGATTCAATACAGAACCTTAGACGTGCAGGAGTACAAGTCTAATCCAATATAAGTACAACCTGGGATCGAAATTATGCGATCCAAGGACGTCGTCGTCGATGGAGAATCAGGCCGAGGGCGTGAGCGCTCCCGTCGCGGCTCTTAACGCCCCCAAGGCGGCGCCCGCTCCGCTAGAGCCTTGCCGGCGCACGCCTCGGCGTCGCGCTTGCCTCAGATCGCTGAAACGATCTCCCCGTCGAACGTGTCTGACAGTCTGAGCACTCGTCGGCGGCCGGCCGAAAAGCAGGACGCCTACCAAGCCGAAGTTGCCTGTTAACCAGCATTTATGGCTGAAGCCGATGAGGCCGTATTGATGGTCTCACCCTCTTCTATGCGTGTACAGAATTTGTGGCTGTATGTTTAGTTTCTTTCTGGTGTATCCGTGGATGGTGTCAGGAAGAAAACTCGATCACTTGGAGCGAACCAGAGCACATATATACATGAGCTAAGAACACTTCAGTATCAGTTTATTTCTATGTGTGTATACAGAATTTGTCGCTGTATCATTTAGTTGGTCACATAAGTAATGTGGCTTGACTCATTTTCCTCTTTCCATGTATCTTCTTTTGGGTCGTTGTACTTAGGTCTCTTTTTTTTTGCAGGGTTGTACTTAGGTCTCTGTACACACGCTCCATGCATGTTTAGTTTAATTATTATACGAATTTTATTTATCATATATATAGCTATGGGAATAAATGAGCGTATACCCATGGATTTCTTAGGTTTCTGCGGTGTTTGCATTATTCAATCATCGAAGTCAGAACTAAAAATCAGAATACCAAGGCAACATAAATTATATCACAAAATTATACGTGCATGGCACGTGCACGTCTACTAGTGAGTCTAAGTATAATAAGTATTACATTTCATGACGAATTAAAGTGCTAAACTCATGAATTTGATCTAGCCACTCCCGTGAAACACCGGTATTGTAATGTTAGAAATTTTAAAATTACTTTTAAAGTGTAAGGAATTCGAAAAATCGGTCAACATGAAAAAGTTGCGTATCGTCGGTATCTTTACAACGACATATCATTTGCATCATTCCGACAAGCGGTTGAGAAACACCGGACAAAATACTGTCCGCCCGTATAGGACACTTATAGATTAGTGTATTTTTTAAATTACTTTCAGTCGGTGCAGAATTTGGAAAAACCGTAAAAGCGTAAAAGTTGCGGAATTTCAATATCTTTCCAACGACATATCATTTTCATTATTCCGACAATCGGTTGAGAAACGCCGGACAAAATACTGTCCGCCCGTATAGGACACGTTCCAGATTAGTGTATTTTAGAAATTACTTTTAATCGGTTTAGAATTTGGAAAAAACGTAAAAGCATAAAAGTTGCGGAATTTCAATAGCTTTCCAACGGCATATTATTTGCATCATTCCGATAAGTGGTTGAGAAACGCCGGACAAAATACTGTCCGCCCGTATAGGACACGTTCCAGATTAGTGTATTTTAGAAATTACTTTTAATCGGTTTAGAATTTGGAAAAACCGTAAAAGCGTAAAAGTTGCGGAATTTCAATATCTTTCCAACGGCATATTATTTGTATCATTCCGATAAGTGGTTAAGAAAATATTTGATAAATACGTTCGCTGTGCTATTTTTAGATTTGAATAGTTCAAAAATTAATCTTAAACCGTAACGAATTTGAAAAATTCGGGAGATGAATAAGATGCGGAATTTCATTAGCTTTGCAACGGTATATTATTTGCTAAATTCCGACAAACGGTTAGAAAACTACGTCAAAAATACGGAACTTGTACTTCTCGATCACATGAGCAGTACATGTAGAACAGCAGAGCAGTACAACTTCGGTTGTAGATCCTTATTCTACAACCGGTTGTAGAATAGCTCACACCTATATATGTTCGGTTAATTAATTTGTGTTCATATGCCGCTTCAAACTAAAAGCTTATATAGCTAGCTTTTATATCTGATTTTACGATGTTGACCACTGCCGGTCGATCATAGCGACGGTCAAAGAATATAACCGTCTATGGCAGAGTTGTAGCCGGGTAATATTCCTGACCGTCTCCCATGTGTAGCTTATTCGAGACAGGAAAAATTAAGAACTGTCGCAGATAACATTAGAGACAGACACGAATTAACGGCCGTTTGAGGTAGCTCTTCCTAGACGGCGGATTTTATTTTCGATTTAACCGTCTCTAGTTTCCGTCTAGCACAGTCAAGTCTGTACTAGTGTGTTTGCACACGGTAAAGATCCCACACGATGATTTCAGAAACAGACCCACTGTCAGGTCTTTCCGTGTGCCCAACTTTTGACACACAGGAAAGAGTACTCCTGTGCAATTCTTTCCCGTGTGCAGCACACGGGAAAGACTTCCCGTGTGTTTAGCGGCCTTCGCCGTGTGTCTTTGGCACAGGGGAAAGAGGCGCTCTCCCATAGTGACCTACTCCAAGAGTTACAGACTCGGTTCGATTTAGCCCTCTTAAGTATCATCATAGTCATGACATGACAGTGGTCCACTTTTAGATTGCAGCTAAAGTCCCATGCTCCTTTACATGCCAAATATCGCATCATCCCATATTCGATTATCTTCATGACACGCCATCAGGGACGATCGTATCGAGCTCTTGCTCGGTAAGACGTAGATCAACCAGCCGATTCATCTCTCGAAGCTGGCCACACATTAAGCGTTGGCACCTGCGCTTGTTTCATAGGTTGGCACCGCCTACGACATGGAGTTTTCTCGCAAACTTCGAACCAGGCCCGAGGCAGAACCTGGCCTCTCGAGCTCGAACGTCGCGGTGAATTTGTGTCAATCCTCGTAATTATAGGTCCCGCGATGGTAGAAGTTAGAATTGTGCATTCTTCATACATGCCTACAAAATTTGTGGCAAACTTGAACATTTTATAAAAAGAGATCAAAGTTTCGCTCTATTCGATCACTAGTGTTTAGATTGTCGATATTAGTGTGACAACTTTACAAAATATCATACTTTGGGAGCTACTAAATATACGAGTAATTAAGATCATTTAACAAAAATGATAATACGACCATCTCAGAAATTTGAATTCAAATATGAATTTGAATTGTGTACAAAATAATAAATGAATTGTCTTGATGTCTATAATTTTCAATAATACAAATCTTTATAATTATGCGAAGTAAAAAAAGAGGATTAAAGGAAAATTTTGATTAATTTCCATAGTATTTTTTTACAAAATTTGTGGTACAATATTTGAGTACGAAATAAATAAAAGAAATATTACAAAATGGAATAAAAAATAGTGAAAATTCTAGGTAAACTAGATCTTGATCTTCGAATTCAAATTCGAATTTGCAAAAGAAACAACAAAGAAATATATGTCTTACCTTGGTAAGACAATCTAATGTCATTAGTTAGCCAATTGGAGATCAAAAAGTTGTTTTGATGCCCACAAACGTTCATCGCCAGGTTCATTGTTTATTTTTTTTTATGTTTTTGGAGGATATTAATTATTTCATTTTTATATATGCTTTTCTTTTTTGTTTTTCAGAAATACGTAAATACTTTTTTAGTACTGTAAACAATTTTCGGTTCACCCTAATTTTAGTTCCTTTTCGGTTATATTATTTTCGGTTCACTGGTATTTTCGGTTCAATATTTTTTCTGGTTCACCTGAATTTAGTTTTTGAAAATGGTTCATATTCAAAAAATGATCAGTTTTTAAAATGGTTCCAATATTAAAATGCTTCGGATATGAAAAATGGTTCATATTTTGGAAAATATTCATTTTTAAATGCTTCAGATTTTTAAAATGTTCATATTTAAAAAAATAGTTCCGATTTTGAAAAGCAGATTTGAAAAATATTCGGATTTCAAAAAATGCTAAAATTTAAAAACAAAAAAGGAAAAATAAAACACAAAACAAAACAAAATAAAAATAATAAAACTATAAAATATAAAGATATTAAACAGGAAAGAAAAAACAAATAGTAGCCACATGTGGGCCATCCCGTGTGGAGGTGTCGTACACCATCCTAGGAATCGTGCGGGCGAATCGTTCGCTCCACCTTGCAACGAGCGAGGTATAGGGTGACCCAGTTCCAGGGCAAACAGGCGTAACAGCCGGGATAGGTCAGAGTCGTCGCCGGGAAGTTGAAGAGTTAGCGATTTTCCAGCAAAATATCCAATAATTGCGGAAATCAGTTTTGGGTAGTACGAGCATATGCTTTTCGTCTTTTTTGCGCAGCCACAAAAATATTTTTTATTTCTTGAAACTTTTTTGTGCGAACATAAAATGTCTAGATGGCCCCCAAAATTTTTGTTTGAATTTTTTGACATTTTAAAATATATTTAAAATTCATTTTCATAACAGGTGCATGTAGACTCACGAGTCAAAACACCGTGTCCATATAATTGGTCTATTGCAATATTTTCCTACAACTGTCCAATCAGAGCCTGTGTAATCCGGAAAGAAACACGCTCATTAATCGACATTAAACGGAGATGGAAACGAGCGGTCACAATTCCTTACCTAATAATAATGTGCTAATTATAGTCGGGGCACTAATTATATATCGTGTCCTATCACCCGAATTACTCTCTCCGCTATTTTTACACTGCATTCTAGGTTAGGCCCCACTTGGGACTAATATAAATACGCGGTCGTTCGTATTCCACTCGTCACGGCTCAAATCGGCACAAAGGAAACATATTTTTTTTTGTTGCAAAACACAGTACAACCCCGTAGATGCTTACATGTAGGTGCGCACACTCAATCCTATAAATGCACGCACGCACAATATACGACCAACCAATGAAGGCTTTGTCAAAACTGTAAACAACTCATCCCCTCGATGCTCACTCTGTCCCAAATTACCTGCATTCTGAGTTTAGTCAAGGGTCAAACCTTTTAAAATTTGACCAAATATATAGAGCAAATATCAACATCTATACTCAAAGATTATTCTAATAATATTTATTTTATAAAAAAATATTAAGGTTTTTTCTTATATGCTCAATCGAGGTGTTTATTTGCCAATTGAGTACCAAATCATTCCAATTTATTGCTCATCTTTTCTGCGGAGGAGCGGGATGACCAGATCCCCCTCTCAATCCCTCAATATATACGAGTCATGTGATGATAGCAATCAATCCCGTAGCAGAACACGTATTTTCTCACCGGCAAATCATCAAGTGAGGGCCTAGTGCCGTAAAGGGAGGATGGATAAGAACACACTTCGCACCCTTGCACTGTGTCTGTATCTCGTATGCTCTGTTACTATTGCACAGTGTAAGTATGCAACAAAGATATTACTGTATTTCTCTTGCTAATTGATTTTGTTTAACTTTATCATACTTGTCCTTCAACATCAATAAGTTATTCCACAGGTTCACGTGTGATTTTCTAGTTCTCCGGAAGCATGTGTTTCTAGGGAATGCCTTTCTATAAAATAATTGCATAACAATGTTTATTTGTTACGATGTAGGTCGAATCATCTCCGACATGGTTAACGAGAAGATCAATCTTCCATTCGGGTTGTGCCTCCACGAGAACAAGAGACAGTGCTTTGTAAATTGCTTTTGTTGTCTAGTTGATGACGAATGCTACTGTACCATGGACTTGTGCATGAAAAAATGTGCAGGATCCTCTACTTCAGACACAGTAGCTAGGGCAAGCCCTTTTGCTCCTTTTCTTGCCTAGTCAATTTCACTCACATATTTGTCAGTCCGAAGGCATATTATATGACTGATGTGCGAAATGTGTTTACAATAAAAGCAATACCCTAATTGTTGCAGTTTAATTTTTTTATATTTGCCTTTTTTGGCCAATTATTGTTGGATATGTTCTGCAAGTAATATGAAGCCTTACACAGAAAACTTCTATAAGACCTAATCTATTTCTACATCACTATATACCTATATAACTATTTGACACGTGTCTTGCACCAATCTTCAAGTTTATCATCCCCAAATGTTTTCGTTCTCAGGGAGACTAGCGAGTACAAAAAAATCAAGATCAAGCAATTAGAGCACATCCGCCTGCCATGTAGGCATGCTCGGAGACAAGGACAAGAACTAGATAAAAATAGGTACTCTCATGAGGCGAAGAAGCTACTAGAGTTCAGGCTATAGATGGATTAAACGGAAGACAGGTTAGTTTATCTAGGTATACTAGTACCGTTTCATCAGTGATCAATATCTGACTACGGCGCCGATGCGCGAAGAACGAGAGTCGCGTAAGCAATGGTGCGCCTCGAGGGTAGCTTCTGAGGAAGCATCGAGTGTGCACCTCGTCTTGGTGCTACTTCTGGACGGTGACTTGTTTGTTTTTTGAATTGAGGAGCTTGCATTGAAAATGAAACCGATAAGACAATATTCATAGTTTTTACAAAACAAGCTCTTGTATCCAACTACCGGCGAAACAACAAAAGGTCCATTGCAACCATCACAGACCATTTCCTATAGAAAACCACTACTCAACACAAATCATATAACAATGAAAACAAAAGGAAAAACACTTGATTCATGGGGTTCCAGACTCCTGATCAGTTTCATCCCAGACCAGTTTTCTTCGTTGTCGGCACCCAACCTTGCCTGACACTAAAAGCTTCATGCGCCACCTCAGACAACGTTGGTGCCGCGGTGACATGTGTTTGTCGTTTCACACCTCCAAGTTATTCAGCTTGGCCCTCTCATTGGCTTTGTCCATGGCAGGTTTATCACAGACATTTCTTGCAGTCTTGCTCATTTGTTCATCAATCACAGCATTCTTTTCAACAACAGTTTTATGACTCCGGTCACCATGCATGTCATTCGTAGAGTTATTGATAATGTTATCAATGCACACTCTCTCATCCCATTAGGTTGGGAGTCAGAAACTTCTTCAAAATCCTCCTTTGCATAATCTTTTTCAATCCTCTCCCTATTGACTTGGGTATTGGGCCCCACATCATGGTCTGAACACTCCATATCCACTTTCCGTTCATAAAAGTCCACATCTTCTCCAGAGTCTTGATCATTAGTCAGGTTCCTAAGAGCGGCATCTTCAAAAAACTTCCTAACTATTACTCCCTCCGTCCAAAAATAAGTGTCTCAAGTTTACATAAAAGTGGATGTATCTATACATGAAACATGTCTGGATACATTCATTTTGGGCAAAATTGAGACACTTATTTTGGTACGGAGGGAGTATCACTCACACCCCTCTAACTTCCTGTGCACTTGGATTGTGTCAACCAACATTTTTCTATAGCCAACATGGCAGTCCTAAGTTGTATTTACTTCGGCAGGTCCACCTCTCTTCCTAAGACCCACCCCCTATTCAAAATTATTATTGCTACTCCCCACCTCCACAGTCCCACCAGGCCCTTGTCCCTGACCATCTGAATCTGCAATGTCCCTATAGATTTTAGCTTCTAACCCCTACTTTCACCCTAACTATCTCATTCTTGCAAAAATGCATCCATGTCCACCTCTTGCACATATCCCAACATACAAGCAATTTCAGCAAAACTGTCGATGTGTTGTGTAGTCACGCACACCATGTAGGGTTACATGCAGGAATTTAAAATTTTCCAACCTACGTAACATCCAATATCGTTTATGAAGATACAAGCAGGGGTAGATCTGAATCATTACCAACACGAAGATGCGGAACGAGTGTCGGTGACGACGATGAAGCCTGATGAATATTCTCATGGCCAAGCCTGGCGGTGAGAATGTTGCCGATTCCACGTCCAGCCTTCTGGATCCAGCAGAAAACGTCTAAGAGACGTCTCTCACCCCTCTGAGAGTTCGCACACGTCCGTCCGTCAAAGTCAAACAGAGCTTTGTTGTACCAGAACTAGGAACTGCTGGTGTACTAGAGGTGGAGAAATTACCAACACATGGGAGAGAGAGGGAGAGAGAGTTGATCTAGGGAGAGGACGCCTCAAAACCCCTTCACAAATTGTGTCCAAGGAGGATGGGGTGGGGGGTTTTATATAGCAGGACCATTGGTAGTGCGGCTTGGTGGATAGGCAAACCTCCACCATCGCACCGACCTAGGGCCGGCCGACCTAGGGTTTCCCCTAGGGCGCTGCCGCCTCCCCTCTCGTGGACCCTAAGGCCCACCACTAGGGTTTCGGCCGAAGAGGGAGCTTCCCCCTCGCGGGCCTTAGCCCCACCACCGGCCCACCCGCCTCCATGTGGGGTGTGGCTGCCTTGTGGGCCCCATGGGCCCACTCGGCAGCCCCCTATTGTTGGCCTCCGGTGTTTTATTCTTTTTATAATATTTTTCCTTTTATTAATTTTTTCTAATTAATATCTAAATTGAATATTTCCTTTTACAGAAAAATTTCTGGAATTAATTACTTATCATATAAACATATTTACATGATTCGAGAAACCTAGTGTCCGCATACAAAATCATCGACAAAAAATTTCTCCATATATAAACCTTCAGAATAAATCTGACAGTCTCCCACTGATGTTTCGAAGACTCTAGTAACATCAGACTTGTTCGACCAATACTCTGAATATTATTATATCACGTCGGAACTATCCGAATGATACTCACTCTCTACTCTGAACCATCCTAAGTACACAACAGACTATCGACGTCTTAATTGTGTGACCCCTACAGGTTCGATAACGAGTAGTTGTGATTAGAAATGCCTATCTAATCACCAGTCAATGTTAGGACCATGGTCGCCCGCATCGACTACTACCGTTATGCGAAGACACTTGCTTGATGCGGCTTCAATCGGCCTATTGGGAAACCCCAAGAGGAAGGTATGATGCAGCGTAGCAGAAGTTTTCCCTTGATACAAAACCAAGGTTATCGAACAAGTAGGACTTGGAGAAGGCTTCACCGTGGTGTCTCCCTCACCTGGCACTTAGGAGGTTAATGCGGACCTGCACACAACACAAACAACTGCTTTGACCCAACGAAACAGGAAGGTTGTCAATCTCCTCGGCTTGCTAAACACAAATAATTAAACGTATGTGTGTAAAATAATATGAGAACAAAAATGACCAGCGAGCAAATGACTAGGAAAACTATGAAAACGGTAGTAAACAATATAGAAAAATAGGACCGGGCCGGGGTCCACAGTTCACTAGAGGTGTCTCCAAAAGATATACATGATGGGTAAACAAATTACAGTTGGGCAATTGACAAAGCATGGGCGCATAACAATGCTATCATAACATAATAAAGTTCACTATTTCATTTAATTGGGCATTACGTCAAAATACATAGACCATTATCCAACTGCATCTATGACTAATAATCCACCCCGGGATCGCTATCCAGCATGTCACCCGAAATTATTAAGTCGCAAGCAACCATAATTGCAATAAGCATGGTGCATAATGTAAGCAACGAATACAACACAAGGAAGTAAACACCGCGGTTTTACCCCTAGTAGCAACAACACAACTTTGGTCCTAATCGTTTCTGTCTACTCGAACTCAGACCAAAGAGACATGAACCTACATGTAGCATAAATACTCCCTCTGAAGATACTAGCAATTACTTCGGGCAAAGCATCCACTAACATCAGAGAGCATGCAAGACCATAAATAAAACATATCATAGATAACTGAACAAAATGTCATGATTTCCACAATTCATCGGATCCCAGCAAACACAAAATGTAGCATTATATAAAGATGATCTTGATCATGTTAGGCAGCTCACAAGATCTAAAACAATGGAGTACAAGGAGAAGAGACAACCATCTAGCTACTGCCATGGACCCGCAATCCCGTGGTGGACTACTCACGCATCACTCTGGAGGCAGGCATGGTGGTGTAGATGACTCCGGTGACGATCTCCCCCTCCGGCAGGGTGCCGGGAAGAGCTTCAGAACCCTCCCGAACTAGGGTTGGCGACGGCGGCGGCCACTGATGTTTTCTGGAAATATGATCGGTTTTTTTTAGGGTTTTTGGGGACGAGGCAATTTATAGGTGAAAGGGCGGCGTCGGAGGCCACCCTGGTGGTGGGGACGGCCTTGGGGCGCGGGTCAGGCCCCACCCGCGCCTGGGACCCGTCCCATCCACTGGGGGGTCCCCCGGTGCTCTCCTTGGGACGGTGTCTTGGTTTTTTTGGGAATATTTCCTGACTAGTATTTCTGAAACAAAAAGACAGCGGAAAACATGAACTGGCACTAGGCATCTTGTTAATAGGTTAGTCCCAGAAAATGTACCAAAATGATATAAAACATTTAAAACATGTGGTACCGATATATAAATAAGCATGGAACATCAAAAATTATAGACTTCTTGATAAAGTTGCCAGCTTCACCACACCGAAAGCAAGCTAACAACTTAGAGACCACAACTCTTAAGTTCTCATAGGTTTAAACTGCATGTCCGAATCCGCATCAGTCCTAACCATAGAAGCATTACCAAATGGAACTGAACTGCTATTCCTCGACTCCGCTTGACAAGGCTCCTTATTTTATACACCAAGCTCTGAAATTTGGTCGCACAACCTGCTATCGGGCATCTTTAACACCACCCCCTTCTTCATCCTGAAATCTCCTACCATACCAAACTGATTCTACGCTATATGCGCCGTCAGAGCAGCGCCTCTCCATTGTGACTGATCAGGAGCATCTCGACTCAATTCGTTATATGTTCGAGTTGCCTCGTTAAGCAAGAAAAAATTCCTTAAAATTTTGGCAGCAACTATGTATAAAATAAAATATGCCATGATAAATAATCCAATTTTAAAGAGCTCAGAAGAAATATTAAATCGGTTCACACTAAATCTCAATGAGCTCACAACCGAAATCAGTATTCAGATTGTAATGCATAGTTCACAGGGCAAGCATTTTAACATCTGACATAATTCACATATGTAGCAAGTGTCACATATATGTATAAGAAAATCTTTGGATTATGGGCTGGCCGCATGTGTGGATGTGCTTATTCTGGACCATGGGCTGGCCAATTGTGGCTTGTTTTGGCTAGTTCGGAGAGTTTATGAGTTGTGAGTCTCGCGAGTAGCTCATTTTTTAGGATTGCTATCCTTAACAATCAAAATGTATGGCTCGGTTCTTAACAATCAAAATATGTGCCTACTCACTAGCTCACGAACTCAAGTTAGATAATGTGATCCCTTGATGACTCAACATCTTTGAGTTTTATTTTTAGACCTAGTTGCACGCCACTTCGCGTGCAAGCGTGAGCAATAGGTGCGGTGGCCCAGAACCCAATCTATGTAGAGGCCCACATTTCATGCAGCAAGGATGTAGACATGTTTTTTTTTACAATCATGTGTTGTGCACATGTAGTGTTCGCCGAACACATTATTTTTTTTTGAACAACTTGAGGCGCTGGAAGCGCCATATTTCATTCAGCTCAAACTCAACTACAGAGTACAGCGTGCAGTACAAAATCCTGAAATTGAACAGAGTGGAGTGCAATGATTATAGGACAACCTGACGCTCTATGAGCTGAACAAATGCAACAATGGATAGGTTGACTTAGGCGCTGCCTAAGAACCTGTGTAGCACAGTTGTGAGCCACCTCATTTAGATCTCTCTTGATATGAAAAATCTGAGTCGAAGATGCAGAGGTAGTGTGAAGAAATCCTGCAATTGTATCTCTGGTGTCCCAATGCAGCAAAGCATGATCTAGTTTCCTGGTGGCCACCACCTTGGCCAAGTCTTGATTATCTGTAAGGAATGTTGGGTTCGGAATGTGTAGCACCTGTGCCACCTGTGCCGCAAATAATAGAGCTTTGGCCTCCGCTTGAAACGGTGAAGAAGCTTGTTGTGCTGAAGCTTGTACCATTATGTTGTACCTCTGTCCCTCGAGCTCCATCTTGATATACACCCCTACCCAGTAGCCTGTGGATGGCAAGCTCCCGGTACCGACCTGCACTTCCAAGCTGCATCAGAAAAAATAATAGAGCCTGGGATGTTCATGTCGGAGGTAATGGTTTGCCCCTGGCCACACTTGGCCAACACCTCCGGGCTGGGTTTCTTCTTTTGGTTCCCTGCATTTGGAGTTGCTGCCAGTTCCAGGTCAGTCGAAAGAGCCTGCGCATGCAAGCTGATTTGGTAGGGTTCGCTTTTCTTCCTGCCAAACAAACAATCATTCCTAGATTTCCAAGTACACCACATAAAAGTGAGTATATTTGAGAGAGAACCATGTGGATGATTCATATTAAGCAGATTCATAATGATTTGAGTTAAGGAGTTGGTATTTTGAATGATTGCATCTGTTCGAATAAACCACGGCTCTAGGAACCAGGCCGCTTTGACAAAAGGGCAGGTGAAGAAAAGGTGGACCTCATCCTCTTCAAGCCCACACCTGCAACAAAGTTTACCTATGTGTTTTGAGAATTTGCCGGCTCTCATTCCAGTGGAAGTGCTTTCCTGAGAAATCTCCATGCAAAGTCTGAATTCTTGGTATCACATCCTTACTTTTCCAGATCTGATTAAGGAGCTGGGTTGTCGCTTGAGAGGGCTGCCTTGGTCTATCCTCCCCTGATTGATATAGATCCTGGACACAAGCATAATATGCACTTTTCGCATGGCATTTACCATTAGTTGTTAGTTTCCAGCAAAGAAAATCATCCTCATTTGAGTCAATAATAGGAGTTGATTTGATAATTTGAGTGTAGAAGGCCTGAAGATTGTGTCAATGAGATCCCCATTCCATATCTTCTGATTTGGGAGCCAAAGATCTTTGACAAGGGCAGGGTAACTAAAATTGGGCGGTTGGATGATAAGATCATCATAAACAGAGGTCCAAGCCGCACACCAGGGTGAGCTCCATATAGAAATGTTACCTTGAGTTAACTGGTAAAAGCAGTGGGCTTTTAAAATGTGAAGGATTTTGAGAACTGAGGCCCAAAAGGCTGATTTGGGAATATTGGGTTTTGGTCGCCAAATGGAGGAGTCGGGGAAATATTTTGCTTTGAGAACCATGTGTAGATGATCATTAGGATTTTGAGCGATGCGCCAAGCCGACATAAGAATTAAGCTTTGATTAACGGCTTGCAGATTTCTAATGCCTAACCCACCTTCTTTCTTTGGGGCACAGACGTCTCTCCAAGCTCTGAGGCAAAGAGTGCGGGTGTTTTCCTCCCTAATTCCTGTCCACCAGAAGCTCCTAATAATGGCTGTCAACTTCGCAACAAACTTTTTAGAAAATAAGATGTTAGACATGTGGTAAACTGGGATCGAAGAGAAGACAGACTGGATTAGTTGGAGTCTGGCAGCATGAGAAAGTTTATCGCTTTATAAGTACTGAGCTTGGATTTAAACTTCTCTAGAACAAAGTTGTAGGCTGAAACTCTATTTTTGGCGGGAAGAATAAGAGGATGTCCCAAGTGAACGAAAGATTCACCAATATCTTGGACAGGGAAAATCCTTTTGATGTCCTGTATAATGGGTCCAGTAACATGCTTGCTGAAAATTATACCTGACTTTGTCCAATTTGGAGTTTGCCCGGAATATGAGCAGAAAGTGTCCAAGATTTGTTTCATTGTCGCTGCCTCTTGGAGGGAAGCTTTACCACATATGAGCAGGTCATCAGCAAAAAGCAGAGAGTGAATGGGAGGGCAATTTGGTCCAAGGACAACTCCTTCGAGAAAGCTATTGGACATAGCCTCTTGCAGCGCCAGCGACAGCTCATTAATAGCAAGGACAAAGAGATAGGGTGAGAGAGGACAACCTTGTCGTATACCCCTGTCGCTACGGAATTTCGCATACGGTTGACCATTAATAACCACTGAAAAGGTAGGTGAGGAAATGCACGCGTGAATCAAATTTATGAAATGACCATGAAAACCTTTACGTGCAAGAGCTGCTACGATGAAGTTCCATTCTAAACGATCAAAAGCTTTTGCAAGGTCAATTTTAGCATGAAAGCTTGGCGTTTCCAGGATCCTAGAGTAAAAGAGTGGGTTATTTCCTGGGCAATGATGATGTTATTACTGATACGACGACCTTCAATGAAAGCCTGTTGCGAAGGGTGAACATAGTCTGGGAGATGAGGTTTTATTCTGTTGGCTAAGGCTTTAGCTATGAGTTTGTAGACTACATTGCAAAGGCTTATTGGTCTATAGTCAGCTGGAACGAGGGAAACAAGTTTCTTAGGGATCAAAACAATGTGTGTATCATTGATGTGGGCTGGCATTATACCTGAGTGAAAAAGGATCTTATCAGATTTGTGACATCATCCCCAATCCAACTCCAAGTGGCTATATAGAATTCGACGTTGAATCCATCCGGCCCCGGCGAAGCATTCTTCTTCATGTCCTGTAAAATATCCCAAAGCTCCTGCTTATCTGGCACCGAATAGGTGTATTCATTGCTCTGAGGAAGCTGTGAATGTAGGTATGGCCTGCCAAAATTCATGTTGGAAGAAGCAAAAATATGCCTGAAATAATTCACGAAGGTGTTGCTAATCTGTTTTGGCATGTAGTGAGTAATATTATTTTCATCCTTGATTGAAACAATTGTATTCCTTCTCCTCCTCTTGAGAATGGCTCTATGAAAAAAGGAGGTATTCCTGTCTCCATCTTTGATCCACTGTTTTTTTTGCTCTCTGCATATAAAAGTCAGTTAGATTGACAAGCGTGACCAAAAATCAATTTGGTTTCATGCCTGGGAGGTCTACCATGGAAGCCATCTTCTTGGTACGACAACTTATGGAGAGATACAGGGAGAAGAAGAAGGATCTTCATATGGTGTTCATTGACTTGGAGAAGGCGTATGATAAGATACCACGGAATGTCATGTGGTGGGCCTTGGAGAAACACAAAGTCCCAACAAAGTACATTACCCTCATTAAGGATATGTATGATAATGTTGTGACAAGTGTTCGAACAAGTGATGGCGACACCGATGACTTTCCAATTAAAATAGGACTGCACCAGGGGTCAGCTTTGAGTCCTTATCTCTTTACTTTGGTGATGGATGAGGTCACAGGGGATATACAAGGAGATATCCCATGGTGTATGCTCTTTGCGGATGATGTGGTGCTAATTGACGATAGTCGGGCGGGGGTTAATAGAAAGTTAGAGCTGTGGAGGCGGACTCTAGAATCGAAAGGTTTTAGGCTTAGTAGAACCAAAACTGAGTACATGAGGTGCAGTTTCAGTACTACTAGGCACGAGGAGGAAGAGGTTAGGCTTGATGGATGGGTGGTACCTGAGAAAGACACCTTCCGATATTTGGGGTCTATGCTCCAGAGGGATGGTGATATCGATGAAGATGTGAGTCATCGAATCAAAGCTGGTTGGATGAAGTGGCGCCAAGCTTCTGGCATCCTCTGTGATAGGAAAGTGCCACAAAAGTAAAAGGCAAGTTCTATAGGACGGCGATTCGACCTGCGATGTTGTATGGCGCAGAATGTTGGCCGACCAAGAGACGACATATCCAACAGTTAGGTGTAGCGGAGATGCGCATGTTGAGATGGATATGTGGCCACACAAGAAAGGACTGGGTTAGGAATGATGATATACGTGAGAGAGTTGGGGTAGCACCAATTGAAGAGAAGGTTGTCCAACACCGTCTAAGATGGTTTGGTCATATAGAACGTAGGCCTCCGAAGCGCCATTGCATACCGGACGGATAAAGCGGGATGAGAATGTTAAGAGGGGTCGTGGTAGGCCAAACTTGACATGGGAGGAGTCTGTTAAGAGAGATCTGAAGGATTGGAATATCACCAAAGAACTAGCCATGGATAGGGCTGCGTGGAAGTTAGCTATCCATGTGCCAGAACCATGACCTGGTTTCGAGATCTTATGGGTTTCAACTCTAGCCTACCCCAACTTGTTTGGGAAAAAAGGTTTGTTGTTGTTGTTGTTTGTTGTTGTATATAAAAGTCAGTTAGCTTGGTTAAGTTTTGTTCATACCTGCAAACCAGAGAATTTTCTAGTTGCTGGTTTTGCTGATGGATAGGTTGCGATTGTAGTTGCTGGATCTGTTGCTCCAAATCAGTTATCTCCTGCTGTAACGGTTTCTTCTTCCTGCACCAAACCTTAAGAACTCCAGCTAGATTGTTAGTCCTTTGTGAAAAGGTTTTTTGTGATGTTTTTGACCAAGCATTTTAGCATAGTTTTGGAAATCATGCTCTTTTAACCACCAATTTTCAAATTTAAAACTTCGTTTCACAATTCGGATCCGACCTTCAGTTGACAGTAAAATAGGAGCATGATCACTGATTGTATACATCAAAGGCATATGATAAACGTTGGTAACCGAAAAAGCAGCACACCAATCAGCATTAACCAAGCAGCGATCAAGCCTTTCATAAATTGGTTTGGAAGAGAAACGTTTATTGGTCAAGTGTAGGCTGACCCACTATAGCCCAGATCAAAGAAGCCACAATTTTTTACAAGAGATTGAAAACCATTCAAGCGAGAGCGACTAGTAATAGGAGAACTTTTATCTGTATCATACAAAAGCTCATTCATGTCCCCCATACAAAACATCGGTAGATTACAGTTGTCATACACAAAAGTGTTAATCTGCTCCCAAATCAAACTAGTTTGACGATGGTAGGGGTCCCCATAAATACAGATAAGACCCAGCTTGAGGTTAATGGCCCTTATAGAAGCAGTAGCTAAAATAAGATAAAAGCTAGAACTATGTATAGTTACTTCGAGTTCATCATTCCACATCAACCAGAGGCCACCAGCACGTCTTTTTGAAGGAACCACAAAGCTATCATGCATATTAAAACGACAAACAAGATCAGCAGAACTCACTTTCGAAGATTTGACTTCAGATACGAAAATTACTTGTGGTTTGGTAGACTGCATCATCCTGGCAAGACAATTCATCTTGGAACTTGCAAGGTTCTTGCCCATACCTTGGCAATTCCATCCTAGAGTCCTCATGGCACCAGCAACGACCCTGAGTTACAGAAGATCGGTGTCGGCCAGGAGCCCAGGACTACTTCCAGCGACCACCGTGTAGGTCGAGCCTGTCCTCACGGCTACGGAAACAGGAGAGTCCAGTCCTAATCGATCGAACGAATCGGGTCGCAAAAGAGCGGATATGACGATTTGGGCCTGCAGTTGCTGGACGAGAACAGAGTCCGCTGATTGAATCTAGCCTTGGGACACCAGATCTGAAGGGAATAAAGACGTAGAGAAGAATTAAGAGGGCAGCAGCAAGCTTTTCAAGAAACAATATGCGATTTGGGAATTATTGGTGGATTGAAACAGTGGTGAGAGGAGCAGATCATGGAGGGATGAATATGGAATGGAGATTGCAGATTGATTTAATCTGGAGAGGAAGAAGCTGAGAGAATCAGAGGAAGAAGCAGGGGATCGGCATTGCGCCATTCGGCATGTCGCCAGTCGCCATACGGCATACAAGCACTGGAAGTTTCTGCCGAACACATTATATATCGCTCTTTGGAGCCCTAGCACCGACTCGCCCCCAAAGGTCCCCCCACTGGACCGGCCCATTAGTTTTATTTTTTCGCTTTTTGTAGTTTATTTTCTGTTTTTCTTTTCCATTTTCTTTCTTTTTTACGCTTTCTTTTTTGTTGATTTTTGTTCATTTTTTATTTCGTTCTTCATTTTTATTTTTATTTTTTATTTTCTAAATCACGAATATAATATTATGAACAACTAACATTTTCTAAAAATCGATGAACCTATTTTGAGCCCGCAAACTTTTTTGACACCGTGAATCTAAACTATGTGAACATTTTTTTAACTCCATAAACATTTTTTTGGGTTGATGAATATATTTAGGTACACGGCATACTTTTTTTACATGCAGGATGAACATATTTAATACACTGTGATCATTTTCGACACATGATGAACAATTTCTAAATACACGGTGAACATTTTTTAGGATGAGCATTTTTATACGATTATTTTCCTTTAAATACATGATAATCTTTTTGAATACGTGAATATATTTTTAGAATACATGATAAACAGTGTTTTAACCCAGCAGTGAACCATTTCAAACACCCGATAAATATTCTTTTAAACACTTTAAAAATTATAGGAACAATCTTCTATAATGTTCCAAATCTATTTTTAAAACTAAATTCAGATGTGACTCGTGCCCGTGCTGGGCTTGCGCTGCTCGCTTCAAGCGATAAATACTTTTTCAACGGCTTTCTTCTTCATGGGCCTTCCGATGGGAGCGACTCGTGCGGGCGAGTCCCGCTGAGCCATACAACTCGCTTCGAGCGAGGCATAGGGGATCCGTCTCAGCCCAAAGTTTCTGAGCACTGCTCTGATTTTTCCCTAGTGCCCTTCGGACATCAGGCGCGACACCTAGTAGTACGAATTCCTTCGGAATCTCGAAACATGAGGTTTTACTAGCGTCTATTCAAAGGAAAGAAACATATGAATGAGAAAGCGAGCACCAAACTCCTTGTATTGTTTTTTCTGTGTATTTGGTTGCAGGGGAACACATCCCCTCCAAATTTGAATACCTACCTCCTATGATCTACAGATGGCTCATAAATTTAAAAAAAATCTAATTGAGTTATTCCAGATTTTCATTTTAAATATTAATGTCCACGGAATCGCTCAATTCATGCAATTCCCTGACGACTTCTCAGTGCACCTGTGCCCTTCCGTTGTTTCTTTGTTTGCAAACTTTTTCATCTTGTTATGTTTATTTTCATGTTACTGTTTTCACTGCCACCCTGACAGTGTCTGGAATATCACAGAGAATATTGTGTCACATGAGGTCGTTAAGAAACAAACCTTCCTCTAACATTATTTTATTTTGAACGCATGTGGTGTTTTATAATTTCTGGATCTGCTTTTGTTACGGTGAGAAAACAAGACAAGTCAATTATACACGCACATGAGAGTCAATTGCAGCTCCTGAGCTGTCCTTGGTATTGCGATGACAGCTAATTTGCATGTTGTTGCCATAAATAATTAGTCTGTCCACTTGGCCCGTTGAAGCATTGCCATCAACTACACCCATCGAGATTATAGAGACACTGATGAAGATCTCTTGGCGTAATTAAGGCTGGATTACGAATAGCTCTCTTAGAAAAATAACGATATTCAAAGAAAGAATTGAACGGAAAGAGCCCACCTTTGTGTAAATATTAGATGTCTAGATTCAAGCAAAATTTCGTGGTTTAAACTCTAAAAATATCATGCCGGTTCTAAGAGTCACCACGTCGATCGCTCTCGGGGCGACTAGCCCTGGCACACCGTCCACCTTTCACCACCACCCTCTTCCGTCCCTCCCTCGCTACCACCTGACAAAGCTTACGCGAGGTACTCATCTATGTGTCTACTGGTATCTAGGTGGCGCGGACATCATCTTAGGACCCTAGTCCTACGTCATCTGGCGGCTTGGTGATGGTGCGTTTGCGGTGATGGTGGCACCTCTCCCACAGGCTCTGGCGGCTTAGTGATGGTGCGTTTGCGGTGGCACCTCTCCATGTCCTTCGTCGGGATGAGCTCCTCCCATCTCCTATGTGCCCTCGCTCAGCTTGTGGTTTTTAGGAGTTGATGGGCAAGGCTTGGGGTAATACGCTACGCAACAGCAACCCTTCCGACGTGCGCTGACACATTTTTGGAGGCGTCATCACAGCCGCTAAATATGATTTTTATTTCTCCTTAAGTTCTAGTGGAAATCGTAAGTTCGGTTCAATGAATTAGGTAACAATAACGCCACACCATTGTTCCCTCCTTGAAGGTCTGTGGAAACCTCTCACATGGCGGCATGCGATCGTGACCTCCACGCTTTGGTGACGAGATTTGGTGGTCGAGCACACGTCGATAGTGTTTCCGGTATGCAAGGTTTCATGGACGCAATATACATCACTTCAAGCACTTTTCTAGACAATGCCCCTTACCTATATTCGGGCGATTTTCCCCGTCTACTCGTTGACTCTCTCCTTCGGCCACAATGCCAATGGTCTTTTGGGGTGTTTTTAATGTCGTGGTCGTGTTATGGCACTAGTAGAAAAAGGGGCAACAGCACCGGTTCTATAGGGCCTTTAGTACCGGTTGAGCAACCGGTACTAATAAATCGGGACTAAAGGGTACCCCCTTTAGTACCGGTTGCTCACGAACCGGTGTTAAAGGCCTCCATGTGGGCATAGCAGCGCGCGCAGGCGGAGGACCTTTAGCACCGGTTCGTATTACGAACCGGTACTAAAGGTTCCGGGAATTTTTTAATTTTATTTTCAGGTATATTCTCAATTCTATTCTCAATACTATTCTTAATTATTCTTATTTCTATTCTTAATTCTATTCCTAATTCTATTCTGAAATTTCTCACTTAGCCACACTCTTAAACTAGTTATACACTTAATCTCAGGTCAAAGTACTTAATCTGGTCAAACTTCCCATTCGTTCACCCATTCTCAAACTGCTCCAGCCCGAGCACGCTTAACTTTTGAATTCCTTCCAAATTAGCTGTCAAATGAGAAGTTAGAACTTACTGATAATAGTATACTATCAATCACATTAACCCCTAAGTCATGATGTTACATTTTTTATTGTTTAAATTTTCAAAATTTATTTAAATAAATACAATTATTATGTAATATATTTTCTGAATAAATAACAATGATTATGTAATAATATTTTTGAATAAATAACAGTGATTATGTAATAATATTTAATATGGAATAATTCATATCTTTAAATCTGTTATTTTTTAAATTTTCAAAATTTATTTGAATAAATACAATGATTATGTAATATATTTTATGAATAAATAACAATGATTATATAATAATATTTTTGAATAAATAACAGTGATTATGTAATAATATTTAGTATGAAATAATTCATATCTTTAAATCCGTAAATCAAAATTTGACAAATAAAATGTCTAAATTGATTAAAAAAAGAGAGGAATTCAAATATGCCATCCTATCAATCATATCTAGGAATTCAAATTGATTATTTTTCGTTTTTCATGTTTTAAACTTGTTTAAATGTTGATCAAACTTAGATTTGACCAATATCAAAATAAGCATAAAAAATTCAAAAACTATCAAAAAAATTGAAAAACCTACGCACAGTCTTAATATGTCGTATACTAACGACTCAAGTTGATAAGCAAGGTCTAGATACATTCGAACAAAAAATACATGTATCTGGTGTGATATCTCAAAACTCAAACTAGGAAGTCTAAGGTTGAAGAGAATTGGTTTTGGATTTGAAACATGAAATTTTTAAAAAACTCACCAAACTTTTATTTTGGAGTGACTAAGAAGGATCCAGGCTTAGTTTTTTATATTCATGTTTTAAACTTGTTTAAATGTTGGTCAAATTTAGGTTTGACCAATTTCAAAATAAGCATAAAAAATTCAAAAACAATAAAAAATGAAAAACCTGCGCACATAGTCTTAATATGTCGTATACTAACGACTCAAGTTGATAAACAAGGTATAGATACATTCGAGCGAAAAATGCATGTATCTGGTGTGATAGCTGAAAACTCAAACTAGGAAGTCTAATGTTGAAGAGAATTGGTTTTGGATTTGCAACATAATTTTTTTTAAACTCACCAAACTTTCATTTTGGAGTGGCTAAGAAGGATCCAGGCTTAGTTTTTCGTTTTCATGTTTTAAACTTATTTAAATGTTGGTCAAACTTAGGTTTGACCAATTTCAAAATAAGCATAAAAATTTAAAAACAATCAAAAAATTGAAAAACCTGCGCACATAGTCTTAAGATGTCGTATACTAACTACTCAAGTTGATAAACAAGGTCTAGATACATTCAAACAAAAAATGCATGTATCTGGTGTGATATCTCAAAACTCAAACTAGGAAGTCTAAGGTTGAAGAGAATTGGTTTTGGATTTGCAACATGAAATTTTCAAAAAACTCACCAAACTGTTCCAACTGCAGTCAATTTGACAAAACCATCAATTCACATCAACTGTCCGACACTTGTACTACACGCGTCAAGGTGCATCAGATGACGTGGTGAACATTTACAGGCATGTCATTTCAACTGGACGTCAAGTGCAGTCACAGGAAGTCAACATTGCGAATATAATCTGTAAAATGTGTAGTCATTTTACGAACGAAGCGTTACATCCATCTGTTCGGTTCCGCAGGCATTTATCGATCTACGCGCCGTCGCACTGAAATCATCTCTATCCTCCTCACACATAAAACCCCCAATGCGTATGTGGTTCCAAAGTAGTTCCTCTCTCTTCGCCCAAAAAAACCCATTCTCTCCGACCTCTTTCTCTCTACCAAAAACCCCATTCTCTCGGCCATGGCGGATGAATGGTGGCAAAACGACGTCATTCCGAGCGATTCGGACAGCGAGGGCAACCCCATCCAGTGGTGGGACGAGGACAACGGGCACTGGCAGGAAAACCTCGACAGCAACGACGACGGTGAGGGCAACGAGGACAGCCAAGGCGAGGACGACGACGACGGCCACGGCTCCGACTCCGACCCCGACTGCAACAACGACGATGAGGAGGAGGAAGTAAATAACCCTTAATGAGTTTATGTCGATTTTTTTAAAGTAATTTCGCCAAATTAAATGTGTTTTTGTTTATCCAAAAGATCATATCGTTGTCATATTTGGATTCCTCTCATTTTTCTAATTGATTTAGATATTTTATTTGTTAAATTTCGATTTACGGATTTAAAGATATGAATTATTTCGTATTAAATGAAAAATGCGGAACCTTTAGTACCGGTTCGTAACACAAACCGGTACTAAAGGCCTTTAGTACCGGTTTGGCCTTTAGTACCGGTTTGTGTTACGAACCGGTACTAAAGGGTCTCGCCGTGGGGCCCCCACTGCAGCTGCCTGGCCCAACCCTTTTGCACTGGTTGGTAATACCAACCAGTGCAAAAGGTCCGCACCAACGGTACAAAAGCCCCCGGCTGCCTCGCCCTCTGGAACCGGTACTAAAGGCCCCTTTAGTACCGGTTCCTGCCAAACCGGTGCAAATGGGCCGCACCGAAACCTCTGTTTTACTAGTGTGGGCGTCGAGCGGATGCGGAAGTGCGGGCTTCAAGCTATGTGATTTGCTTCTTCACCTTTCATGCCTGGAGTTGGAGTACAGACATGGTGTTGATGACCAATTTTGGATTACAAAGAGGTGCCACCAAGATGAGTCAGATGAAAATATAATGTGAACGAAAGTTGCGCGTATCATCGAGACAACCAATTTTGGTATTTGGATCATCTCAATCCGATGTCATATGCAACTTGTGGAGCCAAAATACTGTGGGCGCATTACCCTAGACATGCTATGTCCTCCGTCGTGCAGACAGGGGCGCTGGGTGCAGACAGGTCGCCCAACCATAGACACCATCTGCCCTCGGGTGCGAGTAATTTGGAAAGGTTAAAAACACATCGAATTGATTCCGACTGAATTTAAAGGGTCCAGATGGAGTCAAATGGAAAAATGCATAACAGGAAAGTTCTTCGTTGTTTCGAGGCGAACAACTTTGTCTTCTACAAGATTTTGATCCGAGATCGTAACTGCCTCAAAAATGACCTGCAAGCCGCAGACCGAACGGTTTTGGAAGGTTCGGTCCAGTCCATCCGAATTCGACCCAGATTAGGGTTTTGGACGTGAATCCAAGCCTTTTCTTGCACGGGAAATCCAGCCGCCTCTTATATACGTGAGGGGTGACGGCCAATTGATCCAACACCAATCGAACAAATCAATCTACTACTTTTTCGTGTTCATCTACTTTTATCCCTCTCCCCTTGTATCTTTCTTCTCGTTCTTCGCCGTTCTTCAAGATTGGAGGCTGCGAATCCACGAGGCTCTAGGGGCGTTCAGGACGACCTAGGGCAGCCCATAGCTACCGCGAGCCCTGACGGGGTCCCTCCCGGGCGAGCAGGGTTTCGGGTCTACAAAAGCGCCCGCCGGATTGTCTTGCGTATCGCGCTTCCGGCGAGCCTCCCGCGGAGTGAGTTGCAGAGCATCTCCCTCGACGCCGCGGTACACGTGACGTGTTCGTGTGTCAACACACTTTTTGGCGACTCCGCTGGGGACGAAGCGAACGGTTTCCACCCGTTCTTGCTACAAGGAGCGCATCAAGAAACTGCAATCTACATCGGTAACATGAATTCACGATCTCCTTGTGTAGATGCAAATTACTCTTATGTTGACGTTAGTAGATCTTTTGATATGTGTGTTGTATCGGCTAACCATAGTTTACACTATGCGCAAAAGCTGATGCAAAATAATCTCTATGCTTCAAATCCTTATAATATTAGCAACGTGCAACATATATATTCGAATTCTCATGCATCGGCTGCCCCATATCTTAGGCCGATGAGTAACGTGGGTTATTCGATAGATCGGTATGTGACACCTCACGGGCAAAAGTATGTCTCACAGTTTTATCCATCGGCTACCGACTCGCAATATGCGGGGTCGTCCCCAGACAGGCCGATGGATGGGGGAATCGGCTATGCTGGTACCAGCGACTTGGCCGGTTACTCCCAACCGACATATATTGCGCCTTATATGATTACTCAATCGGCACCTTATGTTACTAACGTTTCAGCTTCATGTGGAACTAGTGAGACACATAATTCGACTTCGCACTTTCACAGTGTTCACAACCGAACATGTGAAAATTTAACAAGAGCACATGTGCCTTCATCTTCTACCGACGCATATGAATTTGATGATTGAAAGGAAAAACGTGTAGCATATTTCAAAAGGGCCAATGCCATTTTCCTGGAATACGAAAGAAATCCACATGATCCTGCTGCAATACAAGCTTATGAGGCGCATAAGAAGGAACGTGAAGAGGAGCGTGAACAATTCAAGATCAAATTTTATTCTTCACAGTCACAAAGTTTCGGCAACGCATCGCCGAAAGAAACAAAAAGTATTGGGGGGCAATCATGCCCTACAGAGGATAGCACCGAAGAATTCACTACGCCGACTCTTGAGGAATTACCGACCGAGTATCGACAAGCTTATGAAGAACTCAGGAGGAAGCGTACAAAAGAATTGGAGGCATGGAGGAAAAAACAGGCGGAAGAAGATTTAAAGGCATTTGAGAATGATCTTCAAGACTTTATCAAGTCCACTTTTCCACGCGATAACCAGCTGAAACGGTGCTAAAGCAAGAAGAAGAAGCTTTGCAAATTGATGAAAGTCATGGAGAAAAGATGAATGATTCGGAAAGTATGGTTACTTCGGTTGTTGAAGTCGAATTAGATAGTACTTGTGTCGAATCTACTGAATAAAAAAAAGCAACCTTCATTGATCAAGAGCATGGAATGGCTAGCAAAACAGCCGTGATTGATTTTTCTGGGTGTAAAGGAGATTATATGCTACCCTATGAATTTCGTGCCAAAGGAATTAATGAACATCAAGTAGAGAATATTGCCGAGCAAAGTTCGGATGACAATGAACATCAAAGTAGTGGGGCGCGAGATCCAGAAAAGGAAGAAGACAAGGCGTTGGAGAATCATCTAGAGGCCGAACAGGATATTGTTCAGGACATGCAACCATCATGCTCTACCGACGTCTTTAATAAGAAAGTTTGCGTACTACCCGACGAATTCCGTGCCAAAGACGATGAGCATCACGAACAAGAAGACACGACCGAACAAAGTTCGGTTAATGGTGAACATCAAGAACCAGAGAAAGAAGCCGAACAATGTTCGGTTGATGAAGAGCATCCGGGTGACGCTGCACGGGGTCCAGAAGAGGAGGAAGAGGCGTTGAAGAGTTATCCAGAGACGGAGCAAAGCAATATTGTTCCTGATGTGCCAGCATCGCAGTCTCTCAAAGTCTTCGAAGAGGTACGCCCAGCCAACAATTTACTTATCTTTTGATTCAGTCAAAATAATAATGTTGATGCATCCAATGATAAAATTCTTGTTAGCTTCAAAAGACCAGTCGAGATAAGTAATTTGTTTGCTAGGAATAGTCTTGTCACTAATCATGCTGGCCAACATATCATACCATTCGTAGAGGCTGAAAGTGACAATTTATCGCAATCAAAGTTGTTCCCGTCATGCCGGCTAAGCTTTATATTCATATGGGCAACTTTGCTTGTTTCATGCCTGGCTAACATTTGGTCTCGGATGAGACATATATTCTGTAGCTATTTTGGTTGCAGAAACACAAAGCTAGGTTCAAAGTCCTTCATGATAGCCGATTCAGAAAAATCGAAAAAAGAGCGCGAAAGACAATTCATAGCCGAGTTGGATGACTTTAAGCCGGCACCACTCGGTTTCATAATTCCAAAGCCGGTATTCCAATATCGGCTAAGGGGTGAACAATGTACCATCAGTCCTGGCCTGGGGGGTCACATTGTCGGTGCATCACCGGCTAACCCAATCATAATAGAAGATCACCAGGTCCAGCCGTCAAGACAAGAGCGAATGCAGAATTCGTTCGAGCAGAATAACAAAGACTGCGACGTGTTTTATGAAGCATAATCGGCCTTCGAAGGATGATTGGAATTTGTTGAAGCACAAGCTGATAGCCATCCCGTTGACATTAATCTTGACGACGATCAAGTGTTGACTCGGCTGCCTCAAGTCGGCTCATCCGAAGACGGACGGGTACAGACTGTAGGTGATGGGATTGATTTGTCAACCAAAGAAATTATTCAAGCCAGAAATCCTGAGGACGGAAATTCCATCAAAGCTACAAAGAGTACGCCTAACACTAGGGGCAACAAGAAAATCCAAATGACCGATTCCTGCAGTGATTAAAGGGACAAAAGCAGCGATAAGCACCAAAGGATGAAATCTAAAGTTACCTTCGCTCAATTATTGGAGAAGTATCAGAAGATGAGCGAAGCAAAACGTGCTTATCGGCCAACCGAAGCAAAAGCATCGAAGTCACCCCCAGGGCATAAGTTTGATGACAGGGATTGGCAAAAGAAGAAACCCAATGTGCCGACTCCACGAACTTCTTTTGGGCCGCCAATGCCGAAATCGTCCATGCCATCCCATGCTGGCTTATATTCATATCAATCACGGGACATGTATGATTCACGGGCACACCATCAGTCTTATGCTAAATCACCTCGCAAGTTTATGCAGCTCCGAGAGAATCAACACGACAACCACATGCCAAAGACCGGCTCAATCAAGGGTCGGCCAGGAGCTCATGGAGGAAGAAGGAGGTGGTCAAGCAGGTATACATAGTAAAAAGAGATGGCCGCAAAGATGCTGTTTCAGACCCGACTCCAAGTAACCAAAAACCAGCTGAGATGATGTTGGATACCAAGGGCAAGGGAGTGAAGCGAGTAACTTTCAAGGACCCAGTCGTCAAGTCTGAACTTGCCAAGCCGGAAGTGCCAAAAGCGAAGAAAGAACTGCCAGTGCATAAAGAAAAGTCACAGCCGGGTTACCCACTCGGTTTATCACATTGGCAAGAGTGGCAGCTGAAGCGGCTTAGAGCCAAAGAATTGGAGAAGATGAACATGGCGTGGGTTCCCAAAGAAAGATCTCAAGTCAAAAAGGATGTGCCAGCTTCTGTTGCAAAGCCGGCAGGAGTAAAGGAGGACAAGCAAGAACTCGGCAGGCGAAGCCGACGATTTTCATCTCGCTATAGGAGACCTCCGATGGCGAGTCTTCCATGTTCTTCAACCGTTCGATCAAAGTCGGCACCTTGTGATTTATCCCCAGCCGAAACATCCGATCTATTTTGGCTATTCACACTTTGGTGGACGGGTTCTCCAGGTCCTTCAAGATAAGGACGCACGGCCGATATTTGCATATCGCCCTAAGAATGCATTGTGTTGACAAAGCCGGCATCTGGCTAGAGGTACTCTTCATGGTTTTATCTCCTCCCTGGAAGCCGGTGCTTAGTTTTGCCAATACTAGTAAGGACGACTTGGTTATTAAGTCGGCCACTAACAAAGGATCTAGTGCAAGCCGGATGGACGGTTAGAAGAAATATGTTTTTCTTATCTGCAGGATCTGAGTTAAAAGTTCAGGTGACATACAACCCGAGCATACAATAAAGTATTATCGCCCTGAGAACACATAGCCGATGGAGTGTTGGCATCGTCCTTAGAAGCATAATGGTGCAAGTTATTTTTTGGCACGCAAGTTTTACCAAAAAAAACAGGGGTGCATGTGTTGACGACCAATTTTGGATTACAAAGAGGTGCCACCAAGATGAGCTCAGATGAAAATATAATGTGAACGAAAGTTGCGCGTATCATCGAGACAACCAATTTTGGTATTTGGATCATCTCAATCTGAAGTCATATGCAACTTGTGGAGCCAAAATACTATGGGTGCATTACCCTACATATGCTCTGTCCTCCGGCATGCAGACAGGGGCGCTGGGTGCAGACAGGTCGCCCAACCATAGACACCGTCTGCCCTCGGGTGCGAGCAATTCGGAAAGGCTAAAAACACATTGAATTGATTCCGACTGAATTTAAAGGGTCCAGATGGAGTCAGATGGAAAAACGCATAACATGAAAGTTCTTCGTTTTTTCGAGGCGCACAACTTTGTCTTCTACAAGATTTTGATACGAGCTCAGTCTCTGCCTAAAAAACGATCCGCAAGGCGCAGACCGAACAGTTTTGGAAGGTTCGGTCTAGTCCATCCGAATTCGACCCAGATTAGGGTTTTGGACGTGAATCCAAGCCTTTTCTTGCACGGGAAGTCCAGCTGCCTCTTATATACGTGAGGGGTGACGGTCGATTGATCCAACACCAATCAAATAAATCAATCTGCTACTTTTTCGTGTTCATCTACTTTTATCCCTCTCCCCTTATATCTTTCTTCTCGTTCTTCGCCGTTTTTCAAGATTGGAGGCTGCGAATCCACGAGGCTCTAGGGGCGTTCAGGACGACCTAGGGCAGCCCATAGCCGCCGCCAGCCCTGACGGGGTCCCTCCCGGGCGAGCGGGGTTTCGGGTCTACAAAAGCGCTGACGTGGACCTACCCTTCGGGTGCTCTACCTTGAAGATACCTGGTGCACGTACAGTGTCGGGCCCGTGCATGAAGGCCCACTAGAGGATCAAGACCAAGGCCCATGAAAAAGGAGTACCCTCCAAGTCAAGCGTAGATTAGGTCGGTTTAGACTTACCTTACCTGTAAACCTGGTCGGTTGCGAATCCTCGAGACCCAGCCTCCTATACTAGTTGGCATGTATGTGCAACGCACGTCTCCACAAATCCACCAAATATACGTGTGTATGCAAAGTTTTCTTGAACCTTACTTTTTGCAGATTTTTTTTTGTTTCTTTAATGATCATCGCTGACTAAATTTACTTAATATGTAAGAAACTCACTGGTATAAGCCAATAAACAAACGGTGTGTTTGGTAGCCCGGTTGGGCTCAGAAAATCTCTCATCACCCTGTTTTCAGTTGTTTGGTAGCCCGGTTTCTCTCCCTCAGCTCGAAAATGACTCTCAGCCCTGCTCGTAATAGATGCTGAGATCGAGCTTCTCTCCTCAGCCATGCCCAGTTCGTCCCGAAAAAATCCCACGTGTGGGACCCATCGGGCCGTCGCGCTGCGCGCCCCTCCATACCCGACGTCATTTCCCCCAAGCCCTCTTCTCTCTCCCCTTCCACGCGAGCTGCCCCGCCTGCCTGTGTCGCCTCAACCTCGCGCCGCCGCCCTGCACCTCCGCCTAGCGTCGCCGTACGCGCTCTACGGGCCCCGCGGCTCTGCGCCGCCTCCCGGGCCTCCGCCCGGCACCTCAGATATACCCTGTAGAAGCTATCCAATTCAGCAAACTTGACAAGTACACGCGACAAATAATGCAACTCCATTTCCATTAAGTTGGATTCCAATCCTGCTGCGCTCTTCCTTTTCCTTCATCCCCGGAGGCTGTACCGCATCCTGCTTTTTATGCACAGAAGAGAATGCAAGCAAATTCAGATATGGTGCTCACCACGTACCAATACACTCTACTTGACATTGTCCAGCATACGCAAAAAACAAATCCACCCACACAACTCACCTTCGTTCCTTGTTATCTGCACGTGGTAAGCTGCTGAACAGAAACATCATACAGAGTATATACTACTGTACTTTTGTTCTTCTCTTCCAAATGTACTGTCTAGAACCTACAGCTATTAGCATTACTCTGGATGTACAGGAGCAAAAGAGCAGCAGCGCCTCATCTCCTCCCTCGCCATACGTTAGCAGCTTGTTGCCTTCTCCTTATACTGTCTCCATTGCGGCGGTCAGAATCGGGAGCAGCTCCTCGTCCAAAGACCCATATCTTCCTCGTCCAGAACCAACTCTGCCCTCCGCATGTGCGGCGTCGGCCCTACTCTAAGCTAACTAAAATCTCCAAACACTGATGCGTATTTTGCCACAGTACTGAATCACCATCGGATTCAACCGCATTGAGGACGCTGCTGTACTCGACGGTGTCAACGGCAGTCTCTGCACCGCATGGTACATCACTCGCGATCGCGTCCTCCAGGTCCCTCGTCTCCTCGGCCGGCACGGCAACTGCGTCGGGTTCTTCGGTTGGTGCGGAGAGCACGTCGATCCAGCCCTCGTCGGAGTCCCAGTCCAGGAGCGCCGAAACAGGACAGGTCAATGCCTTGATCCTCTCGGCCGTGTTGTGCGACAGCTCGTCGTCGGCCTCCTCGGTGTCCGAATCCGGCTCCCACAATGCGACGTCCAGCGTGCTCTTCGGCGACACCCATGTCCTCTTGGCGTCGCAGCTGACAGCAAAGACCAAAAAGGGTGCTCGAGCAGCTGCGCAGCCGTGCACCGGTCGCTGGCACGCCTCACTAAGCATACACCTAGGAAATCCTTCGCTTCCTCTGTCAGCCATTGTGGCACCTCGGGAACAGCGTCCGTGTACCCGATCCGGTGCATCGCCGCGAGCGCGTCGCCGTCCATGCCGCTCCATGGTGCGCGGCCGGTGACCATCTCGACGACCATGCACCCGAGCGCCCAAACATCGGCCGCAGGACCCTGCTCCTCCCCGCACGCTACTTCGGGCGCCATGAACGCCGGCGAGCCGCCGATGATCAGGCCACCAGAGAACGCCTTCCTCGCGCACCCGAAATCCGCGAGCTTGGCGCGGCCGTCGGCGCCGATGACGACGTTTCTCGCTTTCACGTCCCCGTGCACGATCCCGGCCCCGTGGAGGTACGCAAGCCCGGCCGCGACATCGGCCGTGTACTTCCGGAGTCGTGGCTTCTCGAGACACAAGTAGACAAAGGCGGCCAAATCCGTTACGATGAATCCGGTACGATATAGAGCAGAAATAAAAGAACGAAGGGGTACGGTGGCAATTTAGTAGTATTATGTGATTTGGTGGGAGGGCAAAACGGTCCAAAACGGACAATGTTGAGTTGTCAAACATTGGGACTATCTGGGCCATTTGATCGGATATTGAACGGCTCAGATTTAAAGTGTCCTAACAAGAGAAGTTTTCTCTTTTAATAGTAGTATAGATAAAGGCTAGGAGGGCCGCCGATCTAGGTCACGCAAGACCATAGCCACCAAAACCCCAGCGAGATCGATATCTCGCCGGAACTCCATTGTAGCACCTTTGCTCACAACCATCAATAATCAGACAAGCAGGAAGTAGGGTGTTACCCTCCGGGGGCCTGAACCTGGGTAAACCTCGCTTGTCAGCCGTAGTTACTACCAGCGCTACCAAATCTCTCTCGATCTCAACCCTAGGTGTCTAACCATGGGATTTGATGTGTTAACACCTCGTCAATTGGCGCCGTCTGTGGAAACGAGTGGCGCTGGATCCACGGTTTCGCCGGCTCCATCTGCATCAGCAACCGGCAGCTCGCCGGTAATCATGACGGGACCAATCCGCTTCGGCTCCTTTGACTTCAACCCGTACTCGCCATAACCTCAACCGGCAGACTCGGAACTGCAGTCAGGTGCGAACGTAATTTCTGGTACTTCAAATCCTAATGCTAACCAATCAGGGATGATCTACTCGGCGGACTCGCATCAATCCGAGGCACCTGCATCGCCTTCGATTGGATCTGCCACAATGGCAATTTCGTCACCCGCAAAAACGGCGGCTTCACCTGCCTCGATTACGCCGCCATACTCACCAACACCTTCGGAGATGCTGTCTCCAACACCTTCAGAGATGCTGTCTCCAGCACCTTCGGAGATGTTGTCGCCAACACCTTCGGAGATGGCTAAATCTGCGCCGACTACGCCATTATCAACACCTGCGTCTCCATCGACTGAGCGCCGAGCGCTTGCCTTGCTGGCGGGAAACGGATCTGCATCGACGGAAGCCACGTGTGCGTCATCAGCACGCCTCAGTTCACCGGACGAGGTCGAGATAGACATCAAGTCTGCCCACACCGACTATAGCAGCGATCACGCCATGGTCGACTACTACCTCAACCCTACGGATACCTTCATCGGCAGCCGCAGTAGTAGCGAGAAGAGCAAAATTTCGCACGGCGCTCCCCTTCAAGTCTTCATGGCGCACGCGGGAGGCAATGACGGCAGAGCACCCGAAACTTCGGCGAGTGGTGAGAACCGCCCCAACGTGACGAGCTATCCGATGACGGTTACCATGCCAGACGGCAGTACAACCGTCATCACAAAGGAACAGGCAATCAAAGCAATCAAAGCCATACATGGCTGTACCATGATGCCCGATAACTCGACACCCGAAGAGCTCGTGGCACACAAATATATTTTCTGGCAGGAGAACTTGAGGCTGAAGAACTTACAGGCAGCTCTCGACGAACGTGTCGGAGAATGACTCCCACGAAACAGGGATAGTCAAGCTCACGAAGAGAGTTCGTGTAAGGGGCTGAACACGTTGGTCAAACAACCCTCAACCTGCACGGCGACGGTGCTCGTCGAGCAAGTGGAGGGACATCACGACAGAGATGAACACCAGCCCGTACCCAGGTTCACGGCCCTCGTGTGGAGGTAATACCGCTACTCCTGCTTGTCTGTATTGCACTGCTTGTAGAGGTTACAGTACAATGAGCTTGCCGAGGGCTCTCTTTTGGCAATGGTGTACAAGGAAGGGAAGCATGGTCTTCTTCTTCCTTGCGCGTAAGTGGCTATGCTGGAATGAGAATGCGATCCTTTGCTACGGTGCTGCTCGTCCTCCTTTTATAGGCGCCCCGTGCTCCCTCCCTCGCTTGCACTATGGTAGGGCTGTCACGTGGCGCAGAAGGTGGAGCGTGGTGCACCGCAGCCCGATGGTCCATGGTCATAAAGCTGACTCCTGTAGCAGAGTAACCACCGTCCATGCAGGACGGCCAGCTGGGGCCGCAGAGGAACGTGGGGGTGCCCACGGTGACGTTGGCCGTGGAGCGTAGCGCCGGCCGGTCCCCTTATCACCAAAGAGGAAACCTTGTAGTCCGGTGCGGATGGCACAGCTTTGTTGACCCCTTTAATCACCAAAATGGCAACTGCGGCGTCGTCGTCACCGCGCGCAGGGGCGCGCGTCACTCTGCGGCCGCTGCAGAGCCCATGTGCGCTCTGCAGAGGTTGCTTTGCAGCGAAGCGATCTCCACGAGGGCTTGGATGCCCTGTAGAGAATTCGGCGTTGACCTCTCCCCAGGGGAGATTTCCTTGAAGAGGGGGCAGCAGTGGATATGGCCTCCGCAGGCCTCTGCTGCCTCAAAAGCCCTCGCGAGGCAATCGCCTCGCGAGGCTCTCCAAGCCGTAGGCTTGGTCCTTAGCGAAAATTCGCCATCAAGTGTCGAGGGCCGTAGAGGACAGGCCCAGCACACCCTGGATTTCACTGGGCCGACAGTAGCCCCCGGGCCCATGATGGGCACGATGTAGTCCAATGGACGCAGGCGAATCGTCATGGGCCCAAAGTGTCCGGCCGGCCTGAGACACGTGTAGGGCAGTTACGCCGCGACGACACGTTCTCCTCGGAGATGATGGGCGTAGTGGGGGGTCCCACCACGTCTCGGTAACTGCTCTGAGGGGAATAAAGCCTGCAGCGCCGGTTCAGGCAGCAGTTACTGCATCATTTGCGCGCCCGTCTCCTGCTCTTGACGCCTGCGCTCCTGTGTCTCCGGCGCTCTCCTCCTTCACCGAGCTTCTCGCCGCCCTTCTTTCTTCGACCATGGGTCCCAAGAAGGCAAGGCGGCAATGGCGAACGTACCGGCCGAGGCGCAGCAGGAGGACGAGTTCGCGCCGGCGCTGGTGGGGACTCGCATCCACACGGCGGAGGCGCTGGACAAGATCCGGCTGATGGCCGCAGGCAAGAACAACGAGCACGGCGCCACGTTCTCAAGGCGGCGCGCTTTGGCAAGCTCGCGGCGGGGCTGTATCCCATTTTCTTCCAGACCATTTTCGCTGGTTTGGTGCCGCCATTTTCCCCTTTCCTGGAGGAGGTTCTGGCCTTCTATCAGATCCAACTTCTGCATCTGCACCCCAACTCCATCTTGATCCTCGCCATCTTCGCATATCTTTGCGAGGCGTATTTGGGGGTGATGCCTTCCGTGGCCTTCTTCCGGAGCTTCTACGCGCTCCGCTCCACGGCGCCTGGCGAGCGGTCTGGTTGTGTGTCCTTCCGCATCGCGGATGGGATGGGAGGCATCTACATCCCCATGTCCTGGGACGGCGACAAACCCGTCACACGGGTGACGAAGAAGGTGGACGATTTCCGCCAGCGGTGGTTCCTCGTGGACGCCAAGACGCAGAATTCCTTCTTCGACGTCCCTGAGGCGCCGCCGCTGAAGAACTCGAACTGGTCGAGTGCAACCTTCAGAGCCCGAAGATTGCTGACTTGGTCGCACGCATGAAGCTCGTCCGCGACGCTGGCCTCACGGGGCAGATGGTTGCTGAAGACTTCGTGAGGCGCCGTATCGCTCCTCTCCAGAAGCACACAAAGCCGATGTGGATGTATTCAGGCCCGGCGGACGCAATGCGGCTGCACTGCAGCTCCCACCTCCCGACGTCGTAGCTTCCATAATGGGCATCCTCTTCACCGCCCCGGAGGTTCCTGTGCCGCGCAGTGAGCTCGCGAAGCCACTCCATCAGATTACCCGAAGAAGCGCCTCGCGATCCTGGAGCTGATGCCGGAGTTCACCCCTCAGGGCCTGGCTGGGGAGGAGAAGAAGGAGGACGCGGCGCCCGTGGTGGAAGAGGACTGGGCCTCGGAGTCACCCGCCGCATCTGACGCCGATCTGGGCGTCACCTGTGGAGGGGCGAATCCCTCGGCAGGGGAGGCGAGCTCTTCGAACCTGCTCCTCCGAGGGAGAGTTCTGGAGATTTCGTCCAGCGGGGACGAGGATTTCCTTGTGGCCCCTTCGCGCCAGGTCGCGGAGGGGGAGGAAGACAGCGATGAGGAGGCCGTAGCGGGACGCTGCGATCCCCGCTCCAAGGCTTTTCACGACAGGGCCGCCAAGAGCCCAGTGGGCACCCCTCTCAAGAGGAAAGCTGAGACTGCTCCTGAGGGGCCCGGCTCTGGAGCTGCTTCGTCGAGGTCGTGGCGGTCGTCCACTACGATGTGGGTCGACTCACGCGCCAAGTCATCTGGGTAAGCGTTGGCCCCTGTTTTGCATCTTTCGAGAGTTTTCTTGCTCTCTTGATGGCCTTCATTGTTTGTTTGTTAGGGATCTTGTGACGGCAAAACGCCGGAGGCTCCGCAAGGCCGCGGAGGTCCGGGGCCTGGCCTCGGCAACCGTCGAGGAGCCTGTGGAGCCCTCAGCTGAAGAGGTTGCTAAGCCCGTAGTGACCGAGGCCTCGGAGCCGGTGGCGGAGGAGGCCACGAAGCCTGTGGCGGAGGAAACGTAGGGCATGTGGTGGTTACACCTCTGGCCGGAGCAGCTACTTCGTCTTCTACCGCGGAGGCGCGCCCCGAGGAGGAGGCGGTGGTGCGGACACCAACACCACCACGTCCCGTCACTCCACCAGAGCGGCAAGAGGAGGTCGCCGCGGAGGAAACGGGGAGCGGCTCGCCGGCGAAGGGAGGCGCGACGTTGAGATGGGGGAGAAATTACTCCGCCGCCCCAAGGCACCGACGCCGCGATGGAGGAAAACGTCCCTCCGCCGCCCCCGCCTAACGCAGATGCTGAGGGGGCGGCGGCTTCTTCTGAGGTCGCAGCGGGCTCGGCGGCGGCGGACCCCACGGTGGCTGGGCAATCTTCCCCAGCCCCTGAAGCTCGAGAGGAGGCGCCGGGAAGACGACGGTGCTGGAGCCCATGGCCCCAATGACGGAGAGGGCTCGCACAGCCCCCAGGCCAGGTTGACCCGGGCCCAAGCTTGGAGACTCCCACCCTCGAAACTAGTGCGCACGAGGGAGCCTCCATGTCTCGGGAGTTCGCGGGCTCTGGTCCTGGGTGGCAGAGCTGGAGCGGCGCTCGCCGCAGCTCTACCTTCCGCCTGGCGAGGGGTGCACTGGATGGGCTGGAGGCCCAACTCGCTCTCGAGGAGGCCGAGCTCGCCAGAGAGTACGACGAACTTGAGAGGGCTGGACCCGCTTCTTCGAGGTCGTGGAGCAACGCCGCCACGACAACGAGGCCATGCAGGCGCAGCGAGAGGAGGCGCTGCGCTTCGCCAAGGAGGTCCGCGAGAGCGCGGTTCGCGAGGCTCAAGAGACCCTGGAGCCACTCCAGGCAGAGCGCCAGGCCGCTGCAGAAGATCGCGAGGCGGCCGCGGCGGAGCGCCAAGCCGCTGCCTCAGAGCGCGCGCCCTCGAGACCACGCTAGCCGCTCAGCGCCAAGAGCTTGCCGACCGCGAGGGGAAATTTGCTGCGGAGTCGGAGGCTACGCGGAAGTCTTTGGACCAACACCGCGTGTCCTTGGATGCCCGTGAGCAAGTACTGGCGGCGCGCGAGGAGCAGCAACTGCAGGCTGACAAGGAGCTGTCCACGCAGCGCGCAGATTTGAGGCGCGGGAGGGCAACTGGCCGAGGCCATAGGCAAGCATGACGAGGAGGTGGCCAGGCACAAAAAGCTTGTAGAGAAGTCCAACCGAAAGCTCGCCGCGAGGAAGGAAGAGGCTGAGAAGGATGCCGCCGCCAAGCAGAAGAATATCGCTCCGCCGTCGCCGAAGAATATGCCGGGAAGTTCAGGAAGCAGGAGGACCGCTTCAAGAAGAAACGCGCGGATGACAATGCCCGCATTGTTCAACTGGAGCACCAGAACGCCAACCTGAACTCCCAGGTGAGGCGCGCCAGGGACGGTCGTCGCCGCGCGGAAGAGGCTCGCGAACGTGCAGATCAAGACCTCGCCTCCCTGATGGCTGATATGAGGGAGCTGCGCGCAGGGGGCCCTGCTGTGGAGCGTGCTGCAGAGGATGAGCACAGCGTGCAGGCGGCGCGGGTCCTGACGCAGCAGCGGGAGCGCGTGTTCAAGTCCTTGGTGACCCGGGGGAACACTCTCGCGGGGCAGCTAGGAGTGGATGCCCTGTTGTTCCCGTCAATGGGAACGCTGACGCCGCCACATACCTCGCCTACTTCGATCAGCTCTTCACTGTGCTCGAGGGCCCTGTGGCGGAACTTGGCGACGTTGTTGATGAGGAGTGCCGCAAGCTCTTGACCGTGGCGATCGATCGCGTCTTCGCCAACCTCCAGCGCCTTCACCCCGGCTTCGACTACGAGTCAGTGACCGAGCCCATCGAGGGGACCAAGCCTGGGAGCTCTCCAACTTGGTTCGAGAAGAAGTCAACGATTACGTCGACCGCTTCAAGAGGGTTGAGGCGGAGCAGGCCGCTGAGGAGGATGAAGGCGCCGAAGAAGAGAAGGCTGAAGAGGACGGCGATGGTGAACCCTCTGCCTAGGCCACTCCTGCAACAAGATGCGCTTGGCGCAATTATCTTTGTTTTAAGACTTGTTTTAATTCACGCTGGCTTGTAAGATACTTTGATCGTATGCAAACATGTGTGTGTGTGCCCCTCGAAGGGCCTTTTATCCCTGTTCCATGTCTTTCTTCGCTCTACGTCGTCAGGACCCATCTCTTTGCGCTATGACACCGCCGCTACGGTATGCCGGAGCGTGACTCGGCAAGGCCGGGGGGTGTTTAAGGCTTGGAGAGGTAAGGGCTCTCGAGTCGCGGTGCTCGAGGGCTCCCCTTTGACGCACAAGCAGTCCATGGAGTGTGAGAGAGAAAAAACCGCTCGAGGGCGACAGGTGCCGTGAGAGGGAGAAAAACTCTGAGGGCGCGAGCGCTAGACTTAGCTTGGCGAGACTTTGGCCTCGTAGAGGGCGTTGGCTTCCCTGATGGTGCGCTCCCTCTAGGGGTCGGAGCGTGACTTCTCGACCTTGGGGAGGACTCTTGTTCCCTGTATTGGTTAGAGAGGCAAACCCAAAGCAGGCACATGGTAGTAAACACTCATGCGCGCTTATAGGCTTCCTCATGGTATCTCGCGAGGAGAGTAAGTACCAAGGTCCTTTGGTGAGGTGGCGTGTTTTGGGAGCAAGCCCATGGGCCAGAGCTCTTTGGGAGGTAACAGGCGTGAGAGCGTGCTCACGTGCTAGAGCTCGGATCCTTTGGATTTTGCGGTGCTGTTGGGGTGCTCTTGAGGCACAGTCACCGTACTCAGCCCCCGCTCGCGAGGTGCGCATGGGGAAGAATATGAGCGCGAAATGAACTAAGATGATGAAAAGTAAAACTCACCACCAAAATATTACATAGCGGCGCCTCAGCGCAATGTTTCATTGAGAAACGAATTGGTTCATTACACTTGGTGTGACCAAGATAAAGTTTTCCATGTCGAGGCATGGGGACCACATTCAGTGGCTGAGACTCTTCACGGCCTGCGGCGGCACGTAATCAGGAGAGCTCAGAGGGGCTGGCCCTCGGGAGGAGAAGCTTTTGTGAAGCTTGGAGGTGAAGTTGTGTGCTTCCCTCTAGAGACAAAAAATGTCTGGCGTGACTATGATCACGGGTAGAACTTGCGTAGATGCGCGATGTTCCATGGATTCTTGACCGGAATGCCGTCCTCCGTTTCGAGGCGTACCGCGCCAGGCCTGGCGATGTGTGAGACCCTGTAGGGGCCTTCCCACATTGGCGAGAGCTTGTGGAGACCTTCCCTGGAGAGGATTCTCCTGAGGACGAGGTCGCCTGTCTCGAGAGTGCGCGGACGTATGTGGCGGCTGTGGTAGCGTCGCAGGTCTTGCTGGTACTTGGCTGCCCTGAGGGCGGCACGGCGGCGCAACCCGTCAAGGAGTAGCAGGTCGTCGCTGTGGAGGTCTGCTTGATCGTCCTCGTTGAAGGCAAGGACCCGTGCGGATCCATGCTTGATCTCTGTGGGGAGGACTGCTTCAGCTCCATACACGAGGCAAATGGCGTCTCACCAGTGGGCTTCGTGGGGTTCGTGCGGATGGACCAGAGCACGGACGGGAGTTCGTCTATCCAGCCCTTGCCGTAGCCCTTCAGGCGATTGAAGCTTCTTGTCTTGAGGCCCTTGAGGACCTCAGCATTTGCTCGCTCGGCTTGGCCGTTGCTCTGTGGGTGAGCCACCGAGGCGAAGCAGAGCTTGGTGCCGAGGCTCTCGCAGTAGGCCCTGAAGATGCCGCTGGTGAATTGTGAGCCATTGTCGGTGATGATGCGATTAGGCACACCAAAGCGGCAGACCAGGCCTCTGATGAATTTTACTGCGCCCTGGCCGGTATGCTGCGCACTGCTTCAACCTCTGCCCACTTGGTGAACTTGTCGACTGCCACGAAGAGGAAGCGGTAGCCCCCTTGTGATCTCGGGAAGGGTCCCAGATGTCAGCCCCAGACCGCGAAAGGCCACGAGAGCGGGATGGTTTGGAGTCCCAGTGCAGGCTGATGGACTTGCTTGGCGTGGAACTGGCACGCATCGCAAGACTGGACGATGGTGGTGGCATCTTGAAGCACTTGGGGCCAGTAGAAACCGCTCCTGAAGACCTTGCCTGCCAGGGTGCGTGCAGAGGAATGGTGGCCACACTCTCCACTGTGAATGTCTCTGATCAGCATGCGGCCTTCCTCGGGGGGGACGCACTTGAGTGCAATTCCATTTGGGCGCTTGCGGTACAGGTCTCCCTCGAGGATGTAGTATGACTTGGCTTGTCGAGCCACTCGTTCTGCCTCCGCGTCTTCTTCAGGAAGGACTCCCTTCAGCAGGTAGTCTTTGAGTTCGTCAACCCAGCCTGTCTCTTGATGCACCATAGCCAGCAGCAGACGCTCCCCTGAGGATGGACCGCAGTTGGGTGCCCCACCTACAGGAGGTGGTGGGAGTACTTCGTCTGTGCTTGCGGCTGCTGCTTCTTGTGGCTGCTTTATGGACGCCTTGGAGAGTCTCTCTTCAAAGACGCCGGCCGGCTGGGCCTGCCTTCGTGATGCTCGCTTGGCGATGTCATCTGCCTCTGGTTCTCCTTTCGCGGGATGTGCATGAGCTCCATGCCCCTGAAGTGCTTCTCGAGCTTGCGGACCTCTTCAAGGTAGGCGGCCATGTGGTCGTCTTTAGGCGTGTAGCTCTTGTTGGAGAAGTTAACCAGGAGCTGGGAATCACCCTTTATGAGTAAGTGCTTGACGCCAAGGGCGATTGCGGCTCTGAGCCCGGCGAGGAGGCCCTCGTACTCGGCGATGTTGTTGGAGATCTTGTCTATTGTGAAGCACAGCTGGATGGCGTAGTAGAGCTTGTCACCTTTTGGTGAGGTTAAGACAACGCCAGCCCCACCATTGCGGCAGGCGAAAGCTCCATCGAAGTGCATGGTCCAGTGGCTTGGCATTGTATCTCCCGATGACGCGGTTTCTTCTTCGCGAGGCTCTTCAGGAGTTGGGTCTGTCCACTCGGCGACGAAATCCGCCAGCGCTCTCCCTTTTATGACTCTTGTGGTGTCGAAGCGCAAGTTGAATGGCTGCAGCTCAATGTTCCATCCTGCGACGCGGTCAGTAGCGTTGGGGTTGCGCAGGATCTGCTCCAGGGGGAAGGACGTGACCACCGTGATGGGGTGCCCTGGAAGTAGTGGCGCAGCTTCCTGGAGGCGATGAGTAGCGCGAGGAGGAGCTTCTGCTGCACTGGGTACCGCTCGCGAGCATCTCGCAGTACAGTACTGACGAAGTAGACTGGATGCTCGACGAGGGTCGTTGATGGTGCGGCAGCGTCGGCTCCCTCGAGAGGCTCCTCAGGACCTTTGGCGAGGTTTGCCTGTGGAGGAGCCTCGGCAGGGGTGCTCGTGGGGGACTCGACTTGAGGCTGTGGGCCTGGCACTGGGTCTGGAGAGACTGTTCCCTCGTCGGGAGGTTCTGGACTTGGTGTGGCAGTGCTTTTCTTGGGGAGAACTGGCTCTTCTCTTTCCACCACCAGGACGGCGCTTGCAGTTTGTGGAGTGGCTGCTAGGTACAGCTTCAGATGCTCGCCTGCCCTGGGGGCTACCATGACTGGTGAGCTAGCCAAGTATTTCTTCAAGTCCTCAAATGCTTTGTCAGCCTCTGGAGTCCACTTGAAGGTGCCGGATTTCTTCATGATCTTGAAAAATGGCAAGGCTCTCTCGCCGAACTTGGAGATGAAGCGGCCTAAGCTGGCCATGCATCCTGCTAGGCGCTGCATGTCCTTGAGGCGGCGAGGTGGCTGCATGTCTTCTATAGCCTTGATCTTGTCAGGGTTTGCTTCTATGCCGCGGTGGGACACGAGGAACCCGAGGAGCTTGCCTGAAGGCACCCCGAAGACGCACTTGGCGGGGTTTAACTTGATGTTCACCTTGCGCAGGCTGGCGAAGGTTTCCTCGAGATCCTTCAAGAGAGTGTCTCCCTCGCGAGACTTGACCACGATGTCGTCGACATAAGCTTCTGCATTTCTTCCCATCTGAGCCCCCAAGGCGATCCTCATGAGCCTCTGGAAGGTGGCGCCGGCATTTTTCAGGCCAAAGGGCATGCAAGTGTAGCAATACACACCACAAGGGGTGAGAAATGCTGTTTTCTCCTCGTCTTCCTTGGCCATTTTGATCTGGTGGTAGCCTGAGAAGGCATCCAGGAAACAGAGGAGATCACAGCCGGCGGTGGAGTCCACAATCTGGTCTATCCTTGGCATGGGGTATGGATCCTTGGGGCAGCCTTGTTTACGTCTGTGTAGTCGATGCAGAGCCGGCCTCCTCCATTGGGTTTTGGGACAACCACACCGTTGGAGAGCCAAGTGGGGTGGGCAACTTCTCGAATGATGTCTGCTGCTTTCAGCTTCTCTACTTCTTTGATGATGAACGCTTGCTTCTCGGGGGCTTGTTTCCGCGCTTTTGCTTTACAGGGCGTGCGTCTGGACACACGGCTAAGTGGTGCTCGATCACCTCCCTTGGTACACCGGACATTTCTGACGGAGTCCATGCGAACATGTCAGAATTTGCCCGAAGGAAGGCGACGAGCGCGCTTTCCTATTTGGGAGGCAAGCCAGCGCCTATGGTGACGCTAGCCCCCGAGCCCTCAGCCCCCGAGCCGCTGGTGCTCAGCGACACCTTCTTTGTAGATGCTTGCTCTTGAGTGAACAGTTGTTTCTTCTTCTTGGGCCTCTCGAGAGGCTCCATGTCCTCGTCAGCGGGGAATGCCATGGCAGCGGCCTTGTAGGCGATCTCGACAGCGCGCGTGGCGTCCTGTACGTGACCACGTATGGTGATGGTGCCACCGCTGCCAGGGATCTTGACCATGTTGTAGGCGTGGTGCGTGACGGCCATGAACTTCGCGAGGGCGGGGTAGCCGAGGATGGCGTTGTAGGGCAGGCCAATGTGCGCGACGTCGAAGTCAATTAGCTCGGTGCGGTAGTTCTCCTGCGTGCCAAAAGTGACCGCGAGCCTCACTTGCCCCAGAGGCGAGATTGAGCCGCTGGTGACCCCGGTGAAGGGCCTGGAGGGCATGAGCCACTCGTAGGGCACTTGAAGCGTCTCGAAGGTCTCGACAGAGATGACGTTTAGGCCTGCACCCCCATCAATGAGCGTCTTGCCGACGGCGATGTTGTTGATGGTGGGGGTGCACACCAACGGGAGGGTGCCCACAGTCTTTGTAGACTTGGGGTGATCTTTGGCGTCGAAGGCGATGGTGTACTGGGACCACTTGAGGGGGCGGGACGTCTCGACCCCGGGAAGCGCTGCGTTGAGCTCGCGAGCGAACTGCTTGAACTGGTTGTTCGACTTGGGCGCCTGGGATCCGCCGAGGATGCATGCCATGGCACCCTTGGGGGCCTGGTAGCCTCCAGGCTCTTCGTCGGGCAGATTGTTGTTTTTCTCGGCGGCATTCGCCTGAGTTCCCTGGGCCTCTGGAAGTTGCCCTTGCGTCCACCTTTGCGGTAACCACGGCCTCTGCCGCGGCCACCGCTGCCTTCTTCTTGCTCACGCTTCTTGCTCAGCTGCTTGAGGTCATAGCAGTTCTCCGTCGCATGGCCGCGCCTGTTGTGGTAGATGCAGAACGGGCGGTTGTCCACCTTTTTCTCGCCAGCCTCTGGAGAGTCCTCGCGAACATGCTTGGCGTCGGGTTCAGCTGCCAGGACTGCGGTAGGCTTGCGCTTTATCTCGTCACGCCTCTTCTGGGTCTTGGATCCCTCGACAGGGTCGTCTGTCGAGCCCACCTTGACGAAGAGGAGCCCTTCTCTGCCTTGGCGCATTTGTCTGCGATGTCGAAGAGCTTCACCACGGAGGAGAGGGTATCATGGATGCCGAGCTTCTCGAGCATCCTGTGGTTGGTGACGCCCTCTCTGAAGGCCGCAATGACGTGCGAGTCCGGGATGTTCGGGATCTTGTTGCGGACTTGGCTGAAGCGCTGGATGTACCTGCGGAGGGTCTCGCCAGGCTTCTGGCGCACAGCTCGCAGGTCGTTGTAGGTGAGGGCGCGCTCGTACGTGCCCTTGAAGTTCGCAACGAACTGCTGGCAGAGCTCCTCCCACGAGTCAATGGAGTCCTCGGGAAGGTTCAGGAGCCACGACAAGGCGGAATCCTTGAGAGCGTGGGAGAACCAGTTGGCCATGACCTTGTCGTCTCCCCCCGCAGCTTGGATGGAGGTGGTGTAGAGCTGCAAGAACTCGATGGGGTTGTTCGTGCCGTCGTAGCCCTTGGGTAGGTCAGGCCTGAACTTCTGTGGCCAGACGACGCGACGCAGGTTGCGGGTGAAGGCCGCGCAACCTGTGGCGTACGAGGCGATGCCACCCTGAAGAGCACGGCGGTTCTGTCGCCCTGCTTGGCCGATTTCCTCGACGATGCGCTTCTGGAGGTCCTTCTGGCGCTCCATTTCCACCCGCGCGTCTGGGGGTGTCCGCTGCACGATTTGACAATCGCGCGGCGAAGACGCGTGGGATGCGGCCTTGTGCGCCGCGCGGAGGTGGACCTGGCGGAGGCGGCGGCGGAGGCGGCGGCGGAGGTGCGCCATGCGCGGTGGTTCCAGCGCGTCCGGAGTTGTGGTGCACCAGAGAGCGCGACGCCGCAGGAGCAGCGCGCGGTGCCGCCGCAATGTCGACGAGGTGCTGGAGGCGGCCGAGCCAGTTGTCGTGCGCCTCAGCTGTGGGGCGGTAGCGGAAGAGTTCCGCGGCCATGAGCAGCGCGGTGTTTGGGCTGGGCGCTGGACGCCCAAGAGTGGAGGCGCTGTGGCGCTGGGACGGATGCGAGGACTCAGCGTCCTCGCCGTGCCCGTGGTCGACGTCGTCGTCGAAGCGGTCGTCGTGGTGGCCGTCGTCGTCCTCGGGGTGCTCCACCGCGGTTCAGCGGTGTTGCGCCCCGTGGCACGGCTGGCGCGGGGACGGCCGCGAGGGTTGGTGGTGTTGGCAGCGGGCTCGGTGGTTGCCCTGCCTGATGCCCGCCGGGTGGCGCGAGCTGCGCGAGTGTCCGCCATGGTGCAGAGGTCGATGAAGGTTGAAGACGCGCCTCAGCCCCCTACCTGGCGCGCCAATTGTCGGAGAATGACTCCCACGAAACAGGGATAGTCAAGCTCACGAAGAGAGTTCGTGTAAGGGGCTGAACACGTTGGTCAAACAACCCTCAACCTGCACGGCGACGGTGCTCGTCGAGCAAGTGGAGGGACATCACGACAGAGATGAACACCAGCCCGTACCCAGGTTCACGGCCCTCGTGTGGAGGTAATACCGCTACTCCTGCTTGTCTGTATTGCACTGCTTGTAGAGGTTACAGTACAATGAGCTTGCCGAGGGCTCTCTTTTGGCAATGGTGTACAAGGAAGGGAAGCAATGGTCTTCTTCTTCCTTGCGCGTAAGTGGCTATGCTGGAATGAGAATGCGATCCTTTGCTACGGTGCTGCTCGTCCTTTTATAGGCGCCCCGTGCTCCCTCCCTCGCTTGCACTATGGTAGGGCTGTCACGTGGCGCAGAAGGTAGAGCGCGGTGCACCGCAGCCCGGTTGTCCATGGACGCGGTCCATGGCGTAAAGCTGACTCCTGTAGCAGAGTACCACCGTCCATGCAGGACGGCCAGCTGGGGCCGCAGAGGAACGTGGGGGTGCCCACGGTGACGTTGGCCGTGGAGCGTAGCGCCGGCCGGTCCCCTTATCACCAAAGAGGAAACCCTTGTAGTCCGGTGCGGGTGGCACAGCTTTGTTGACCCCTTTAATCACCAAAATGGCAACTGCGGCGTCGTCGTCACCGCGCGCAGGGGCGCGCGTCACTCTGCGGCCGCTGCAGAGCCCATGTGCGCTCTGCAGAGGTTGCTTTGCAGCGAAGCGATCTCCACGAGGGCTTGGATGCCCTGTAGAGAATTCGGCGTTGACCTCTCCCCAGGGGAGATTTCCTTGAAGAGGGGCAGCAGTGGATATGGCCTCCGCAGGCCTCTGCTGCCTCAAAAGCCCTCGCGAGGCTCTCCCAGCCGTAGGCTTGGTCCTTAGCGAAAATTCGCCATCAAGTGTCGAGGGCCGTAGAGGACAGGCCCAGCACACCCTGGATTTCACTGGGCCGACAGAACGCAAAAAGGCGGCTAGTGCATCAAGTGCACGGCGTGCTGCGCTGTCAAACGTGCAGTCTTCTGGGCGGACGCAGCACCACTCGCGGTCCAGATTGGAGCACCTAACCGAAAGCGAAAGAGCAGCGCTGACCGCAACCTGGACGTATCATTTATGACACATGATGAAGACGGGATTCCCATCCCCAAAACAGCTCAGGGAGCTCTCATGTCTGTGGCCACATACCTGCAGGCAACACAACCCCCAGAAGGTGACCCTAATGCGGCCCTGCATCGCCAGCAGATCCGGTCGCTTAACTTAGCGGGTGGAGCCTTGATCGCGGTCGGCGACCGCTCTAGAGGAAGCAGATCCCGCCGCGGAGATAATCGCAACCGCGCAGTAACTATCCTTGAAGATCAAGACCGGTCACGACGCGATCGTCACGGAACTCGACAGCACGAGGCGAGTGAGCCTCGATCCGAAAAAAGTAGAAGCAAAAGATCCACGCGATCTCCTAGCAGCGACTCATACTCTGACGACGACCACGAGCCTTGCGGGTCATTGTGCTTCACTCGACGCATCCGCGAGTCCAGGATGCCCAAAGGATTCAAACTTACATCTGAAACACCCAAGTTCGATGGCACCCAGGAGCCGTCATCTTGGTTGGAGGACTACAAGATAGCAGTTCTCTTGTCAACGAGGCTCCACAACAACAGCAATGCAGTACATCCAGCTCATGATGTTGGGGACCGCGCGAGACTGGCTGAAAAGCCTACCCGAAGGCACATACGACTCCTGGGAGCACTTCCGGGGAGACTTCATCAAAAACTTCTTCGCAACTTGCAATCGGCCGGACATTCAAGAACTGCAAGCTTGCAAGCAGCGTTCAGACGAGCCGCTACGCGAGTACATCCGGCGATGGACGACCATGCGTAACTCCGTGGGAATAGTATCGGAGGACATGGCAATCGACGCGTTCACTCGCGGAGTCACAGGCGCGACCTCAGGGAAGCATTAGGACGCGAAAAGCCAAAGTCAATCGCACAACTCATGAAGATAGCCAATGAGTGGGCAGACGGAGAAGACTTGGTGCGAGAGCATCACGAGTCACCGCGCGGCAAACGGCGACCACGGCAGCTGGGGCCGGAGAGAGGTCGCGACAGAAGGCGCAAAACGCAAATCCCACCACTACGATGAGGCAGACGGAGTCGATGTGGCGGCTGGCTACGCAGGCACCGCGATGAGCGCGGTCGTAGCGCGGGTCGTTCAGATGACCGCAGCAGAGGCCGCCAGGATGATCGTGGCGATTACGGTCAGCGCAACAATGGATACCGCAAGAGAGAATGGCGCAAGCATCACGACGACTCGCCTGAAGGTTCGGGTGACCAAGAGCTGGATGAGGAGTGCAGATTCCATATGTTCAAAGGCCAAGACGGCGAACACCACTCCAGTCACTAGGTAAAAGACTGCGGAAAATTCACAGGGCTAACAAATGGATACATAAGCGCATGCAATCCACTCCTGGTACAGCAGCAAAGGGAGGCGCTCCACTCCACCTCCTGCTCCTCCAGCTCCACCGGCAGCGCACATGGCGGGCGTGATACACCACCAGGCTCGCATCGAGGCACCGGCAGACCCGGCAGATCGGTATCCCGAGGCCCGCGGACAGATGAAACATGATACAGAAGGGGCGGCCATCCAACAGGGTGCAGAAGTTGATTACTCGCCAGGTCAACATGGCTGTCATGGTGCCTCCGGCGGTACCCGAATATCTGAAGGGGTCCGAAACTAGCATAACGTTCTCCCGCGAGGATCATCCCCCAGCTGGTTCGGCCAGGGCACGCTGCCCTAGTACTAGATGCTCAGATAGGTGGCTTCGCCATTACCAAGGTCTTCATGGATGGAGGAAGTGGAATCAACATCATATTTGTGGACACGCTCCGTAAGATGAATCATTCAGTCGAGAACCTGCCAGAGTCGGAAACCACTTTCCATGGCATAGTCCCAGGCAAAGCAGTCCGCCTTTGGGCACAGTACGACTCCCAGTCGTCTTCGGCGAACCATCAAACTTCCGAACAGAGAAGATCGATTTTGAAGTTGTCGACTGGAAGTCAGAGTATCATGCAATCCTTGGGCGCCCGACGTTCGCTCGGTTCATGGCGGTCCCGCACTACGCTTACTTGATGATAAAGATGCCAGGACCCAAAGGAATTATCACCGTAAAAGGTAACTTCCAGCGCTCTGACAGCTGCGACAGAGAATTCAGCAAAATATCCGAGATGTTCGGAATGCAAGAACAACTCCAGGAGCTCTCCATCAACAACGACCGCACCATATTCCCTGAGGCCAAGAAGCAGGCACCCGACGCCGCTTTCAGCGCAACAAACGACATGCGAGCACACCAAGTCACCCGACGGATCCGTCCAAGACGGTCAACGTGTCATCAAGCCTAGACTCCGCATAGGAAGGCACGCTTCGAATTCCTCTGTGAGAACTGGGAAATCTTCGCCTGGTGTCCAGCCGACATGCCAGGTATTCCCAGGGAATTCGCCGAGCACTCCCTCCAACTTTTTCCAGATGCTAAGCCTGTGAAGCAAACTATGCGCCGGTTCTCCGAGCCGAAACGCGCAGCCATCGGAGAAGAAGTCGACCGATTACTGGACGCAAAGTTCATTCGAGAGATCAAGAAGTCAGATTGGGTAGCCAACCCTGTCCTGGTGCCAAAAAAGAATTCAAAGATCCTCCGCATGTGCGTCGACTTCACCGCCTCAACAAATGTGTCCCAAGGACCACTTCCCCCTGCCACGTATCGACCAGATTGTCGACTCTACGGCAGGGTGCGAGCGCTTATCCTTCCTGGATGCCTACTCGGGCTACAACCAGATAAGGATGAGAGAAGAAGATGAGGACAAGACTGCCTTCATCACACCATACGGTGTCTACTGCTACACAACTATGCCCTTCGGGCTCAAGAACGCGGGTGCTACGTACCAACGCATGATGCAAAACTGTCTCCGGCAGCAAATCGGACGCAACGTCCAAGTCTACTGATGACATCGTCATCAAAACAAAAAGGAGGCGACGCTCCTCGACTCGACGACCTGCGCGAGACATTCGCCAACCTCAAGCACTACAAGATCAAGCTCAACCCTAAGAAGTGTGTCTTTGGCGTGCCAGCCGGACAGCTCTTGGGATACCTTCTCCGCTCGAGGCATCGAAGCGGACCCGGAGAAAATACAAGCTATTCTGACCATGCCGCCTCCGACTAAACTCAAGGAGATCCAGAAATTGGCGGGCCGAGTCGCAGCACTTAGCAGGTTCATCAGCAAATTGGGTGAGAAAGCGCTTCCGTTCTATCAGCTGATGAAGAAATCAGATAACTTCGAGTGGACGCCAGAAGCCCAAGCAGCCTTTGACGACCTCAAGCGAATGCTGACAACCCTCCATCCTCGTGGCACCTCACGAACGCGAGCCGCTGTTCCTGTACGTCTCCGCCACCAATCGGGTGGTCAGCACCGTGCTTGTGTCGAGCGCATGGAAGAAGGACACCTCCACGGGTACAGAGACCTGTATATTACCTCAGCGAGGTCCTCTCCATATCAAAACAGCGGTACCCGCACTATCAAAAGCTCGCCTATGATGTGTTCATGTCATCACGAAAGTTGCACACTACTTCGCCGCAGCACCCGATAATCATCGTTAGTTCGGCGGGCTCCGCGACATCCTCACAAATCCCGATGCAACCGGGCGAGTCGCCAAGTGGGTCATTGAGCTGGGACCTCGAGACATCAGCTATGAGCACCCGAAGGCAATCAAGGCGCAAGTTCTTCCTGACTTCACCACTGAGTGGATCGAAGCCCAGCTACCCGCAGTCCCAGATTTGTCCAACTCCTGGACCATGTATTTCGATGGGTCGAAAAAGAATGAGGCGCAGGCAGGCGTCGTACTCATATCACCAAAAGGCGACAAGCTCCGCTACGTCCTGCAGATGGGTTCCCTAAACCCTCCAACAACGAGGCAGAGTACGAAGCCCTGCTACACGGCATGAGGATGGCCAAGGCATGCGGCTGCACTCGACTCATGATCTACGGCGACTCGAACCTGGTGGTGCAGCAAACTATGAAGGCCTGCGACGCTACAGCAGATAACATGATCGCATATCGTGACCTGTACAACATATGGAAGGCAACTTCGACGGGTGCGAGTTGCGCCACATCGGACGGAAAGCAATGAAGAAGCGACATGCTCGCCAATCTCGGCTCCACAAGGCACAGTACCACCTGGTATCTTCCTTGAGAAAATCGAACATCGATCCATCAAGACTAAGCAAAAAGCCATGCCTCAAACTTCGACTGCCCCAGTCGCGGCCTCACAACATACCCAGCACAAAGGACCGCCAGTCGAAGTCCTCCTCGTCGAGCCAACATGGACACATCGCTTCCTGGCATACCTGAAGCGCGAGCTTCCAGAAGACGCGACAGAAGCGTCGAGTGGCTAGACGCGCCAAAGCATACACCATCATTAACGGTGAGTTATACAAACGCAGCATATCGGGATCCTCCAAAGGTGCATCGCACACGAAGACGGCGAGGCCATCCTTCGTGACATACACGCAGGAACCTGCGGTCACCATGCAAGCAGTCGAGCCCTTGTCGCCAAAGCCTTTCGAGCAGGTTTTTACTGGCCCACGGCCCTTCGGGACGCAGAAGACATTGTCAAGAAGTGCATCGGCTGTCAGAAATTTGCAACAAAGCCACATGCACCAGCATCCAACTGAAGACGATCCCGCTAGCCTGGCCTTTTGCCCAATGGGGACTCGACATGGTTGGGCCACTCAGGAAATCCTCTCGCGGAGGACACACTCACCTCCTGGTGGCAGTCGACAAGTTTACCAAGTGGATCGAAGCAGTCCCCATCACAAGCTCGACTGCCTCGTCAGCGGTTAATTTCATCAGATCGATCATCTACCGCTTCGGGGTCCCTCATAGCATCATCACTGACAACGGTACAAACTTCACGGCGGAGGAGTTCCGCGATTTCTGCAAAGACCAGGGCATCAAGCTCAATTACGCGTCGGTGGCACACCCAATCAAACGGTCAGGTGGAGAAAGCCAACGGGCTCGTGTGCAGCGGACTCAAGAAACGACTCTTCGCGCCACTCAGGCGAGCAGCAGGTGCATGGGTCGAGAGAACTACCATCTGTCCTCTGGAGCCTCCGCACTACTCCAAATAGGTCAACTCAGTATACACCATTCTTCATGGTGTACGGCGCAGAGGCAGTTCTGCCATTCGACCTACGGTTCGACGCACCTCGGATCACCGCCTATGAGGAAGACGAAGCAGAGGAGGCACTCGCCGACGACGTCGACACACTGGATGAGGCCCACAACATAGCACTCACCCGTACGGTTGTCTACCAACAAAACCTCGCAACTATCATAGCCATCGGCTGCGCACCAGGTCCTTCATGGTTGGAGACCTGGTCATTCGACTGAAGCAGAAGAAGGTGCACAAGCTCCATGGGAAGGTCCCTTCATCGTCACGGAGGTCATCGAAGGCGGAGCATATCGACTCAAGCACGCGAAGACGGGAGAACTCTCCCACAACCCTTGGAACGTCGCACATCTGCGCCGTTTCTATGCTTAGACTGCTCAGTCATTATATGTAATAGGCCATATGTCGGATAGCTGCAGGTTTCAGACGCGCTCTTTTCCTTATCAGGGTACCTAAGGGGACTGGAAGGTTTTTAATGAGGCGGCCTGCAGCTTAACATTCAAATGTGGAATACAATCAATATTCCTCTACTTTTCTCTGTTTACCTTTTTGCATAAACAGTATACAAACACACCAGCTACACTCGAATACTCGGGGGCTGTGCTGTTCAAAGTCATAAATAAACATAAGCAACGCCTTGGCCGCACTCGAAGACTCGGGGGCTGCGCCATACAAGTGAAATATAAAACACAAACATTGGTCGCACCCGAAGACTCGGGGGCTGCGCCAGATTAAAACAAAAACCTTGGCCGACCGCACCGAAAACTCGGGGGCTGCGCCTAACCAGACAACAAAATCACAACCTCGGTCGTACTCGAGCACTCGGGGGCTGAGTCGCGCAACACCAAATTTTCACCCACCCGAACGCTCGGGGGCTGCTAGCGCGAGAAATTTACAAAACATATGCTCGGGGGCTGCATCCCACACATATATTACATACATAGCGATCATCAGGTAATTATATACAACTTAGTACATATACACCAACCTACTCGGCAGGTTCTTCCTTCGGCTCCGCCCACTTCTTTTCTTCTTTCAACACTTGATGAATGAGGACTAGGGCATCAGTACGAGTCTCTTCATATTGCTCCACCATAGACACGGGACCACCACCTGGAAGGGGTGGCGGGCCCGTGCGATTTTCTTCAGATCAACATGAGGCAGGTGAGCTCGAACAAAGGCGAGTGCAATATTGGCCCGCCGATGAGTTGCTCTCGAACAAACTTCTTGATGGCCTTGCCTTGGCGAAACTTCTTCAAAAGCTCCGCCAGGCTCTGTGGTCGCTCGTTCAACGGAAACAGGGCCCGGTGCACTCGAGCCATAGCCAACTTACAGGTCTCCAGCAGAATAGCCGCGCGCCACAAACGGTCTTGAAGCTTGGCCAGCACCTCACCTCTCGCCCTCTCTGACCAGAAGGGGTGGGTCGAGTACTATGAGCTGCTAGCATAGTCGTCCAACCGATCGCGTATGCGTGATTCTTCTGCCGGCTCGTCAAAGCAAACACCTGATCAAGCACCTCAGGAATCAATACACGCTCGACTTACAAAAAAGGTTGACAATCCGCGTTGGATGCACTTACACTCAAGCTGCAGATTCACCTTCTCCAACTCCTCAAGTAAAAAGACTTCCCGGGCCGTTGCCGGCGAAGGCCTCGACTGCAACTCGGCCAGCATACCACGTACTTGTTCCAGCTTGTGCTCGGCCTTCGAGAGCTTCAGCTGTAGGAAGTCGATGATCTTCTGGTCATTCGTGCTCCGAGTACTCGTCGAAGGGGCAGCACTCCTAGAAGACGGGGTCGTCGACGCACCGCTGCCCCTCGCTACACAAGAATAACTCAAAGTATAAGAACACACAAATACTCGGGGACTGCGCCCCGCAGCCAGTCAAACAACACCAGAATCACATCAGGCATCCAGCGACACACACTCCATGCTCGGTTTGGAGTCCAAAAACCACAGGTTCATTTTACAACTAGAAGCGAAAATGCATACAAAAGCGAAAGAAACACACTGCTACACAAGACTACTCGCTGGTCATCGACTTCTTGGACGACGCTTTCCTCGCCTGGACCCTTGTGGCCCTGTCCTCAACAGTGGTCACAAGTTGCTAAGCATACTTGCGAGTCGTCTCCATCCAGTTACCCAGTGTCGCGGATTTGCCGTCAGGCCCTTTGGGGAACGTCGACGTCGCCTTGTCGAAATCTCCTTCGAAGCCATGTGCTAGCAGCATGAGAAAAGTAGTCTGGGCACCACTTACCATTTGCTCGCGGCTGAACTTGGCGACGGCGGTACCCTCTGGGTTGAAGACCTCCACCAACTCGTCAAAAGTCGACGGCAACTCGTCGTCGGGGCAAAAGCTGCCATGCAGAGCAGCCAGGGCACTCGCCGCTTTCGTCAGCATCCCCGCAGCCCTCCGCTGGCAGTCTCTGCGCCAGCCACGCTCTCCTCGAGTGAGCTGCCAACGCTCTGCTTGCCGGAAGCAGAAGGACCATCGATTAAACCTGTCGGGATGCAAGCAACGTCAAGCAAACAACTCAATTCCCAACTAACATCATACAGCAAATCCCTCATACCAGTCAAGGAGCTGCTGCAGGAAGCGAGTCGCCCAATGGCCCGGCGTTCCCTCTCCTTGGCAGCCGACAGACTCTTCTCCAGGTCGGCGAACCGACGCACAGCGTTATTCCTTTCTTCCTCGACGGCGGAAGCGGACTCTACAAAGACAAAAAGTGCTCGTGAGCACCAAAATATACATCCCACAGAATTTTAGAGTCTAAAACAGCAACTTACTCTTGGCGTCTTCGAGCTGCTGCTAGAGAGCGGCCACTTCATCTCCATATGAATATATTTGGTGCTGGCCTTCATCAGCTGGCGCACAAAATGCTAGGCAACAGAAGAAAACAATGACATAAGCCTAAAGAATCAAATTTTTGAGCCTATGCACAACTACAAGCAGTTGTACATAGCCTCGGGGGCTACTCCCATCGGGAGTGCTGCCGCGCACCCGATAAAAAGCAAAATGGCATAGGCGGGACACTCACATGGTCCATAGAAGCAGAAGTCGAGGCATTGACGCCTGCCGCCGCCGGTTCGTCCTTGTCGGCTGCAGGTTCAGAACCTGGTGGCACCTCCAAGGTGGGCTCATTGCCCATCAATGGCTCTTGCGGGTGGGCATGCGCTGTCGAAGCAGCACTGCTCCTGTCCACGGCGGTGGAGGAGGGGGCACATCGTCGTCCGAAGGCTCGCTACAGTCGACGCAAAAATTCTTCAGAACAAAGCAAGCAGAAGCTATTTAACAACAACATGAACAGTGAGATTACAAAAACTTACTCACTAGCAAGAACCATAAACCTGCTGGGATCCAGGCAGCCGACGTTGGTGCGGGGCCTCTTCACATAAAGAGGTGGCAACGAGCGAAGCGGAGCCGCCACAATCGTCTCTGCCATTGTTCCTGCCGCGTCCTCCGCCTTCTCTTCGGAGTCAGCCGTGTCTTCCTCCCCGTCACGCTGACGCTTCCGCAAGCCGTCAGTCGCGTGGGTCTCAGACTCGCCTTCATCAGCCTCCGGGGTGTTGGCGGTTGCGAGTGAGGTCACCTCCTCGTCCGAGTCAACCTCGAGTGGCTCGTTGTTCAACATTGGGCCACTCTGGAAGCTGCGGCATCGACTCGAGCACTTTGTGTCCCTGCGCGAAAAATACACGAAAGAAAAGTAAGCACAAAGTACATAACAGTGCTACTCAAAATAATAGCGAATAGTACCTCCGGCAGAGGGTTGCTGGACTCGTAAGGCGAAACCGGCGGCTGAATGTCGCAAGGCTCGTCCGCGCTAAGTATGGTGAGCGATCTCACCGCTTTCTTCATCTCACCCGAAGACAGCTCTTCCATGTGCGAGCGGGTCGGGTCAGCCACTCTCGCATACGCCCACATGCCATGGACTCGGGCTCGGAGAGGCTGCACACGTCTCTTAATAAAAGTGGCCAGCAGGTGGATGCCAGTCACCTCTAGGCCAACGTTGGTCTGCAGCTTCAGCACCTTCTCAAAAAGCATGTCAGCTTCTTCAGCTTCGGCCCCGGTCGGTGGTGTGTTCCAGGACAGCCTCTTCAGCACCGCGGCATCGACATTAAAGGGTGGCAACCCGAAAGACTGGTCGCCTGTGGTCTCATCCTTGATGTAGAACCACTTCTGACGCCACCCTTGGACTGACTCGACGAACTTGATCTTGAAGTACTCGATATCTGGTCGAGTCTGCACACCAAATCCGCCGGGTCCCTTGGCGCTGTGCTGGCGCTTGACGTTGAAGATCCGTCGAAACAAACCAAAATGGGGCGCAATGCCCAAGAAGCACTCGCACAGCACAAAATAGCAGGCAATGTGCAAAATGCCGTTGGGGGTGAAATCGTGTAGTTGCACCCCGTAAACGTGCATCAGTGCACGAAAGAAATCATGAACAGGGAAAGAGAATCCCCTGCTCACAAAATCCACAAAGCAAACCCTTTCATTGGGGGCGGGTCGGGGGATTACCTCACCGCTAGGGATGCAAACTCTACTCTCCTCCGCCGGCAGCAGCCCGTCGTTCCTCAGCCCACTGAGCATCCACTTGCTCACCGTGGACTTCGTCGATGCACCCTTCTCCTTCTTCAGGTTGTCGGCAGCGCTGCCAGCCGAGGCATTCGTGGCGCCCTTGCCCCTCCGACCAGCGGCTTCATCGTCGCAACAGTAGCAAAGTGTGGGCTTGGGTGCGAGGCTATGGTGCAGCGCAAGGAGGAAGAAGGAAGCGGCGGCGGAGAAAATGGCAAGTAAAAATTGCTTTACCCTGCCTTCCCCTTACTTATTCACACAGGCATCAGATCCTCACCGTTGGTGAGAGATCGTGCGTCGCAACTCATATATAGCCGTACACGTGGCGGTCGCGGAGGGCAACCATCGCCGGCCACTCCGCCCACTACGCACGGGAATCTATGAGGCCATCATCACGTCACCGTGAAATCCGCGCCCTCGCGGTCAAATTCAGTCCAAACGGCACCATCTTTGGTCAGCACTGCAAACTGGGGTCCACATGAGTCACGTCCCATCGGTCATATCAAGCACGCAACCGCTTGTCAGAAGATGCAGTCGCCTAATGCGTCACCCCTGACGTCATTACAAGCAATTCGCTCGAAAAGTGTTCGCGTCCTTGAAAAGCAAAGTCGGTCACTCGACCGCCTCGTTGAGTTAGAGGGTGAAAATCAAAATTACAGCAAAGCCAGTCATTCGACTGCCTCGTTAATTTCGAGGGTAAAAATCCGATCAAGCCAATTCGGTCACTCGACTGTTCCATAAGATGCACAATACATAACTCCCATCGGGAGCGGTTCAATTTTTTCTTATCAATCATGGCAAAAGTTTCAAAAAATTTGACATCATTCTCAACTGCAAGCAGTTAAGCATAATCTCGGGGGCTACTCCCATCGGGAGCGCTGCCGCGCACCCGATAGGACATAAGCTGGGATAAAGCATACAATTCGTAGTCGAAGTTTATTCGACTTAATGCAAACCTCAATCGTAATCTCCCCAAGATGTATCTTCGATCCTTGGAAGCCGCACACATGATGCGTAGGTAAGACCCATCGATCCGTCGAGTGGGCCGGGGAGCGCACGTACTGCGTTTTCCCTGTAACTTACCATGTCCGACGGCATGAAGAAAATCCTAGCGGACGCGTTAGGTACCCTCAAAGCTATGCTGCAGGTCGACTCAGTAAGACCTCCGCAGCCTGAGTCGAGTCTGACCAGTTTGTTTCGGGTTCGAGTCTGGGGACTCGAGCTCGAAGTAGGCTAGTAAGGTTTTGCCCAAGAGCAGTTAACTGGTCCCGATCCGTCGAGAGAACCAGGCCTACTACGCCTTTATCCCTAACAAGTGTCACAAAAGGCAAAATCCTATTCCAAACATGGGCTGATTTATTACTAGCTCCAAATCGTTATCATACAAAACATGCAAAGAACCAGTCGAGATAATGTCGACTGTCAAGGCAAGTAATTCAAGACGTGCGCTGACGGAGGAGTCCCTGCCCGAATCTTCGAGTCAACCAGGCACTCGGGGGCTACTGACGTGGACCTACCCTTCGGGTGCTCTACCTTGAAGATACATGGTGCACGTACAGTGTCGGGCCTGTGCATGAAGGCCCACTAGAGGATCAAGACCAAGGCCCATGAAGAAGGAGTACCCTCCAAGTCAAGCGTAGATTAGGTCGGTTTAGACTTACCTTACCTGTAAATCTGGTTGGTTGCGAATCCTCGAGACCCAGCCTCCTATATAAAGGCTGGGAGGGTCGCCGATCTAGGTCACGCAAGACCATAGCCACCAAAACCCCAGCGAGATCGTCATCTCGCCGAAACTCCATTGTAGCTCCTTTGCTCACAACCATCAATAATCAGACAAGCAGAAAATAGGGTGTTACCCTCCGGGGGCCTGAACCTGGGTAAACCTCGCTTGTCAGCCGTAGTTACTACCAGCGCTACCAAATCTCTCTCGATCTCAACCCTAGGTGCCTAACCATGGGATTTGATGAGTTAAAACCTCGTCAAGCGCCCGCCGGATTGTCTTGCGTATCGCGCTTCCGGCGAGCCTCCCGCGGAGTGAGTTGCGGAGCATCTCCCTCGGCGCCGCGGGTACACGTGACGTGTTCGTGTGTCAACACAAGGCAAGTCCATGTTTTTTGGTATGAAGTTCGAGGACGGTCATGTTTTCTTCTTGTTACTTTCCAATGCCTCACCACGACAGACGCATTGCTCATTACATATGTACTAGGGATAATTAGCGCGGCAATGCCGCGCCCGTTGATGTTTTTTTTTTGTAAAAAATTGTTGAAATATGAATATTATTTGAATTCGGAAAAGTTTGCGCTTCAATGAATGCTGAGATTTAGAAAATTGTTTGTATTGGAATGTATTGAAATTTGTGTTCTTTTAATGTTAACAAAATGAGGAGAGTTGGAAGGTATTTAAAATTATGAAATATGTAGATGTGAAATTTGAGATGAAATCGTCAAATGGGTTTTTAAAATTGGACAATTTGGAGTTTATTGGAGGTTTTTAAAATTGAACAGTTTGTAATTTATTGAAATTTTGATTCTTTTAGTGTTGACCAATTGCTCAGAGGTGGAAGTCATATAACAATTTGGAATATTTAAATTTGTAATTTGAGTTGGAATGCTCAAATATGATTGTTGTTTAGATTTTGAAAATTGTTCATTTTTGACATTCGAGTTATTTGTATGTCTATTGAAATTTTGATTCTTTTAGTGTTGACCAATTGCTCAGAGGTATAAGTCATATAAAAATTTGGAATATTTAAATTTGTAATTTGAGTTGGAATGCTCAAATATGATTGTTGTTTAGATTTTGAAAATTGTTCGTTTTTGACATTCGAGTTATTTGTATGTTTGTAAAATGAGTAGATTCCTAGGATATTTAAAATTTGAATTTTGATTATATGGCACAAATAATTAGCATTTTTTGTGAGGGTATTTGTAGAAATACTTTCATGTTGTGGAAATTATTGTAAGGAGGAAGTGCATTAGGAATTTCTTGAAGTATTCACCGTTTCAAAATTTTCGAACATATTTGTTTTTTTGGCGTAAGTAATTGGGGGGTTTTGTTTTTTTTTTTCGGGAGCATTTTTACAGTTGTTTTCTTTTATCTTTTGACAGTGCCGGCGACGATTTCGTTGAGTTTAAAAAAATTATTGAAAGTTCAGAAATACAATTGGGAAAATATGGCTGGAAATTAGGGGAAAAGTAGTTAAAATAATACAGTCGTACATGTGAAGGATGTGGGGACATCGACATCGTGATTAACGTGCGACATATTTACCCTAGAGAAATACAGTTGCAAAAATGAGGTGGGAATGGTAAGGTTTCCTACCAAATTAAAGGAGTCCATCATCCACGATTTGTATGCTGAGAGCTTTGTGGTAACAAATATGTTGATGGGATTTCTCGATATAATTGCAGATAGTACGAAGTTATTTTGGTGGATAACTTATGTCATCTTCAGTTGTATGCAACAACATTTATTTTTTGTGAGGGTATTTATAGAAATACTTTCATGTTCTAGAAATTGTTGTAAGGAGGAAGTGTATTAGGATTTTCTTTAAGTATTCATCAGTTCGAAATATTCGAACATATTTGTGAGCATGTTTATGTACTGTGGAGTATCTCCAATTATTTAACAATTTGGAATGTTAGTACGAAGTTATGTTGGTGGATAACTTATGTCATCTTCAGTTGTATGCAACAACATTTATTTTTTGTGTGGGTATTTATAGAAATACTTTCATGTTCTAGAAATTGTTGTAAGGAGGAAGTGTATTTGGATTTTCTTTAAGTATTCATCAGTTCGAAATATTCGAACATATTTGTGAGCATGTTTTTGTACTGTGGAGTATCTCCAATTATTTAACAATTTGGAATGTTAGTACGAAGTTATGTTGGTGGATAACTTATGTCATCTTCAGTTGTATGCAACAACATTTATTTTTTGTCTGGGTATTTATAGAAATACTTTCATGTTCTAGAAATTGTTGTAAGGAGGAAGTGTATTAGGATTTTCTTTAAGTATTCATCAGTTCGAAATATTCGAACATATTTGTGAGCATGTTTATGTACTGTGGAGTATCTCCAATTATTTAACAATTTCGATTGTTCGAATTTGATTTTGTTTTGCACTAATATGTACTGAATTTTAGTATCTCTGAATGTTGGCCAATTCGAAATATTCAAACATGGTTTGCGTTAATGTTCATTGAATTAGTATATCTGCAAAATTTGACCAATTCAGAATTTTCAAACATGTTTGTGAGCATGTTTATATATTGTGGACTATGTGTAATTATGTAGCAATTTTAAATGTCAAAACGTGGTTTCATAATATTTACTGAATTGGAGTATTTAAAATATTCGTACATGTTTTGTTTTTTGTCGTAAGTAGTTTTTTTTTTTTGTGGACATTTTGCTGTATTTTTTCGTTTTGTTTCGATGGGTAGTTGAAGAAATGTCTATATTTTATGTTTTTTCCCTGTAAAAAGATTATTTAAAATATTCGTACATATTTTACTTTTTGTCGTGAATAGTTTTTTTTCTGCATATTTTGCTGTTTTTTTTTCTCGATGAATATTTGAAGAAATGTCTCTGATTTATGTGTTTTTTGGAAAAAAGGGAAAACTGACAGGTGGGACCACAGCTGACGTCGCACTGACGTCAGCAATGTCCACAGCGGCGAACGCAAGCGCGGCCACCGCGAGCACGCCGGCGAGGCGTTGAAGCGAGCCGAGACGCGCGCGTGCGCGCCGTCGACGCGCGTGGACGCGGGATGGCCGGGCGTGGCGGCGCCGCTGCGTCTGGGTCGGCGGAGCGACGCCGGCGGCCTGGAAACACGGCGGAGGGAGCAGGTCGACGGCGGCGATGAATCCGGCGATTCGTGAGCGTCCCAGCACGAGCAACTTCACGAGGACGGAGAGCGCGCGACGGCGAACCTCGCCGTGACCATCGATTTGAGCGGAGAGGTGCGAAACGGCCGCGAAGCGCGTCAGCGGCGGCGGCGACTGCGCCGTCGCGCGGGGAGAGGGAGATGGGGAGGGGGATTCTGCGGGGTGTTGTTTCTGAAAAGTCCGTGCCTTTTCCTGCAATTACAGTTAGGTCCCTCGCTGCGTTAGAATCTGGACTGCGGAGCATTTTTTCGCATTGTTTGTCTGTTTTTGCAAAGTTGGTTGCGCCAGAAATCGTGCGGGGCGACGTGTCGGCGTGCGATTGGAAGAAAGGCGAGTGCTACAGTGTTACTGTAGAACTACAGTGTTCCGCGGGTCTGTGATGCGTTCTGGACCGTCGGACGCGCCGATCGGACGGCCAGGAAAATTCGGGTGACGTGGATAGCGGGAGAGGAGGCGAATCCAACGAACTTTCATATATAGTAGGATGTTTTCACCTTCCGTTGCTCGTGCTATCTTAGTATTTTATTATCAATGAAATTGGTAGCTTCAAGATATGTTTAAGAAAAATAAATACCATGAGGCTGGTTGATGAGACTCTCGACTAGTTTGAGGAATTTTTCCAGAGTGAGCCACTGATGATGAACTCGCAAGCATATGAAGTGTGGGAAAGAATATCATTATTTGTTTCCTAAAAATCATTTTCTTGCACGTCATGTGCAGTCCTGCCAGTCTATTTAACCGCGTCACTCCCACACTCAGGTAGGCTCGATTGATTGCGCAGTCGTCTTCCGGCCAATAATCACACATTTCCCGTGGTGTCGGTGGTGTGTGCGATGCGAGAGTGCACCTACCGAAATCCACCACCCCCAAACGCCATCGCCGTGATTCCCCTCCACTGTCGGTGACCGACGCCGATCGCTCTCTGCCGCGCGGGCCCTACCGCCTTTCTTCCACCTCCCGCCTCGCTGGCCCCGAGCGAGAGAGAGAAAACTAATCGCATTAGCCATGTCGCGGAGATCCTTTGTTAATTGCTAACCAATAACCCCGCATGGAAACCGACAGCGGAACCAACGCAGCTCAGCATCGGTGGGTGGTGGCCTGTCCTTTTCCCTCTCCCCCGTTAGTTAAGCCCCAGTGCTACTTGTAGCAGCGCCATTCCTGTGGCTACCCCCACCGCTGCTCCCCTGAACTCCGTGCACGGGATCGTGGGAGCTGCTCGAGCTCGGACGGAGTCTCTGTGGTGCTTTGCCGCGCCATGGACGGCGACGCGGATGCCGTGGTGAGTCTTCCCCCGGAGGAGATCTCTCGAGGAGTCTCGCCTTGCATTTCGTTTCGTGCGCAGATCCCTGGGTGGATGGTCTCCATTCTGATTGCGTGTTTCGTGTGCAGAAGCCCGGGAGGCACGGGGCGTGCCAGATCTGCGGCGACGGGGTGGGCGCCACGGCGGAGGGGGATGTCTTCGCCGCCTGCGACGTCTGCGGCTTCCCGGTCTGCCGCCCCTGCTACGAGTACGAGCGCAAGGACGGCACCCAGGCCTGCCCGCAGTGCAAGACCAAGTACAAGCGCCACAAGGGTAACCAATTTGTCTTGAGCCCTCCTCTTCCCCATTCTCGATGCCCGCAATTCGACTACTACTGAGCCAAAATGAGGATTCCCCTTAGTAGATCTTACATCATTCTCTCTCTGTAACTGCAATTCGAGTATAATTCAGTAGATCTTACAGCATTACAGTCGCAAGCTAATACGAGGTAGAATGTTTTGCATATTCATAGAATTATTCTGTCTGGGTGAGCTGTAGCTATGGAGAATGAGTAGTATATGATCCCAAATTCATGAATTCCTGTTCGTGAACTGCAGCGTGTGTCGAAGCATTTTGTTGAGTCTATGCTGACCTGTGCATAACTTCTTCAGGGAGCCCAGCGATCCGCGGGGAGGAAGGCGACGACACGGATGCTGATGATGGCAGTGACTTCAACTACCCTGCATCTGGCACCGAGGACCAGAAGCAGAAGGTTGCCGACAGGATGCGCAGCTGGCGCATGAGTACCGGGGGTAGCGGGAATGTTGGCCACCCAAAGTATGACAGTGGCGAGATCGGGCTCTCCAAGTATGACAGTGGTGAGATCCCTCGGGGATACATCCCTTCGGTCACTAACAGCCAGGTTGGTGCTAAAGACTCTTACTAGGTTTTGCTGAGAATATCACGGGTATGCGCTGTTACTTATGTTCTTGAGTCGGTGCTTGCAGATCTCAGGAGAAATCCCTGGAGCTTCCCCTGATCATCATATGATGTCCCCTACAGGGAACATCGGCAAACGTGTTCCGTTTCCCTATGTCAATCATTCACGTATGTTTATGTCTTGCCATGATCTCTCATGTTTCATTTCGTAACATTCGTTTGAAATGTCAACATGCTAATATTGTTTATTTTCCTTTGCCAGCAAATCCGTCAAGAGAGTTCTCTGGTAGTGTTGGGAATGTTGCATGGAAGGATAGAGTTGATGGCTGGAAAATGAAGCAGGACAAGGGTGCGATTCCCATGACTAATGGCTCAAGCATTGCTCCCTCTGAAGGCCGGGGAGCTGCTGACATCGATGCATCTACTGAATACAATATGGAAGATGCCTTATTGTGAGTTCTAACACCCTCTTAGCACTCATATTTTGCAGCTGCATCTGCTGTTTGTCAGGACAAAACCCGATCAAACTTAGGACGTTGTCTTTACACTTGCACCACTACTAAACTTTTTCTTTCTCAGGAATATTACAATGTTCTTTTCATCAAATGTTATGCCATCTTTCTCTTGCAGCATTAATTTGTGCCTTCTGAATTACAGGAATGATGAAACTCGCCAGCCTCTATCTAGGAAAGTCCCCATCCCTTCATCCAGAATAAACCCCTACAGAATGGTCATTGTTATCCGATTGGTTGTTCTAAGCATTTTCCTGCACTACCGTCTCACAAATCCTGTGCGTAATGCATACCCACTGTGGCTTTTGTCTGTTATATGTGAGATTTGGTTTGCCATATCCTGGATACTGGATCAATTCCCCAAGTGGTATCCAATCAATCGGGAGACCTACCTTGACAGACTGGCTTTAAGGTGATCTTCTTATCAGTTCTTTTGTACTTGGTTTAAAGCGGACTTTGTTTATTCATTATTCCTAATGCTATTACTATTCATTTCCGCTAACAGGTATGACCGAGAAGGTGAACCATCTCAGTTGGCTGCTGTTGACATTTTTGTCAGTACAGTCGACCCCTTGAAGGAGCCACCTATCGTCACTGCCAACACTGTGTTATCCATTCTTGCTGTTGATTATCCTGTGGATAAGTGCTCTTGCTATGTATCTGATGATGGAGCTTCAATGCTTACTTTTGATGCACTGGCTGAGACTTCAGAGTTTGCTAGGAAATGGGTTCCATTCGTTAAGAAGTATGATATTGAACCCAGAGCTCCTGAGTTTTACTTTTCCCAGAAAATTGATTACTTGAAAGACAAAGTCCAGCCTTCATTTGTTAAAGAACGCCGGGCAATGAAGGTTTGTTTTCTTTAAAAAATATAGAATTGATTTCACATTTTCTGATCCTATGCTAGTATGTCTTATAAAAAAAACTGTTGCAGAGAGAATATGAAGAATTTAAAATTAGGATAAATGGCCTAGTTGCTAAGGCAATAAAGGTCCCTGAGGAAGGATGGATCATGCAAGATGGCACACCATGGCCAGGAAACAATACCAGGGACCATCCTGGAATGATTCAGGTTAGCTTATTTCCAATATAATACTATTACTTAATAGCCGGCTAGAATGGTCTGGGTAGGTAGCCTTTTTGTATCTACTATTTGGAAAGTCCGTTGCTTGGCTAACTCCTCTTTCTGGCCATATCAGGTTTTCCTTGGTCACAGTGGTGGCCTTGATACTGAGGGTAATGAGCTCCCCCGTTTAGTTTATGTATCTCGTGAGAAGCGTCCTGGATTCCAGCACCACAAGAAGGCTGGTGCCATGAATGCTCTTGTGAGTAGTTAAATGACTGGAGTTAAATTATCTACTTAACTTCCATTTGCTGGTTCTAATGGCAGATGAATCTTTTCCACAGGTTCGTGTCTCAGCTGTCCTTACTAACGGACAATACATGTTGAATCTCGATTGTGATCACTACATCAACAACAGCAAGGCTATCAGGGAAGCTATGTGCTTCCTTATGGATCCAAACCTAGGAAGGGGCGTCTGTTATGTTCAGTTCCCACAAAGGTTTGATGGTATTGATAGGAATGATCGATATGCGAACAGGAACACTGTCTTTTTCGATGTAAGTCTGCAGTCCTCTCCCGTATCTGAATTCACTGATGTCAAGTAATCATAGCTTAATAAATTATGTTTTTAGCTGCTTAATAAGTGATGCTAGGAGCATAAGATTGGTCGATGCACTAGTTTTAAAATTCATATCCGTGTCCAATGATTTTTTGGGCTATTTCTGCTTGCTGCAGATTAACTTGAGGGGTCTCGATGGCATTCAAGGACCAGTTTATGTGGGAACTGGTTGTGTTTTCAACAGAACAGCTATCTATGGTTATGAACCCCCAATTAAGGCGAAGAAGCCTGGTTTCTTTGCATCACTATGTGGGGGCAAGAAGAAGGCAGGCAAGTCAAAGAAAAAGAGCTCAGAGAAGAAAAAGTCGAGCAAGCATGTGGACAGTTCTGTCCCAGTATTCAATCTCGAAGACATAGAGGAGGGTGTTGAAGGTACCATCTATATTCTTGCAACTTCTAGGGCCCAAGTTCTTAAGAGTTCTGCTGTTTTATAATCTGTAGCAGCTGTTGTTTTTGGAGTTTTAACCAACATGTAAGCATATTGACATGTCAACATGTGGCAGGTGCTGGGTTTGATGATGAGAAATCAGTTCTCATGTCTCAAATGAGCTTAGAGAAGAGATTTGGCCAGTCGGCAGCATTTGTTGCCTCCACTCTGATGGAATATGGTGGCGTTCCTCAGTCCTCGACTCCAGAATCTCTTTTGAAAGAAGCTATCCATGTCATAAGTTGTGGCTATGAGGACAAGTCTGACTGGGGTAGTGAGGTAACATTACATTCATTAACTCAATGATATTTACATTCATATTTTCTGGTACACAAAAATTGCGCGAACAAATAAATGTGAGGTACTCGTATGCAAAATTGGGGATGCAACTAATGTTTTTGAATCTTTCCTCTGGAGAGACAAAAATATGTTACTTTCTTCAATACCAATTGCAAATGATTATCTCAGTTGGCATGAGTAAGTCCATTTCCTGGTTAACTGTAACGAATTTGTTATGAATTGCAGATTGGTTGGATCTATGGATCTGTTACAGAAGATATTCTCACTGGATTCAAGATGCACGCAAGAGGCTGGCGGTCAATCTACTGCATGCCTAAGCGCCCAGCTTTCAAGGGATCTGCTCCCATCAATCTTTCAGATCGTCTAAATCAAGTGCTCCGGTGGGCTCTTGGTTCTGTTGAAATTCTTTTCAGTCGGCATTGCCCCTTATGGTATGGCTACGGAGGACGCCTCAAGTTCCTAGAGAGATTCGCTTACATCAACACCACCATTTACCCACTTACGTCGCTCCCGCTTCTTGTCTATTGTATATTGCCTGCTATCTGTCTGCTCACTGGAAAGTTCATCATGCCAGAGGTAAACGTTGGTTGCATATTTCAGTTATTCAGTTGAGATAGCTTGCAACAACAAAACTGACCGAATTCATTTTGGAATGCAGATTAGCAACTTGGCCAGTATCTGGTTCATCTCTCTCTTCATTTCAATTTTCGCAACTGGTATCCTTGAGATGAGGTGGAGTGGTGTTGGCATCGATGAGTGGTGGAGGAATGAACAGTTCTGGGTTATTGGAGGTATCTCTGCCCATCTGTTTGCCGTCTTTCAGGGTCTTCTGAAGGTGCTTGCAGGTATCGACACCAACTTCACTGTCACCTCAAAGGCTAATGATGAAGAAGGCGACTTTGCCGAGCTGTACATGTTCAAGTGGACGACGCTTCTCATCCCCCCGACCACCATTTTGATCATTAACATGGTCGGTGTTGTTGCCGGTACCTCCTACGCCATCAACAGTGGTTATCAATCATGGGGGCCTCTCTTCGGAAAGCTCTTCTTTGCCTTCTGGGTCATTGTTCACTTGTACCCATTCCTCAAGGGTCTTATGGGCAGGCAAAACCGCACACCGACGATTGTCATCGTCTGGGCTATCCTCCTCGCTTCGATCTTCTCCTTGCTGTGGGTTCGTATTGATCCGTTCACTACCCGTGTCGCTGGCCCGAACGTGACAACCTGTGGGATCAACTGCTAGGAAAATGGAACATTGCGGAGACAGAAAATACAGAGAATTGTGTTTTTTTGTTCAGATTATATACATGGTCAGTGATTGATTTGCAACCCACGGAGCCCAGAAAATAGTTGTTGGGGTTGCAAATTACCACTAAAGTGAGAACGCCATGACAAACAGTGTATTTATGAAAGCACAATTGTAAATAGATGTAATAGGCCATTTGCCATTTTCCCAAGGTTAAGGGCTTGTTTGGAACAAATGGGTTTCATAGGATTGTAATCCTATAGCTATTTATGAGACACTTTTGATTGTAACAATGAACCTACGAATTCTTATAGAAAATGTTCTTTTACTCCACATTTTGGAGGATTGTAAACATGAAGTCCACAATCGTGTCAAATATTTATTTGAGAAGTCCCGAGTCAAGATGAGTCTTCCTCTCTTCCCCTCTCCATGAAACTAGTTTCTGCAAAATTGTTGCAGTGCATCCAAAAACATTCTTTTGTGAAATTCTTGTGTTTTGCATTCATTGAGGAATCCACCAGACAAGACACTCAAATCCTGTATTGTTTCGTATTCTTGTGTTACATACAAGGCCTAACGAGTTTGACAATAGTTAAATGATCATACTTGTTGGTTCTCTTTGTCAAGCATTAGGTATTCAAAATAAATATTTTAGGTTTTAATGAAGTCGCTAGTAGTTAAACATTTGACAACATGATGCAGTCAGTACGACAATTTTAATTGTATACTAATGCTTAAAGTATTATTACTAGATATTTTTAAAATAGGAGGGCTGAGTGCATACAACTAAAATTACTTCAAGAACTTTCCACATGTCTGCTTAAACTAAACGTATGCATCAGAACTATTTCTTGATACTTACAGCATTACGAGTATACCTGGCCATGCGTCGGGCCGGGCCTAAAAAAGCACACGGGCAAAATCCCAAGCCTGGGCCCATCCGACCTTCGGGCCTATATTTCAGGCACAGGCCCGCCCGTGGCAGCAAAATCCCAGCGGGCTTTCGGGCCTCGAGCCGGGCCTCTTGCTTAAAACATCAATATGCAAAGCCCAGGCCCAGGCTCGTGAGACCTTTGGGACGAAATCTCAGACCCAGGCCCTAGAATTTCGGGACGGGCCGGGCTTCCCATGGCCAGGTATAATTACGAGTACTTGTGTGTGGTCTTTTTTTTCTATAAAATCTACACATGTCTCCTTATAAAATCTACACATGTCTCCTTATTCTGAGAGATGTACACGTTGCCAAAACATTTTAAACCACACTATTTTTACCTGTATTCTACAATGGCCGATATATCGACACACTTGACATAGTATATAGTAGTATAGATCATGGTGAACACGATTACATAATTCCCATGTTCTTTGTCAACTTCAGCAATATTCAGATGCAGAAATACATGTAAAACCAATAAATTAATTTTAGATCAACAAAATAACGTACCGCTTCGTACCTCTTCGTCTCTAACGATAACAGTGGCAATCGGATCTCATCGTCTCCCGTCAGCGCTGCCGCTGGTCTGCCTCACCTCTGTGATCTTCAGACCATGGAGGCGCGGTGGATCTCGGTTCTCGTCGGCGGGAGGGCTCCGTTTTTCTGATTTTCGTGTCCAGGTTTGCTAGGGCGGCGTTGTTGGTAGCGGCGCCGTTGCTTGCAATAATGTCTCCCCGTTTCAGCCCCAACTCGGCGGTGACGTCGAGAAGCTCGTGGGAGTGGTGTAGTTCTCGAGTACTTTTTATGGCGATGGCGATCTCCAGATCGTCATGGAGCTTCATCGGCGGTTCATCCTTCTTTTTCGGTTCTGGGACGGATGTGGTCTTTTTGACCCGTTCGGCGACTTCCCGTCCGCAATCAACAACGTCAGGCTGGCTCTGGGAGGAGCGCAGCGGCGGCGCGCCGTCGACACGGTCTAGAGGTTGAAGACGAAGAGCATCTCAAAGATCTCGTTGTAATTTTCGGTTTCGTTGAGGTGTTTTATACTGTTTGGTGTTTCTTTTAATGCCAGTGTCCTTTTCGCAAAAATAATAATTTTAGAACCTTAACCTTTTTCCTTTGCTAAATACGGTTTTCTTTCATTTTAATCTCTCCTATCTAAAAGAAAAGATTGGTTCCACATTCTGCCTCCCTTCGTCAAGCCTCCCGCTCTGTTTTTTTCCGCTTCCTTTCGTTACACCAGTTTCCCTCCGGCAAGCAAAACGCTTCGTCCAGCTACCAATCGCTACACAATCACGAAATTATCGGCAGCCCGCATTAAATGTGGTCGTAATCACCTAATGTTTCCAATCCAATCAGGAAACTCCCTACGTTAACGATACTCCTATTACATAGGGGCAAATTGAGAGATCGATCTTGGCGTCGAAGCCGACTTTGTCGCTGCTGCCGGGAACGGTGGCAACGGGGACAACGATGAAGATCTCGCCGTCCCCGGCCGCGGCGACTCCAACTCGCCACCGCTGCCCTTCCCTTCCTTGGCGCGCCACTACGCGTTGTGATTTGTACCACCGCGACCTCCCCAGGGCCGGCGACCTCGCCATGAGCATACATCTCCCGCTCTCTCTATCCAGCCTCTTCTTCTCACCTCTCCCTATGCTCGACCGGGAACGAGATCCTCTGACGTTTCGGGAAAAACTGCAGAGGGACGTACTTGCTTGTGGTTCGTTGGATGCGAATCGGGCGGCAGCAGCTCGAACGTCTCAGCCCAGAACAGAAAAAGTACCTTCACTCGCCGTCGCCGTCCGCTAGCCGGCACGCACAGCTCCGCCCCGCATGCCCTCCGCCACCACCGCCTCCGTGGCCTGCGTCCCCGTCATGGCCTCCATGTCCTCCATCCCCGCCATGGACTCCGGCGCCGCGGCTGCCACGGCCGTGCGTGTCTAGTGTCTTGGAAGTTCGCCGCTAGGCCGTCGCGCTCGACCTCCAGTTCACCTTTGTTAGGCGCAAGCGCAATAGCGGCCATTTAGTTCAGTTCAGGTAAAACACATGAACATTTTCCATTACGATCGGTTCACTTCTACACATGCTCAAGCAGCAACTAGAATCACAAAACGCAATGGCGGCGAACATGCGGAACCCCGGTGGCAACGGAGGATGAGTGCGGCAACCAGGACGACACCACTCTTGTTCCTACGCTTGGTGGACGCGGCCGTCGTGCATCAAGGAAGCGGCGGCGCAGAGGCAGAGGTCGAGCTCGGCTACCATGCCGACATGGGCTCCTCGTCCTCTGCGTGGCGTCGAGCCGGCGAACTTCCAACTTCCAAGGCTGTCCACGGCCGCGGCAGCGCCGGCAGCGCTAGAGGCCACGGCGGGGATGGAGTCCACGGAGGCGGTGGTGGCGGAGGCCACGGAGGCGCAGTTGGCCGTACCGGCGAGCGGACGGCGGCAGGAGTGAAGGTGAATTTTTGTTCTGAGCTGGGACGGCGCCGTCCTCCCCGTTCGTTGATATCTGCTGGTGTCCGATGTTCATCGAACGAACCACAATGAACTACGTCCCTCTGCAGTTTTTCCCGAAACGTCAGAGGATCTCGTTCCTCGACCGGATGTGTAGTGCGTGCCGTCCGTGTTGTGCTCCGGCCGACCGGCACCGGCTGTCCCCTTTCGTCCAACTCCCTCCACCCCTCGCCCGTGCAGTACCGCCGCCTTCCATATTACACTGGAGAAAATCACGGGCACAAAACCGCAAACCACCACACCCACGAAGCCCCACTCCTTGCAATGACGCCGCTGTTTCCGCTCGCTCTGACTCCGCCGTTCCGCATCAACACGATTCGCCCGTCTGACTCCAGCCCTCGGCGTTCTGCGCCGCAGCCTTGCCCGTTTCTGCACACCCAGATCTGCCAAGCGTCTGAGCCGCCCTCCTAGCTTCTGAGCGACGCTGCCCCGCCTGCCCGCGTTCGCGCCGACCTGCACGCGCATGCCCAACCAGCGTCGCCATCGGCGACCTCCTGTCCACCTCCCAGCCCTCGACTTCATCCGAGCTATGCCATCGTGATGGACTGATTGGGTTTTATGTGTCAGGGGCATGATACAACGGATTTTGAGGATCACTTCAACTGACGGAGCAGCCAAAGTACTTGTTTTTTCAAGTTGGAATGATGTTCTTGATGTATTACAGTGCTCCCTTGCTGCTAATAATGTCTATCTCTTATTGCTCGGATCAAAGGAGGAAGGTGAGATACTTGTCGCCCAACGCATACATGCTTAATTATCTATCTCACTCTGCTAAGCAAAATAATGTTATGGAATTAGATTTCTTGAAGTTATTCCTTTTCTGCTTCCAGTCCTGATAGTCGCTATTTTAGCAAAGTCTTCAGTATAAGTTGATCCTATGGACAATGCAGTCGCTTAATGAAAGTCCATTTTCCTCCAGCAAATCACAAGGGGCGCTCTCTCACTCAAAAAGCCAGGCATCCAGTATAAACGGAGAGAAAGTGAAGAAGACAGTTTCCAAAATGCAGCCTGTTCAAGTATTGCTAATGCTTATTCATAATTGTGCGAACAGACTGAATCTACTGGAAGCACAACATGTAATTCTGTTAGAGCAATTACTAAATCCGTCAGCTGCACAAGCTATCAGTAGGATCGATGAGTTGGGCAAGCCGAGCACATTTATCCTCCGGTTAGTAGTAAACACCATATCCTATACACATTTGGACCGTTTGATTCAAAGGAATATGGTAGGATTTTTGGAGGATTCATTCCTATAGGAAATTTTTCTATTCAAGTTGTTTGATTCATAGGATCCAATCCTATAGAAATTATTCCCATAGGAATCTTGTAGTGTAAATCCTATAGGAAAAAAACATGAGGTCCAACCTCTTGGAAAAATTCCTTCACACAATCAAACACAATTTCTATTCCCATAGGATTCAATTAGACATGCCACTCCAATCCTTTAGGTTTCCTATTCCTACACTTTTCCTATCCTATGAATCAAACAAGCCCATTTTCATTCAAAGTATTTACTCGATTTGCAGAACGTGATTCGCTGCATCATTCTTGTCTGGTCTCTGGTAGCCTGTGTGTCATATGCCAGTAGATATGCACTATTATTTTGTTTCCATTAAGGTTCACAAGCACTACAATCTTCTGGGAACTCTTTGCAGGTAACACAAACAGAAAGAGATTGCGCACTCTGCACCCAGCATGCGACATTCTTGGAAGCAAAGTCTCAATGCCAAAGACCAAAGCTTGAAGCCTTACTCCTTAGCATGATTCAGAAAAAGAAAACACAACTCAATGGACTTAAGGTATAGTGACCCAATACAGTATGGAAAGCAGATGCAGCTTAACTTGGATTTTTTTTAGACGAGACACTTGGATTTTTAGTGCTATGGATTATGTTTTGTGTAATGTTTGTCCAAATATACTCAGCGGGGTGTACCTTTAATTGGTGAATGCATTTCGTAGGCTGAAAATAGGCAGCATGGTTAATAGTACTCCATTAAGATTTTGCTTTAACATTTTACCCGTCAATGCCAGATTTTTGCTATTCAATAGATTATCTTATACTTAGTTGCAAGTGAATGCACTTACATTGTGATCTATTATTGATTCTGAGCAGGTTTTATGCTGCGGAAGTTATTGGAAGTCTGTGGCTTTTGATTGTGGATGCTGCGGTGAGGACTAAGTTGGACAGGACCATGGCATCAGAGTACTACACAGCTGCTGCGGTTTGTGGGAGTATGTAGCTGAACCGGAGCAGACACATGAGAGCAGTACTTTCGAACTAGAGGCACCGTCAGTGGAAGAGAACCTAGCTGCTTAAGGTCACGAGGTGAATTCCGGGATCACATTCTTTGTAATTTAGTTTTTGTTTAGCACAGCGAAGTGATCATTGTTCTGGAACTTAATTGTGATCTGTCATGATCTTTTTGCATACCAAAAAATTATCATTATTATTATCAACATCATTATCTGATGCTGCTGTTGGCGCTGATTCAGTTCAGTTGTTGCGAATAACGGTACGTTGGGTAAAAGAATTAAGGGTCACTTTATTTGAGGTGTAGTTTGTGACGCTGACGCTAGATAATATTTCTATGCTTTTTCATACGGATGGCGAGTACGGTTGCATATATCTCTACTATATTAAAGCAGACTCGGTGATGTCCGTGTTCCGTGGTACGTCGCCCTCCTTCCCACCGTTCCGAACGATCTCGTACAAAAAACCAAAGAAAAAAACCAGCGTTAACCGATCCCTCCCTCCCACGTCCCACGTTCCCCTACATCCCTTCGTGCGATCCCCTTCCGCCGGCTCTGTTCTAATAACTGGCGCTAAGAAAATGCCGCCGCCGCGAGGATCTCCTTCATCTTCTCCTCCGTAGCGTCCGTTCGCTGTGAGGAGGAGGACGACAAATGCAACATGACGAGGAGGAATGCAGGTCAAGCCGCAGCCGATGCCCACCTCCTCCAACCCCAGCAACGAGTTCCTCTACCTCGGCACCCTCGCCACCCATCGACGCCGGCCACTAGCGCAACACGATTTTGGGGCAGTGCATCTATGCACGTTCTCTGGTTTTTCTCCTTCAGATCAAGGGCACATGTGATATGTTTTTGTTATTCAGGCTACTGTTGTTCACCTGTCTCAATCTGCAACTACAACCAAGGTTTCGGTTACCGGCCGATATTTCGCGGTTACCGGCCGGTAACCGGATTTATCAGCCCCCCCCCCCCCCCCCCCGCGGAATTTGTGTATATCGGATGAAAAATTCCGGATTAGTCAAATTTGAACCGAATTCATGCTCGGAAATTTGAATTTCAAAAAAAAATCGACGTTCTAAGTTTAAATCGTAAAAAAATTCGAAGAGTTTTGGGCCGGTAACCGGCCGGTATTTTCCGGTAACCCCGGTTATCGGAAATATCGGCCCCTCCCGGAATTTTTTTTGAACCGGTATCCAAAACCTTGGCTACAACTCACTCTACCCATCGCTATTGTGAGCAGCGGCAAGCGGTATCAAGAACGGAAAGGCGTGGGCGTCCAGATACATCCACTGGATTTTTCGGTCAGTCAAGGTACAAAACCCCAAGATCATCGAGTCTGGTCTCGCGCTGAACCTGCTGAACTCCAAGGTCAACACTTCCTTCTTCAGTAAACTTTAGGTAATAGTAGCAACTGTCTTGAAGTTGGAGTATTCTATTTCAGTTTCAACGGGTATTGAAAAAGAATAGCATTTCCATCATCGGGCTTTGATTGCACTGGATAGTTTTGAATTTCTTAAGTTGAATTTGTTCTGTTAGATTCTTCAGACTAAGAATAATTACCAACATCTGCATAGTAGCATTATAAGGTTATCTCGAACAGTCTGAGCCAGTGCACAAAAAGAAGAGTAAAATCAGTTGCTAAAATTCACACGTAAAGTAATTTATGGAAAACACCTCTTTTCTATGGTTATCCGTGCCAACAAACAGCTTCATTGTTTCACATCTACCGACTTGACGTAACTGAATTTCTTTTGTGCAGCCTTGCAGAGTCTTCTATGTCTGATCATATCGGCCTTCTGCTTGCTTGGATAAGAGTACCTCTGTTACTTAGCTTTTTCATTTGGAGAATCACTTATACGTGAGCTGGAGTCTCGTGGTGAGATCTTCGCCCGCAAGTGGAGCTCATAGTCTTTGCCTAGGATGGTTGGACCAGGTTTTCGGTGGCAAGGCTAAGTCCAAACACACGGTATATTCTTCTGATCATGGCAGATAGCAGGGTACGCATTGTTACCAAATTAACACCTTATACAAATTCTATCATAGGGCAATGCACTGCTTTTCTGGTAACTAATATGAAGCAATGTATGTACACTAATGGTGTCCCGGGGAGTGAACAGCAAGGACCATTGCAGCTGCCGCCACTGCCTTACATGCGTGTGGAAAAAGATCAACGACCCTGCTAGCTAGCCTCCTACAGCCGCAAATAGACCATGCTGGCCATCAAGATACTTGTTGTCACACAACTCTGATCAGACTTTTTTTTTAGCTTAAACTCTGATCAGAATATATAAGTTATCTCCTATGCAGTTATAATGGTTCATATTGCAAGATCATAGTTGCAAGATGTTTCAGTAAAAGTGTGTTCTCTGATGGCCCAAGTCTCTATACATGTTTCAGCACATGATTAATTTTTTTAAAAAATCCTTCAATTATGGAAATGGTTGGAAGCGCATAACTTACTCAGTGTTGAGTGATTGTGCTGTAAACTCTTCTGTGTGTTGACTTGCATATCCATGATGCAAGTAGAGAAGACTAAAAATAGGTCATACTCTTTTTCTTTGGAGAGGATTGTTTGGAATAATACTGGATTGAAATCCAACATATTTGATATATTTCTAATTGTCTTCAGTCAAAATAAGGATTAAATCTCACATGTTTGTGTGGTACAAAGTATGTTTTTTCAGAGCCATAGGCATGTATATATGTTTTTTATCCGTTGCAACGCACGGGCACTTAGCTAGTTCTTTATTTATGAACTTTTGACAAACTGTAGAGACGAGAGCGCATCAATACAAGGCCAATCCACGGCCCGCTATTCTCATCGCCACATCGCCAGTTTATCTCCGCCGGCTTTCTCGGCGCCTTCCAACCCTCCGCCATGGCCACGGCCGCCACCATCTCCAGCACTCCCCTCAACCTCCGCCCCTCCCCCCGTCATGCCTTCGCCCATCCCAAAATGCTGCGCGCCCTCCCCTTCCTCCGGCGCCGCCTGCCCTCCCTAGCCACCGTCGCCGCGGTCCAGCAGGACGCGGCCGTCTGGAACGCTGCCCCCGTCTCCTCCGTCGGCCCGGCCAGCGCCGACGGATCGCTCTTCCACCTGCGCGTCGACCTCTCCGACGCCGCCGACTTCGCCTCCTCCTACACCGCGCCGGGGCAGTACCTCACGATCCGCGTCCCCGGCGAGGACGGCCTCAAGCCGGCCTTCATGGCCATCGCTTCCCCACCAGGTGCAGGCGGCGGGTTCGAGTTCCTCATCAAGACCGTGCCCGGCGCCACGGCGGAGAAGCTCTGCGGCCTCCGCGACGGGGACGTGGTGGAGCTCGGCGCCGTCATGGGGAAGGGGTTCCCGATCGACAGGGTCACCCCAACCGACGCAGCGCAGACCCTCCTCCTCTTCGCCACCGGGACCGGGATAAGCCCGATCCGCTCGCTCATCGAGTTCGGCTTCGCCGCCGATCAGAGAGCCGATGTGAGGCTCTACTACGGTGCCAGGAATCTCCAGACGATGGCGTATCAGGATAGATTCGCAAAGTGGGAGTCAACTGGGCTCAAGATCGTGCCGGTCTTGTCGCAGCCTGATGATAGCTGGAAAGGTGAGCGGGGATATGTTCAGAAGGCCTTCTTGGAAGCAAAGAACATTGCAAATCCTGCTTCTACTGGGGCAGTTCTATGTGGGCAGAAACAAATGGTCGAGGAGCTCACCTTGGCCCTTGGAGCAGATGGTGTCTCAGAAGAGAAAATCTTGATGAACTTCTGAAACTGTCCTCACTGTGTAACATGTGCTTCGTTTTGCCTTACCATGCCTTTCTGCTCGTATTAGAATTCTATGATCTGATTTGATCCATTGTTTTGATATTTCTCAACACAAGACATGGTAGATAATACATGGTATGTATCAGAGTGAGTTAGCTCATGTTCCTGGACTCCACGAAATTTCACTGAGTGTTGCCCCAAGGAGATGATATGATCTAATCTCCCAGTGACTTCGCAATCCATGGCTCGCTTTGTTTTTTCTCCTTTGCATCTTAGTTATTCCGTCAAGGTTTTTTTTGTTACCCTGGTGATAGAACAGTTTCGTTTCCATTACGTGATCCATAATCTGTAGTTAGTATTTGGTATGGTTCATTTTTGTGTAATATTAGAAGTACATGTGGTGCTCCATATGAGGTATTAACTACCAACAGATTTGTCTTGCATCTCTCAGAATAACTCAGATTACAGATCGATAACGAGACATGGTTTGTTTGGGATTATTCTTTTTCTCGCCTTAAGTCTAGTGGTTTATTCAGCAGGCCTGCTTTGTGCTATTCTAATACCAGTAAAAATAGTGAAAATTTTATCTGGCACCGGTGTGTGTTGTTCTAATTCAAATTGTGCTTTGATCTGGCCTGTTACCTTTTTGATTAAGCATCAATCAGAATTCAGAGACATCTTGGTCATCTAGTATTCCTCGGGACATGCTCATGCAAAGCGCTTTTCTGTGTAGCAGAATTGTAAATATTCATATTCAAGGTTCAGTTCTGCATCTTCAGACATGGATTGATCATCAGTGCACTTGAATAAGACAAGCTTTGCCATATTTTCCCAACAAGGTGAGTTCTGTTCACATGCGCTATTCTGACGTAGGCCTGGAATTCGAGCCGAGCCGAGCGAGCTCGGCTCGACTCGCTTGAACTCGCTCAACTGACGAGCCGAGCTTGACTCGACTCGTTTAATAAACGAGTTTAGAAATGAAACTTGGCTCGTAAACTCGCGAGTAGCTCGTTTAACTCGCTCAAATAAAAAATATGGAATTTTTTATATATTAGTGCCAAACTGTTAATATTTTTTGCACTGATAATGGTGTAAAGATTCTATATTTCAACATTGATCTAACCTTTGACTAGAGATGTAAAATTGTAGAAAGATCATCATTGTTGTAGTTTAGAATTAGTAGAAAAATTACTTGTTTTTCCGTATGAGCGCATGTTTTAACACTTAGAATGTGTTAAACGAGTTATCGAGCTACTCGCGAGTAGCAACAAACGAGTTCAGAAATGAAACTTGGCTCGACTCGTTAGACAACGAGTTCGAGCCGAGCCAAGTCGATTCACGAGTTACTCGTTTAGCTCACGAGTTTTGAGTTTTAATTCCACCCATCTGACGTTAAAATGGTTGTTGGGTAATGTTGTATCTTGTATGTCCAATCTTTTATTGCTTTATTTGTCTAGCACTTCAATCCGCAGCACTCACAATAGCTTAGCAACGGATCTTACAATTAGTTCCATAGACTATTAATAGGAATGATCATTCCCCTCTCAGAAGAAATAATAAAATTCACCTCTAATTTGATAACTCAATGTATTCCTTCCTATTTATTGTACACCTCTGCAAACAAGCCAAATTCATGAACCCTTTCTACTATATTAGTTGTATGTATTTGTTCGGTATCGGCACATCTAGATACACTGATGCAGGCCATTCACTAAAATGTATGTGTCCTTTTCATTTAGATTTCATTTTCTAATTAGCAGTAGGTGGTAATAACTCAATTGGTTAACAGGAGGCCAGTATGCCAGGTAGTGCAAAGTGCTTCTTCAAGATTGAGTTATATCAGATGCAATTTGAAATATTAAATCAAATGTCCTTTTCTTAAGCAATGGTGGTATCGTCTCTAACTTTATATACGAAATTGTAGAGGAGTCCATATTTTCTACTTCCTCTGTATCAAAATATAAGATGTTTTAGATATTGAGCATTTTTCTGATATGGATGTACGTAGACACGTATTAGTGTGTGGATTCATCATTTCAATCCGTATGTGGTCCATATTGAAATACCTAAAACATCTTATATTTTGATACGGAGGGAGTAGATTACAATTGGTTATTCAGAATATTTAAGTGCTATCATTTGTACTCTGATTTGGTTTTCCAGAGTGAGCCAAACCTGTTACAAAACCTTGGATTTCATCTCTCCATAAGAGTTGTACGGCTGTGTTCAGTACTCACCCCTGCATAATTTTTATTGTTTTGCAGTATTTATTTTTTGTTTCTTTCTTTAGTTTTGCTTGTCCGATGCAACCATGACTACCTACCAAGTAAGCAGGTGGGTGTGACGAAATAGGCCGTAGCCCCGCTTTATAAATAAAGCCACAACGGCCGAACCGATACAAAGTGATGAGGGGACCCTCTTACAAAGAAGATCAAAGATAGAAAGAGAAAAACACAAAGAGAGCTAAACTTGCCACCGAAGACACCGAAGGACACGACACTCCACAACGACGCCCCCAAGAGGGTAACGACGAAACGCGTCGCCGTCGTCGAGACCATGATAGTCAGGGGTTTTCACCCGGAGACCCGACGTAGAGAAGGTACCCCACAACAACGCCCCCAAGAGGGTAACGATACCCACAGGTACCGCCGTCATCGGCGCCAAAGCGCGGAGCTTTCGCTCGGAAAAACCTTCGCATCACGGTCGGTACGTCAGCACCCACTGTCCCCGAGCCTAGCCTCCAAACCACGATCTGGGAGCTGCCAATGCCGAAGCGCTACCAACACCAGGATCCCCGCCGCCCCTCCTCGCCGTCCACACGGTCAAAGAGAAGGCCATCACCACCGTCACGTCGCTCGCCGCAGAGACGCCCGTGAGGTCCACCTTCCAGGGCCGCCGCCCCGGCGTCCACGACCTCAAGCCCCGGGATTGACACAAAAACGAGGCCAACGAATCAGGCAAGGTATGATAGCAACTAACAGACCCGCGTGGGCAGTAGGACAGCCAATAGGAGGAGATCCGTCCTCCACCACCAATGGCGGTCGCAGACCGGACGCAGCAGCAGGGCCTGTCAGGCCCCGATCAGCCAGATCACGCAGATCCGGCCCAGATCAGGCCCGACTAGCCCCGCCGCCGCGCTGCAGCGCCAAGGCCGTCGCCACCATCCAACTTAAGCAGGTGGGTGTGGCAAAGCCGTGCCCCTGCCTGTTCAAGGGCATGACAATTCCCATCCCTCTTGACCTGGTATCTCCTACACCATCAACAGTGGTTGCCAGTTATTTGGAACGCTCAGTGGGAAACTCTTCTTTGCCTTCATTGTGATTGCTTACTTATAGCATTTCTCAAGGGTCTTAATGCCATCGTTTGGGCTATCCTCCTCGCTTAATATTCTTCCTCATGTGCGTTCGTGTTGACCGAATATCCAAATCTTTTAGGAAAGCGGGAGGTTGTATAGACAAAGAATGCAACGAAATGTGTTTTTCTGAATGTATACATGGGTCGAGCTTGATAAAATAGTCTGTTGGGGCTGACATACTTGTATGAAAAGTCTCCACTGGTGGGTAAATCTATGTCTTATTTGATGTATATTGTCCTTAGAAAGTAGACAAGATTTTTATATTCATTTTGAACTTTAACAACACTAAAGGCTAGAAGATATATAAACGTAATTATAGTTGTAATTGTTCGGAGAAATTATCTTTGATTTTAACTTATTTTCTCATAAGTTAATTGATTTATGATTATTTTCTATATGTAAGTAATAATTTATATGCTGAGGTGGACTAGTGGGAGGGTGCGCCATCGAGCGCTAGGTGGTCGCCACGTGGTGGCGCAATAGCACAGGACGGATGGACGCAATAGCACAGGACCGACGCGGGCCCGAGAGGCGTGAGGGCTAGCGGGTAGCAACGTGGGGTTGACCAGTGCAGTGTGCTGGAGGGGGTGTAGGGTGGGGGAATCTCGTGCTGTGACCTACGGTAAGATCATCTCCGCTAGAGGCGGGGTGTTTTCTTGATGCGGTCGTGTGTCCTCCCCCACTCCGTACCTGATCTTGGAGCGTCGTGCTATTGCTACCATGGTTGCTTTCACATCTTTTGCGAGATTTATTTATAGTCTCTACCTATACAAAGCACACGCACTTTTCGAGTCCGAGTTTGACCATCAGGTTTACCAACGAAATATAAATTATATGTTATACCATCGTATTCGTAATTGATTAGAGTTTTTAATGGTAATAGTGTTTTATAACAAGTGACACAATGTATTATTGGAGAGATCAAAATTAAAACACGAAAAACGAGGACGTCGCATGCGCTAGGGTTTTTAATTTTAGATTGACGTCAAATTTGAGACTCACGGAAATTTCGTATTTTCTGGAAATTATTTTGGAATTATTTCGACCATATTTATAAAATTTAAACAACATTTCGTTAAAGTTGAATTTGGTACCAATCTACTCCAAAATTTACGAGGAATATATTTCGGAACTTACCAAAAATACGGAAATTTCATTGAAATTTTAAGCCCTCCATTAGACGTATCCAAAGAAATAAAAATAACTCACCCAAAGTCAAGACTCACCAAGTCAATCTCCTCTCTGCTGCGATCGCAAGCAGAAGTTCCCCACCCCATTCTAGCACACGGCAAGATCTAATATTTCGTGGCTCCTCGAAGGAAGGTGATCGAGCTCTCCTCCAGTCATCTGAATCGAGTTCACAGCCGCTGCTCGTTGCGTTCTTCCTCCTGGGTCATCGCCCCCGACACAAGTAATCAGCATCTATTTTCTCCCGTGCGTTTTGTTATTTTTCTCTGCATTTACCATTGGTGCTCAAATCACCCTTGTATATTCGTGTCTAGCGGCGGGCGTAGGAACACACTCGCGTTGCCGACATCGCTGGCCGTCGTCGCTGGATCGTCCTACTTTGTGCTGTGCGGCTTCCAGGGTAAACCCGTCTAGCTCTCCCCGTGTACTTTTCTTAGTTGTTTCCTAGATCACTCAAGATTGCCGCTTGATTTTAGTCGACCCTACTCGACGAAACAAGCACCATGCAGGACAGGAGAGGCGCGACCCTGCTCACTGAAGATCGCCGCTTGGTTTTAGTCGACTCTACTCGACGAAGCACCATGCGGGAGAGGAGAGGCGCGACCCTGCTCAAGGACCTGCCTCAGGAGATCATTGACAGTATCCTCGTCCGGTTGCCGTCCAAGGACGTCGGCCGCTTCCGTGCCGTCAGCACGTCGTGGCGCAGCGCTACCTCCACTCCCGAATTCATGCTCGAACACCACCGCCGCCAGCCATCGCTCCCCATCATCAACGGGGATGGGCGGGCAGCCAGTCTCGTTGTCTTCCGAGGCGCCGGTGCTAGAGGCTCCAGTCAACAGCTCTGGCATTTCCTTCCGGGCATCAAACATCGTTCCGAGAATCGCGTCCGAGGCTTTCATCATCGTATGCCAGAGATCTCGATCTGGATCCCGATTCTATATCTACAACCCGGTCATCCGCAAGCATGCTCTCCTACCGCAGCCTCAAGTTGGGCAAACCTTCTACAACACCATAGTCGGCTTCTATCAGTACCCTCAAACTGGAGAATACAGGTTACTGTGGGTCTCCCGCTCACATCACTCGTGGTCACATCACTCGTCTCAACCTGCCTTATACGTCTCACAGTGGGATCAGACAAGCCGAGGTACGTCACAGTCAGAATGCCAAAGGTCTCACCACCTTACGTGTGAAACATAAGTTACTAGAGGGGCTGAGCAGTTCGTCCTATTATTCCCCAACGGTAAACCACCGCGGTAGCCTGCACTGGTGTCTGTACAATGCCAATGACATTACGGGACGCGGTGGAAACATTATCGTGTTCGACACAGAAGCCGAGTCATTCCGGTGGATGCACACTCCCGCCCAATTTTGGCCTAATAAGTTGTTCAATATGAAAGGGATGCTGGCTTTTTGGGCCAGTTCGGCTCGCAGTTCCACCGGATTCAACGGTTTCACTATTATGGATGTTTGGGTGATGCAGGATTACAAGGCTGAAATCTGGGCTTTCATGTACCGGATTGACATGTCAACGGTGGAGGCATCAAGACAACTTTATTCAACTTCCTTCAAAAAGAAAAAGAAAAAACTATTTTATTCAACAATTGAACACTTCAATGATATGGCTGTGCTCAACGAGTGTGAGCTATTGATCATGTTTAATGAAAACCATGTATTGTGTTGTGACATTGCTGGCAAGTTCTTAGGAATTGTGGACCTTGGAAAAAGTCAATATCGTGTCTGGCTTACTGAGCACCGTCTCCAAGAGAGCATTGTGCCAATTCCTTATCATGAGATGCAAGAAGATGATGAGGAGTCCCCATTCTCCATGGGGCGTGTCTGAATGTTCAGGACTGCTCGTTTGCTTTGCCTTTGGATTGAGAGTGTCTTTTGTTCTTAGCTCTTCTTACTTATAAGTACTACCACTAGAACATTTCATTTTGCATTATTCCAGTACCACCTGCGATGGCATCATTTGGTGCTTGCTTACTATCATGTCTTGAACATCTTGTTAATGTTTTGAGCTTTAATTTGGAGTACCTATCACTATCAAGGACATAGAACAAAATCATGTGCATCCCTGTCCAAAAATTTACTTTAATTTTAGCATGGTTAAGATGCATTAGTGGCATCAGTAAGATGAGAGATTCACTCTTGCTCATGCTCTTTCAGCGAACGCATTTATAATTGTTGACATTTTATTCTAGATCTCTTCCATAGGCTGTTAGTTTGATCTCTCGTTCAGTGTGCAATTTTGCCTTAATTTCTATCTTGCACCTGCTCTTTGTGTGCATATGTGCTTCGTAGGTGTGAGTTGGGTATCTGCTGGCGGCGCTATGGCGGAGGAGGCGTGGTCGGCGGTGTTTTTGCAGGTGGCGGTCCTTCCCCTCGACGGTGGTGCTCCGAGGAGCTTCGGCGTCGACCTGCCACCTACGGCGAGTCCGTGGCTCTGCGGGGCTGCTAGGCTCGTCTCCCCCCTCGCCGGAGTCCGTGAGACGGCGGATCTGGTTCAGGAACTTCCGACAGATGCAGAGGTGCAGCGGCGTGACGACGGCGGCGACGTCAAGTGTAGATCCTTTGGGATCGTTGATCGGCGACTTCCCGCCTGCTTGGGGGGGCTCCGGATCCAAGGCATCAAGCGGAGTTCGAGCAGCGGCGCGCCACCGACAGCGCTCTTCGTCTCCGGCGTGGTCGAGTTGCACAAGGGCTGGGATGTAATTTTGTTTCTTATGAGGGCCTTTGTGTAATTTGTCGCTGTACTGATGTGTTTGTCATCGCAAAAAAAAAAAAGAACATATTTTGTTAGGCGTAGTTGCGCAGATGTGTCTATTACGTCACTTATTGATTAGCAATTTTTGTGTCAATTTTGTTACATCAGCGCTCCTATGATTGAAGAAAGAACTTTGATACTTTGGTTGTCTGTCGGGACTGTCGCCAAGCCTGTGCTTGCTGTTGGTTTTTCTTTGTAGGGTTTGGTGTTTTTTTCACTAGGTAGAAACAGTGGAAGATGCGCTGTGCTGGAGAAAGATAAATTTGTTGGTTCTTGGTTCATCTTTGCCAGTATAACGACTTTTTGGCTAATCTAAGACTGGCAAAAAATTATTTTCATGTGATTCATTTTTTAATTATACCACGTCAAAAATCCAGCATCCAATGATGATATGAAGCTGGTTATACGATTGTGCCATCTTGATTGATTCTACAAACACTGAACCTCTGCAACTGTTCGCCACGTAACCGAACTGTCAAGAGAAGTGAACACCTAGCACTAGTAATGCAAAACTGCAATTTTCTAAGTTTCCAGGGTAAAAAAACGACAAGCTACCAATTTTAGGGTCTCTTTGGATTGTAAGATTTTTGTAGGATTCTATCCTTAGGAATTTTTCCTGTGGATTGCGTGTGGATCAAAGGAATGGTCTCCCAAAATTCTTATGGATTGGATTGCTATGCCTCAATTCCTAATTCCATAGGAATTTGAACATTCACTCCAACCTCATTTTTAGACTCAAGTGTGTAGGATCGAGACATGTTTACTGTGTTTTTTCCTGCGTTTTATCCGAATTACTATTCCTCCGTTTAAAATCATCTGTTTTGCACATGAAAACTTGTGTGATTCCTATGTTTTTCATATTCCTGTGTTTTTGAACCCTGCAATCCAAAGAGGCCTTAACAAAAATATTTTGGTAGCCGAGACCTGTAGGGGCGATGGACGTCTGCCACGCTTTGGGTCGCTCCTTCGGCCCAGAGGACTAGAGGGGTTGGTTTAGCGGGATCTCCTCCATGATAAAATCGAAGCCATCTGCCCCAGTGTGGGGCCTCTCTTTGTATTGCTCTACAATCTTCTAATAATACCTCTGTTTCATCCTTTTATCGAAAAATCTGTCAGGGTCAGCTTTGAAAGGGCATTTCGTGATCCCTTATGTTTTGGGTGTTAGTTAACAACACTAGTGATACTTTAATTAGGTGCTAAGTGATGCAGGTTTCAGTTGTATAAAAACTTGTGTGCATCAACACCAAAAAGAAAAGGAGAAAGAGGCTACTGGAGGTAGCCGGATATTTCCAAACCGGAAATTCCTGTGGCTATCGGATATTCCGATTCAGTCGAAGCAATGTGGGAAAACGGCTAAGGACCAGAACGAAGACGCTACTGGAGGTAGCCGGATATTTCCAAACCGGAAATTCTGATGGCTATCGGATTATTCGGTTCAGACAAAGCAAAGTGAAAAATGGCTAAGGACCAGAACTCGAAGGGTACTACAGGGAGCCGGATTTTTCTAATCGGTTTTTCCTGAATGTAATCGGATAATCCGGTTGATCGGATTATCCGGTCCAAACTTGAATCGGATTATCCGGTTCCCAGACTTTCTAACGGCCAGATTTTGTGGAGGGGTATAAATATCCCTCCACCTACCTCCAGCCAACTAGCTCGCCCAAAATTGAAGACCTCCATTATTGCAAGCTCAAGAATCACTAGATCTTCCAATCCCTCCACCCAAACTCGTTGATCTTTGGAGGATTGAAGGAGAAGTCCCTGATCTACATCTTCACCGAGCCATTTATCATTTCCCCCCTCATTCACTTGAGGGACCATTTGTTGGGTTTCCCTTTGGAAAACCTAGCCCCTTGTTGTACTCACTTGTTGTGTTTGTGACAGATTGTAGCCATTCGGGAGCCCCCAATCCAGTTGTGGGTTGTGCCCCGGATTGTTGTTGTAAAGGCTTCGGACTACGCCTTGAAGGTTTCCGATAGTTGAAGGTGAACCAAACCTTTGTGGTGCGGTTCATCGGAGAAGAAGGTGAAGCCTTTGTGGCTGTTGAGTCATTGTGTTGACTCACACCTCTCCAACGAGACGTACTCCCCTAATAAGGAGAAACTCAGGAATACATCCTTGTCTCCGCATGCTTTCACTTCGGTTCCCTCTATCCTTGTTATAGCTTTTACTTTGTGTACATTGCTTAGTCGATAGCTTGTCATATAGGTAAATTCACCGTAGTTGCATATCTAGAGAATTTACTTTTTGTGTCAAGACTAATTTGAAAAGGTACTAAAATTTGAAGTAGCACCTATTCACCCCCCCCCCCCCCCGAGAGAAGTATGACACTAGGAGAGGTGCCCGCGGAGGGGCAACGTACTCCGGCATCCATGGCCGATCTCAAATCGATGGAAACATCTTTGAGATCATCCATGGATACCCAATTTGGTGAGATATGTGACTTGCTCACAAAACTCACTTGTACCAAGCCCCCCGTGGAGACTCTTCCTTTAGAGGACCCCCTTAATTCCAACTCAGATGATTCCGAGGAAGAAAAGGGGGGAAAAGAAAGGGGATGAAGAAACCGACCATAAGAAAACTACTTCATCCTCAACCAAGTCGGTAGATGGGAAGCCGGAGTACCATGCAGTTCCTCTTGTGTACTCCTCCGACCCCCCTATCCATTATGCTCACATAAACCCTTTAGGTCCACCACCTAAGCTTAATGCATTGGCTTTTACTACTTGGCAACACTTAATGAGATCTCATATCAGCAGTGCCTCTATCGAGCTTTGGAGGATCATTCAAGTGGGATACAAGGCCGTGGATCCTAACAACTTGACAAGAAGAGAAGTGGCGGATGCTCAACTCAATGCCTCCACTCTTCACATGCTTGAACTTGCCGTTGGAGAAAAGGATCTTTATCACATCCAACATCTCACCACCGCCAAAGAAGCTTAGGATTGCCTATCCGAGGTGTTCCTTGGGAATGAGAGTATGAAGAGGAATAGATTTGATGCTTTGGACAATGATGCCGAAGGCTTCTACATGCTTGATAGTGAAACTCATGAAGAGATGTATGGAAGACTCAAGACCCTTGCCCAAGCCTTTTATAATGTTGGGGCAAAGTATGTGGATGATGCTTGGATCAAGAGGAAGTATGTGAATGCTCTCATGCCCTTCGAGCCGTTGACTTGAAGGCTCTAAAAGGAAGACACAACTACCTCCAAATGACATCAAATGAAGTTATGCCAGAAATGCAAGCATTTAAGGTTGCCACCAAGAATGCTCAAGACAATCGTGCTAGGGCCATGGGGATGAAACAAGGCTCCTCACTTGCTTTGAAGGCCAAAGTGGTGAGCCTAGATGATGATGTGGAAATTGAGGAATGTCCAAGCAACATTTTCCCCGATGATCTCCAACAAGCCTACCATGATCACTTGGCTCTTTCTTCAAGAGCATTTTGGCGTGACCCGGTTAAGGCAAAGGCTCAAGTTGATCTAAGGAACAATCCAAGTGGAAAGAAGGAGTTTGCAACAAGAAAAAAGACATGCTTCAATTTTCATGACAAGTATCACTTCATCAAAGAGTGTCCTTATGAGAATAGAGAAGAACATGGTGGAAGGCTTGTTCCCAAGGGTCAATCCAAGATGGTTCAAAAGAAGCCTTTTGTAAAGAAGAAGCCATTCTTCAAGAAAGCACCAAGAGTTGTGTTGATGACTCAAGAAGAGTATCCTTCCGATGATTCCGAAGAAGAAGAAGAAACCACTCGTGAGGTGGCCACATTGGCCATTACTTCCACTTCACCACCTTCTCTCTTTGAATCCCCCAATGAGAACATCTCCAACACCACCGCTCGTTGTCTCATGGCTAAGGTCACCGAGGTATCATCTTCCCCTTCTAAGACTATGCATGAAATGGATGATATCTCTAGTCTTGAGATTAATAAAGAACTTGTTACTTTCGATACCTTTGTGGCTAACTTGCAAGGTGAAGCTAAGAAACATGTTGAGGCTCTCATGAGACAACTTGGTGCGGCCGAAGACCTTCTTGAGGTCAAGGGTAAAATTGAGAGAGAGGATTCTCTCACCATGGCATCCTTAAATGCTTCTCTTGAAGAAGACCATGAGTATAGGGTTTCTCTTGAGGAGAGACTTGAGTCTCTTGATGAGACTAATGATGAAATAATTGCTAAAATCATTAAGGAAAGAGATCATGCCATTGCTAAATATAAAGTTATTAAAAAGGAGAAAGCCCAATTTGTGGTTGCAAATGCTAGACTTAGTGGAGACATTGAGAAACTTGACAAGGCTCACAAGGCTTCAGAAAGTACTCACTCTCTTCTAGTCAAGTCTCATGAGCAACTACAAACTCAATTTTCTAAACTTGACTCACCTAGCACCTCTACTCCCTCTTGTGATCATGTAAATATTATTGAGGAAAATGCTAGGTTGAAGGTTGAGCTTGCCAAGGCCACTATTGCCAAGACCTCAATTCCCAAAGGTAGAGAAAAGGTTGTTGCTCATGTTGTTGAGCAAAAGCAACACAAAGGGAAGGAGGGTCTTGGTTATGTAGTCAAGGAAAAGAAGAGGAAGAAGAAGAAGAAGAAGAAGAAGAAGAAGAAGAAGAAGAGTGAAAGAACATGGTTGCCCCATGTGTGGTTTTGGTAATTAATGACAATCCTTATGGACTAATGTGTATATTGAGATATCCTTGTAGGTTTGTCCATAGGCAACACTTGAACTCCATGTGTTGGATTCAAGGTTGAATGCCTTGAAGGTCATTGGATATAATGAACATATTTGAGATGATCAAGAAAGAAGAAAAGATATAATGTTGATCAAGACGAAGTTGAAAAGAATGTGGATTCAAGTGAACTCCATGTGTTGGATTCAAGGTTGAATGCCTTGAAGGTCATTGGATATAATGGACATATTTGAGATGATCAAGAAAGAAGAAAAGATATAATGTTGATCAAGGCGAAGTTGAAAAGAATGTGGATTCAAGTGATCAACACACAAAGCTAAATGTTGCACCATGTGGGATCATGTGATCCAATGGTATGGTAAGCAATTGTCTATATAGCTTTGTGAACTAACCCATGATGTGTATGTGTGGAGTTTCCATGTGGGTTTAGGTATCTTCCCATGGGTTCGCATCAAAAGGAAGATTTCATATAACCTATGGAGGATGACGTCAAGTGGTGGGCATCATCAAGATAATGGTCGAAGTGAAGACGTGCCTTAGAGAGACTCTCCCATAATGGTGTATGGGGTAGCGACATGTGAGTCTTCATCAAGCAAAGCGCAATCAAGAAAGGTGGTCCACTTGAAGAGATCAAGATTGTCATCATCTAGCTTAAGTGGAATACGCAAGGCAAAGGTATGATCTTGATAGGGTTTCTATTTTACCGGTCTCATGGTGTTAGTTGGGAGACCGGGTTATAGGATAGTTTCCGTTCCAACAAGAGGGGCTCTCAAATGAGTAACTTGATCGTATCATCGTAGAGAGCTCAAACCTTTGCATCTCTAGCATCACCTTTCTTGGTTCTTCTTTGGGCTTTATCTTTGTTGGGTTTTGGTGATTGTCGTGATCTTCATGACAAGCTCATGTTCTTCGAAAACGGATTTCGCATGGAAAACTTGTTGCATTTTCGGTGTTGGAAATATCATCGGTTTATCCTTGAGGAAAGTTTCACACCTTCCTATGTGTGGTGACTTTACTCTATTTATGGTTATTGATATTTGTAAGGAAGCTCTTGTCCTTATCTTTCCAACCTCGTTGGTCTCATCTCGTTTGGAGTTTCCTTGCGAAAGCTATTGCAGTTTTGGTACCAGGCTAACTTTTACCTAACGGTAGTACCGCTAGGCGCAGCGGTAGTACCGCTCCTCCTGGGGCGGAACTGCTGCAGTGCCCAGTAGGACTTCCTATGGCGGTAGTATCGCGGTCGGTACCGCTGGAGCTACCGCCAGAGGTACCGCTAGGAGGGATTTAGCCTCGGGTATCCTTACGGTACCCCGGCGGTAGTGGCCTCGTAGTACCGCTGCATTTAATCATTTAAATCCAGCGGTAGTACCGGCAACTCCGATGGTAGTACCGCTACCTGGAGGCAGCGGTAGCCCTTGCGGTACCGCATCTGCTGGGAAGCAGTGTTGCACTGGGTACCGCCAGGATACCCGCAGCGGTAGTACCACTGGGCTCGGCGGTAGTACCGCTGGGCACGAGAACTGCACATAATGGTCAGATTTTCGGGGGACCTATTTAAGGGGTCTTCTTCCCCAACGGTTCTGCAACTCTAGAGCTCGTGTTTTTCCCCCATTGCTGACCCTCCTTGAGCTTGCTATCTCTCTATCCCTCCAATGATTCTTGCTCCTTCTTGAGGGAAAAGAGAGAGGAGATCTAGATCTACTATTCCACCAATCAATCTCTCCTCTTAGTGAGGGGTTGTCTTTGGATCTAGATCTTGGGATTCATTTGGTTGTTTCCTTGCTCTTCCTCCCATCTTCCTCCATAGCATTAGTTGCTTTGGTGGGATTTGAGAGTGAAGGGCTTCGAGCACTTCTTGTGTTCTTGCCATTGCATTAGGTGCATCGGTTTGAGTTCTCCACGGTTATACGTGGAAGTAAAGTTTGAGAAGCTTATTACTCTTTGTGGATTGCCTCTTGGGTTGCTTGCAACCCTAGGAGGCCTTTGTGGGTTTCGGAAGCCTCAACTTGTTGCGAGGTGCTCCGGGACATTGTTGGGAGGCTCCAACTCAATGTGGAGTTCCCCGACCTTTGTGTACGGCTTGGTCAACGCCTCGAAGGTGACCTCATAGTGGAAGAGCTACGCCTTCACCGGCAAAGCTCACGGAGAATAGAGTGAGCACATCCGTGCTATTGGAGCGCCTAGGTGGCTCCACACTCCTCCAACGTAGACGTACTTCCCTTGGGAAGGAACTACGGGAAACATCTCCTCGTGTCCACTTTGCGGTTATCTCTATACCCGAACTCTTACTTATGCATTTACCTTTGTGATAGCCATCGAGCTTGAAGTTATCTATCTTGCTATCACTTAGTGGTTGTTCTTGTCTAGCATAAGTCGTTGGTGCACATAGGTGAACCTAGCTTGGTTAGGTTTTGTGCTTGATAAATTAAACGTTAGTTTTATTCCGCATTTATTCAAGCCTAAACCGTATTTTTTTCAAAACGCCTATTCACCCCCCCCCCCCCTCTAGGCGACATCCTTTGCACTTTCAAAGAGCAACAGCAAGGCCAAACCCGCACAAACCAAGACTCCCATTGCGAGTGGGAATGCCACTAGGGGCAAAACCACTTGTAGTGACTTTGCGGGAGATGCTAACCCTCACTACATTCTATATGTTGATTATTATGGTGATGTTTATGCCAAATATGTTGGTCCTTATGATGGATATGTTGCTCGTGCTATTTGGGTTCCTGAGACCCTTGTTGCTAACCAAAGAGGACCCATTGCAAGATGCGTACCTAAAATCAAGCAATGATTTCTTGTAGGACTATGCTTCCGGTGGATCGAAATGGGTGGTTGATAGTGGATGCACTAGTCATATGAACGGAAGCAAGGAGATCATGACGGAGTTGGGACCAAATATAAATCACTCAACCGTCTCTTATGGTGATAAATCAAAAGCGGAGGTAAAGGGCCTCGGCAAGGTGGTAGTTGCAAAGGATATCACCCTTGTAAATGTCATGCTTGTCGAGTCCCTCGGTTTACAATTTAATGTCCGTTTGTGCACTTAATAAGATGAACTTTGATGACCATTTTACTATTGATATGGTGGTACTTTGAGGAGCAAGACTCTAAAGGTCATGTTCGTTGGGTATGTTGAAAATGAGTTGTTTGTGGTGGACTTTTCGGGGTCAACCAACACTCAAGCAATATGCCTATTCGGAAAGGCCAACGTGGGGTGGTTGTGGCATCGCCGCTTGTCCCATGTCAACATGAGAAATTTGCAAAGTCTTCACAAGGGTGGCCACATTCTTGGACTAAAAGACAATGTTTATTTTTCTAGAGATCGTCTTTATAGGGCTTGTGTTGAAGGAAAGATGCATGACTCTATCCACCCAAGCAAGACCATCATTTCATCAAAGAGGATATTGGAACTTCTCCATGTTGATCTCTTTGGTGCCGTCCCTCAACCAAGTCTTGGTGGGAAGAAGTATTGCTTGGTGATTGTTGATGACTATTCAAGATTTACTTGGGTTTATTTCTTCAAGTCGAAGGATGAGACTCAACAAGCTGTCATCGACTTCTCCAATGAAGTTCAACGCCAACACAATGTTCCCATATTGGCCATTAGGAGTGACAATGGCTCCGAGTTCAAGAACTACACCCTAAATGAGTTTCTTAGTGAAGAGGGAATTCGTCATCAATATTCCGCTGCATATACCCCTCAACAAAATGGTGTAGCCGAGAGGAAGAACTGGACCCTTATGGATATGGCAAGGTCCATGTTGGCGGAGTTTAAGTCTCCACTCTTCTTGTGGGCCGAGGCCATCTCCACGGCGTGTCATTCATCAAACCGGCTATTCTTTAGTAAAGGCAAGAAGCTAATACCTTATGAGATGCTCACCGGCAACAAGCCCAATGTCTCCTACTACCGAGTATTTGGTTGTAAGTGTTTCTATAAGATCAAAGGTGTTCGTTTGTCTAAGTTTGAGTCTAAAACATTAAAGGGTATTTTTGTTGGTTACGGTGCCGAATCTCACACTTATAGAATCTACGACATTTCCTCCGGGAGAGTTGTGGAATCTTGTAGTGTGAAGTTCGATGAGAATGACGGCTCCCAAGTGGCGCAATTTCATGTTTGTGATGTAGATAATGAGGAACCTCAAGATGCAATAAGAAGGATGGGTGTTGCTTTCTATCGCCCCATTGAGATTCATCACGAGTCTCCTCAAGCAAGTCCAAGCTCCACTCAAGTGGAGACCTCATCATCACAAGTTGAACCGGTGCCTACCATGGAAGCAAATGATGCACCATCCCAAGAACAAGTTCAAGACCCTCCTCATGTTGACCAAGTTGCTATGCAAGAACCAAGTTCTCCAATCATTGATGCTAGCCAAGGTCAAGACCAAGATCAACCCTCCCCTTCTATTGTTGAAGATGTGCACAATGATGATCAAGGTCAACATTCCGGTCAAGACGAGGACTCAAATGATCAAGATGATCAAGTGATACCTTCAAGATCCAATCGAGATATCGAAGCCCATCGCAAAGCAAGAGTTGCAAGAGATTTGGAAATCAAGAGTCATAAGCTAGAAGCAATTATTGGTGATCTAAATAGCAAGGTTACCACAAGGCGTCAATTGGCAAGATTTAGTGAGCATCAAGCTCACATCTCCATGGTGGAACCAAAGAAAGTATTCGAAGCACTTGAAGATCCAAATCGGTTGAATGCCATGCATGAAGAGCTCAAAGGAGTGCCGCAATGTTATAGGCACTAAGTGGATTTTCAAGAACAAGCAAGATGAGCATGGAATGGTTGAAAGGAACAAGTCAAGATTGGTTGCACAAGGGTACTCTCAAGTTGAAGGCATTGATTTTTGAGAGACTTATGCACCCGTGGCTCGCCCTGAGTCCATCCGTATCCTCATTGCATATGCATCACATCATAACTTTAAATTACAACAAATGTATGTGAAAAGTGCATTTCTTAATGGTCCTTTAAAGGAGTTGGTATATGTTAAGCAACCACCGGGTTTCGAGGATCCCAAGTTCCCTAACCATGTCTACAAGCTCGATAAGGCGCTCTATGGCCTTAAACAAGCTCCACGTGCATGGTATGAGCACCTTAGAGAGCTTCTAGTAGACCGTGGATTTGAGGTTGGGAAAATCGATCCCACTCTCTTTACTAAGAGGGTTAAAGGGGAGATTTTCATATGCCAACTTTGTGTTGATGATATTATCTTTGGCTCATCTAACAAAACTTTTTATGATGAATTTTCAAATCTTATGACCGATAGGTTTGAGATGTCTATGATGGGGGAGTTGAAGTTCTTTCTTGGTTTTGAGATCAAGCAATTGAATGAAGGGACTTTCATCTGTCAAGCCAAATATACCCAAGACATGCTCAAGAGATTTGATATGCAAGATGCTAAAGGGAAGCACTATCCTATGGACACCAAATGTCATCTACAACTTAACCCAAAGGGTATAGATGTCGATCAAAAGGTATACCGTTCCATGATTGGTTCTTTGCTCTATCTTTGTGCATCTAGACCCAATATTGTGTTGAGTGTAGGGGTTTGTGCAAGGTATCAAGCCGCTCCTAAAGAAAGCCACATGATGGCGGTCAAAAGAATCCTACTATATTTGGTTCATACCCCAAAGTTTGGTTTGTGGTATCCAAAGGGCTCAACTTTCTCTCTTTGTGGGTACACGGACTCGGATTGGGCCGGTGATCATGATGATAGGAAATCAACTTTCGGGGCATGCCAATTCCTTGGTAGGTCCTTAGTGAGTTGGTCTTCTAAGAAGCAAAATTGTATCTCTCTCTCCACCACCGAAGCCGAGTATGTGGCGGCCGCTAGTGCATGCACTCAATTGTTATGGATGAGGCAAACTTTAAAGGAATACGGTGTCAATTGTGACAAAGTGCCTCTTTTGTGTGACAAGGAAAGTGCTATCAAGATCGCCCACAACCCGGTGCAACATTCAAGAACCAAGCATATTGAGATTCGTCATCATTTTATTCGAGATCATGTTGCCCGTGGTGATATTGAGCTAGGCTATATTCCCACAAGAGATATTCACGAAGCCACTTGATGAAGCAAGGTTCACTTTCTTGAGGAATGAGCTAAATATCGTGGATTCAAGGAGCTTGACTTGACTATCTTGCATACACACCTATATTTTGACTATCTATTTGGTTTAGGTGTAGGCATGGACATAGGGGGAGTGCGATCCTAATACATTGGACTATCCCTCCCCCCATTATGCCGACATTAAGAACTCATTTGCTTCTCTATATTCGTTCTATGAATAGTGAGCTTAAATGACGAGTAGTGGCCGTGAACCCAAGATATATCTTCGCGGTGTCACACCACATTCACTCATACATGGTGGCCTAGGCCACCGCCCTCTTCTTTGTGAGGAGTTGGAGTCATATGGTTCTTATTTGGGTCTTAATTGAAAATCATTTGGGTTTTTGGTCTTTGTCTTGACTTTCTTTTGGAAAACACACTCAATCTTGGCATTTCCTTGTTTGATTCTTGCAAGACTAAGTGTGAAGTACCAATTTCAGGTTGGCTATCTAAATCCCATGCCTTTCTTACCTAAAAACACCACTATCTTATGCTCACAAGTCCCTGTTTTGAAACTGAGGAAAAAGGGGTCAGCAGGCCGGAAATTCCAATTTCCAATCGGAATATCCGGTCCGAATTTGGACCGGAATATCCGATTTTGCGGGATGTCTCTTTTATCAGGAGAGCGTCGGGGTGAAGGGCTCACACGAGTTTTTCTTCCACCCCCGACCCTCTCTCTCTACCCCACCGCCGGCTGTCGTCCCCACGCCGATTCTGGTGAGTTCCTCCACCGGATCTTCTGGTCCCCGGCAGATCTGGTGGTTTTCCATCCCGGGCACCTTCTCCTCCAAGAAGTTTCTCCAATGGACGAGGGTAACTCCCCCAATCTTGAATCTTGGGTGCTTTTGCCCCTTTGAGCTTTGTGGAGTTATTTTTCTTGTAATCTTGGAATAGTTGGTGCCCATTGGTCTTTCCCGCCTGCTAGGAACACTAGGATAGCATCCATATGCGTCGATCTACATTTTGACTTAATATCCAAATCGACATGTTCTGAAAATCTCCGACCAGATTTTCCGGTTCTGTCTGAACCGGATATTTCGGTTTTGACAGTTCCTGTTCAGATTTGCCATGATTTGCCATGATTTGCCTAGGCCTAAATTTGATCAACCTGTGGCTGCTATCCTATTGTACCCTACATCATTCCGTGTTCTGTGACTTGTGTGTGCATATCCTTGCTATCTATCTATTGCTTCTTCACAGGTGATTCGAGTATGCCTCCCACGAAGATGTATGCATGCAATAGGGCAGCTATGAGAAAGATCCCCGCAAAGAAGACTGCTTCCAAGCCACCAGCTCCTGCTGCTAAGAAGAGAAAGGGTAAAGAACCAAGGCAAAATTACTGGGAGATGAACATCATTGACTATGCAAAAAACATACAGGGAGATTGGTACTCTAGGGTTGAGAGAGACAATGAGATTGAAGACCCCAATTTTTGGTGCATGGAGCAGCTATACATTCACCAGGATGTCTATCTCCACTACAAGCATCCTATTCATCCAATGCTTCCCATCAAGCTTCAGGTTCTCAAGGACAAGGTCAGTTTTACTCAGGCAGCGCATGTGGTGGAACAGTTTGGCCTAGTTCGTCACATGGAGACTCAATGCGATTTCAGTGTGCCTATGGTGCTGCAGTTCTTTGCTACACTTGTGATCAAGAATGATGTTGTCAGGACCATCAAATGGATGACAGGAACAACTCCGTGTGAGTCCGACTTTCAGAGGTTTGCCACTGTCCTTGGCTACACTTTCCATGGCAATCCCCCTCTTGGCCATCGCATGCATGATGTAGATAAGCCCAACAGGAACAAGGTTATGGCAAACATGTATGGTCCGGGTGGAATCATTGGCAAGAAGGAAGGCCTCCTCCCTCTCTATGACCAACTTGTGACTATTTTTCGATCCAACATTGCTCCAAGTGGAGGGAACAACGATGCAATCACAAGCCCGCTAATCAACTTGCTCTCTCTTGCTGAAAAGTGTATTGCGAATCAAAACCCAGCCCGTGACTTCAAGGTGGATGTTATGGATTTTATTTTCAATGAGATATATGATGCCATGGTAGATGGGACCACTATTCCTTATGCTCCCTATGTGATGCTGCTCATCAAGGTCACCTTGCGGAACCAAGATTTTAGTAAACTGGATGTGGAGTCTCACTACTACAAGAAAGTCTACACCAAGAAGACCACATCTTCTGCTGCTGCTCCTGCCCCTGCCCCTGCCAGAGACTCATTCATGAGAGATGCTCGCACTTCTGGTGCAACCCGTCCGGCAACTGCCCCTCCCTTTACTCCTAAGTCAAAGAAGCTCAACTGGTTTCAGAAACATATCTTGTGCATGAATGTTGACATCCGCCATGGCCAGTATGATGCTTATTGTGAGAGGCAGAACATCCTCAAGAGACTCCCTAGCCAGCCCGGTGACCCTCCTGTGTCAGATCCTCTTTCTTATGACAGCTGGAACGCCAATGCTCAGACTCCTTGGGTTCAAATGGAGAAATACCTTCTTGTGTCAACTTCTTCCCGTCCTTCTCGCACTCGTGCCACTGCTCATGATGAAGATGACAAAGACACTGAGGCTGAGTATGAAGATGATGGTGGAGAATACGATGATGAGGATGATGGTGGTGAAGACTTCGAGTCTGAGGAGTGATCCCTTTGGGGCGTACCATCGCTCTTTTCTCCTTTTCGGTGTTTCGATGCCAAAGGGGGAGAAGTAGTTCTATTAGGATCTACGTGTGGGATTTGCATGGGTTCAGGCACAAGCATATGCGTTTATCATTCTTATTGCGCTTGTATCCATTTAATCTTATTTTGTCGAACTTATTTGCTATTTGTGAGATTTGAACCTCTTGTTAGTTTTATGTGCGAGACATATGGATTTCTATTATGCATGGTTGAGACTACAGTATATTGTGCTATAATCTCTATGGATTGTTTATCCCCATTTTTATGCACAAGGTATGTCTTTTATCTCAAGTCGCAATCTAGTATGTGATATGTCTCATGTTGTGCTATTGTATTATTATCTATATCATGTTGTTGTATCTCGTCGGAAATCTTTTCTCTCTATATGTGTGTAATTGCATTCCAAGGCAAACTAGTTATATGCACACATCTAGGGGGAGTCCTTTTTTCGCTTTCCTTGAGAACATGATCTAGTTGTGGAACTCTATTGCAAATCCTAGTGTTGTCATCTAACACAAAAAAAAGGGGAGATTGAAAGGGCATTTCGTGATCCCTCATGTTTTGGGTGTTAGTTAACAACACTGGTGATACTTTAATTAGGTGCTAAGTGATGAAGGTTTCAGTTGTATAAAAACTTGTGTGCATCAACACCAAAAAGAAAAGGAGAAAGAGGCTACTGGAGGTAGCTAGCTATTTCCAAACCGGAAATTCCTGTGGCTATCGGATATTCCGGTTTAGTTGAAGCAATGTGGGAAAATGGCTAAGGACCAGAACGAAGACGCTACTGGAGGTATTCGGATATTTCCAAACCGGAAATTCCGATGGCTATCGGATTATCTGGTTCAGACAAAGCAAAGTGAAAAATGGCTAAGGACCAGAACTCGAAGGGTACTGCAGGGAGCCGGATTTTTCTAATCGGTTTTTCCTGAATGTTATCGGATAATCCGCCGGATTATCCGGTCCAAACTTGAATCGGATTATCCGGTTCCCAGACTTTCCAACGGCCAGATTGTGTGGAGGGGTATAAATATCCCTCCACTTACCTCCAGCCAACTAGCTCGCCCAAAATTGAAGTCCTCCATTATTGCAAGCTCAAGAATCACTAGATCTCCCAATCCCTCCACCCAAACTCGTTGATCTTTGGAGGATTGAAGGAGAAGGCCCCGATCTACATCTTCACCGAGCTATTTTTCATTTCCCCCTCATTCACTTGAGGGACCATTTGCTAGGGTGTCCCTTTGGAAAACCTAGCCCCTTGTTGAACTCGCTTGTTGTGTTTGTGACAGATTGTAGCCGTTCGGGAGCCCCAATCCAGTTGTGGGTTATGCCCCAGATTGTTGTTGTAAAGGCTCTGGACTCCGCCTTGAAGGTTTCCGATAGTTGAAGGTGAACCAAACCTTTGTGGTGCGGTTCATCGGAGAAGAAGGTGAAGCCTTTGTGGCTATTGAGTCATTGTGTTGACTCACACCTCTCCAACGCGACGTACTCCCCTAAAAAGGAGGAACTCGGGAATACATCCTTGTCCCCGCGTGCTTTCACTTCGTGTACCTTGCTTAGTCAGTAGCTTGTCATATAGGTAAATTCACCGTAGTTGCATATCTGGATAATTTACTTTTTGTGTCAAGCCTAATTTGAAAAAGTACTAAAATTTGAAGTAGCACCTACTCACCCCCCCCTCTTGGTGTCATACGATCCTTACAAGCTTACCGCATGCCAAAGACATCTGGCAGGCTAAGTTGATTGTTAACATCAAAATCTTCACATGGCAGGTCGCACGTGGTCGGCTCCCTACCTATGAACATATTTGTTTCGGACAAAGATGGTTTTGGCATTGGTAGCTGATACGTCTCAAACGTATCTATAATTTCTGATGTTCCTTGTTGATATTATACCAATTGTCACATATTTTATATGCACTTTATATCATATTATGACATTTATTGGACTAACCTATTAACAAGATGCCACAGTGCCAGTTTCTGTCAATTATGTCTGTGTATTGCAGAAAAGGCCCGAAAACCAAAGTGCTCAGAAAAATCCAGAAAATTTACAGAAATTCTATTTCGTCAGAAGACCCACGGAGCCAGAAGGGCAAGTCCAGCGGAGGCCCACAGCCTCCACACCATGCCCTCGCGCGGCCTGGAGGGGGCGGCGCCGGGGGTGGTGTGGCCACCTCGTGCACCGCCTTGCGACGCCCTTTGGACTATATATTGCCTCCGCGGTGAAAACCCTAAAAGAATCGACGATTTCTCTAGAAGAGTTCCGTAGCTCCGCCGCCACCAAAAACCCTAATTCGGGGGACAGAAGTCTCTGTTTCGGCACCTTGCCGGGACGGGGAATTGCCCCCGGAGCCATCTCCATCGACGCCACCGCCATCTTCATCGCCGTTGCTGCCTCCCATGATGAGGAGGGAGTAGTTCTTCATCGGGGCTGAGGGCTCATGCCGGTAGCTATGTGGTTTATCTCTCTCTCCCATGGTGTGATCTTTATGTGATCATGAGCTTTGTAATCTAGTTGAATCCATAGATGTTACTCTTCATTATCTTATATGCTACTTGAGTGGTTTTATTAATGTAAACTCCGGAGTCACCTTTGTCCCACGGTGCGAAGTTGACAGTGTGCGCACCGTGTGTGGCTCTTAGGCTAAAGATTACAGGAATACTTATCATGAGTTATTATTTGTGTTGGATGTCTCTATGAAATTGTGGTGTTTGTCTAGTACTATTTTAGGGCGCTCAAGTTGACAGTGTGGGGTTCCCTAGATGTGGAATGCGACTTTAAGGTGTGCTTTTATAGCCCTACGCAGTGGATTGGTGTTCGTTATCCAACGAGAGAATAATTCAGAGTAGCATAGTGAAGAGGAAATATCTATGTATTCAATTATATTATTATTGTTGAGAGTGTCCACTAGTGAAAGTATGATCCCTAGGCCTTGTTTCTAAGCATTGAAACACCGTTTACAACCAGTTCTGCTACATGTTTGCTTGCTGCCATTTTTATTTCAGATTGCAATTACCACTTATAATCATCCATATCACTTGTATTTTAATATCTCTTCGCCGAACTAGTGCACCTATACACCTGACAAGTGTATTGGTGTGTTGGGGACACAAGAGACTTCTTGTATCTTAATTGCAGGGTTGCTTGAGAGGGATATCTTTGACCTCTACCTCCCTGAGTTCGATAAACCTTGGGTGATTCACTTAAGGGAAACTTGCTGCTGTTCTACAAACCTCTGCACTTGGAGGCCCAACACTGTCTACAAGAATAGAAGCGTGCGTAGACATCAAGCTATTTTCTGGCGCCGTTGCCGGGGAGGTAAGGTAAAAGGTACTCACATCCTCCGCTACTAAGCTATTTTCTAGCACTGTTGCCGTGTGTGAGTGCTCGAAGGTATTTCCTTTAGATCTGCAATTATATCTTTTTGTTTCTTGTTTTTATTTCACTAGTTAGGCTTAATGGAAAACAACAACAAAATTAGAGAGCTTTATGAAATTTATCTTGAGTTAGGACATGATGTGTTTGAAGAGAAAATTAAAAAACCTATGGAAATTATTTGCATGATGGTAGCAATGTTATTACTATAAATTCTTTGAACACCATTATTGCTAATGCTATGGAAAAGTCTAAGCTTGGGGAAGCTGGTTTTGATGAATATGATATTTTTAGTCCCCCAAGTTTTGAGGAGAAAATTTTCTTTGATGATACTTTGCCTCCAATTTATGATGATTATAATGATAGTGGTATTTTGGTGCCACCTACTATGGAGGATAAAGTTTATTATGATTATACTATGCCTGCAATTTATGATGATTACAATGATGGTGTGATAGTTTTACTCCCACTATTACTAATAAATTTATTATGCTTATGTGGAGAGTAATGATACTTTTATGCATGTGGATCATGATAAGAATGCTTTATGTGATAGCTATATTGTTGAGTTATTCATGATGCTACTGAAAATTATTTTGAGAGAGGAAAATATGGTTATAGAAATCTTCATGTTACTAAATTTCTCTCTTTATGATGAAGTTTTGAGCTTTCTCTTGTTGCTTTTATTGATGGTTACTTTAAACCTACTGGTCATTATGAGAGAGGGAGACACGGTTTCATATATCTCAATAATATTAAGTCTCCTCTCTTTATGTTGAAATTTTGAAGTTGCACTTGTTTTGCCTTCCTATGCTAGTCACTTTGTGCTTTATTGATTTATTTTCTTACAAGATTCCTTTGCATAGGAAGTGGGTTAGACTTAAATGTGTTTATATTTGCTTCTTGATGCTTCTTATTTCAACTCTTATACATATGAGCATCATAAAATTATCATGCCTAGCTAAAAGGCTTTAAAGAAAAGCGCTTATGGGAGACAACCCATTTTATTTCTGCTATTTTTTTATTTGAGTCAAGGTGTTGTTTACTTCTGTAGCAATGCCTTTGTATCTTTATTTTCTTGCATTGTTGTGCCAAGTAAGGCCTCTAATAGGAAGATGATGCTAGATTTGGATTTCTGCGCAGGAACAGATTTCTGCTGTTCACCGTTTTGCTTCTGTAAAATCACAAAAAATTATTTAAATCTGAAATTTTTGTGCGTGATCCTCAGATATGTACGCATCTTTCATTAGTTTTGAGTTTTTCGATTGAGCAACGTAAGTGCCTCGAAAAAATTCGTCTTTACGGACTGTTCTGTTTAGACAGATTCTGCTTTTATTTTGCATTCTCTCTTTTACTAGTGTTGAGTGGAATTCTTTTTTGGGTGAAGAGCTTCACATAACATCAGTGGCAGTAGCTAATGTTAAAAGTAAGTCATGTTTGTGTCCTTATAGAACATGTGAGTTTTTGATTGTGCACTAACCCTCTAATGAGAATTACTCTGAGTTTGGTGTGGCGGAAGTTTTCAAGGGTCAAGAGAGAAGGATGATATAATGTGATCAAGAAGAGTGAAGAGCTTAAGCTTGGGGATGCTCCCATGGATCACCCCAGCATATTTCAAGAAGACTCAAGCGTCTAAGCTTGGGGATGCCCAAGGCATCCCCTTCTTCATCAGCAACTTATCAGGTCATCTCTAGTGAAACTATATTTTAATTCTTTCACATCATATGTGCTTTACTTGGAGCGTCTGTGTGCTTTTATTTTCAGTATTTTATTTTTCTTATGGTCAACTTGATTGGACCCTAGCATTCTTGATTGGGAGAGAGACACGCTCCGCTTTTTCATATGAATACTCCTATTCTTCACTTATACTTGTTGAGTATTCTTATCTAGCTATTGCTATGCTTTTAGCTCCTGTTTTGCATGCATCTCTTATTCAGAGCTGTTAGTTCTTTTAAAGAAAGTACTCTCTTGCTTCACTTATAATTGTTTGGAGAGTTTATGTTGAAATAAGTTGATTGGTGTTTGGTTGGAACAGAAAATGTTGCATGTGGTAGATGGTATAATGGAAAAAGCTTACATATTCTTGTAGATCACTGTATTGGATAATTTGATACTTGTCAATTGTTTTGAGTTATCAAGTAGTTCATGTTTAAGCTTTTGTATCATGTAGTTAAAACCTATTAATGAAGAACTACCGTAAAGCTCGTTGAAATTTGGTTTGCATGATTGGTATCTCTAAGGTCTAGATATTTTCTAGTAAAAGGGTTTGGTTAACAAGGAAGACAGTGTAGAGTCTTATAATGCTTGCAATATGTTTTCATATAAGTCTTGCTGTGTCGGTTGATATCCTGTGTTTGCTTCAAATAACCTTGCTAGCCTAAACTCTGTACTGAGAGGGAATGCTTCTCGTGCATCCAAAACCTTGAGCCAAAATCCATGCCATTTGTGTCCACCATAACTACCTATATGTGGTATTTCCTTGCCACTCCAAGTAAATTTTTCATGTGCTACCTTTAAACTATTCAAAAATTATTACTCCTATTTTGTGTCAATGTTTACCAAGCTCATGAGGACGGGGTGGATGTCTTTATGTCAACTGTCAAACAGACTTTACCACCGGACTAGCGGCATATACATCCGCTTATCCATTAATTTTGCAAAAAGAGCTGGCAAATGGGGTGCCCAGTCCCAATTAATTACAACTTTAACCGCTTAATTCTCTTCACATTTTTGCCCTGATTTATCAGTCAAGCAATGACAAACAGTGAAATATCTGCATGTGTAAACAAAAGAGAAGAGGGATGATCTGCCTTGCTGGTAGAAATAACGTCCTTCATGGGAGCCGCTCTTAAAAGTCTGGTTGGCAGGGGTCATATTGTACTTTCCATTTTCTGATTCGTTGACAATTAACAAACACCTCCCAAAACTTATTTTTACTCTCTATATGATTTCAAAAACTTAAAAAGCTCTAGCACATGATTTAATCCCTGCTTCCCTCTGCGAAGGGCCTTTCTTTTACTTTTATGTTGAGTCAGTTTTCCTACTTCTTTCTATCTCAGAAGCAAACACTAGTGTCAACTTTGGTGCAACAATTTTTATATGCTTGTATATTGCACTTATTATATTGCTTTGTGTTGACAAATATCCATGAGATATATATGTTGAAAGTTGAAAGCAATTGCTGAAGCTTAAATCTTCCTTTGTGTTGGTTAAATACCTTTTACTTAGAATCTATTGCTTTATGAGTTAACTCTTATGCAAAACTCTTTGATGCTTGTCTCGAAAGTACTATTCATGAAAAGTTTTTGCTTATATGATTCAGTTGTTTGCTCATTATCTACTTGCTAGCAAACTATAGACCATTGACCTGGATCACTTCATTCATAACATGTGCTTTACAATACTATTTGATCAAGTTTATGTTGTAGCATGTCACCTCAGAAATTATTTTGTTTTTATCGTTTTACCTACTCGAGGACGAGTAGAACTAAGCTTGGGGATGCTTGATACGTCTCAAACGTATCTATAATTTCTGATGTTCCATGTTGATATTATACCAATTGTTACATGTTTTATATCACTTATATCATTTTATGCATTTATTGGACTAACCTATTAACAAGATGCCACAGTGCCAGTTTCTGTTTATTATGTCTGTGTATTGCAGAAAAGGCCCGAAAACCAAAGTGCTCGGAAAAATCCAGAAAAATTACAGAAATTCTATTTCGTCAGAAGACCCACGGAGCCAGAAGGGCAAGTCCAGCGGAGGCCCACAGCCCCACACCATGCCCTCGCGGCCTGGAGGGGGGCGCGCCGGGGGTGGTGTGGCCACCTCGTGCACCGCCTCGCGACGCCCTTTGGACTATATATTGCCTCCGCGGTGAAAACCCTAAAAGAATCGACGATTTCTCCAGAAGAGTTCCGTAGCTCCGCCGCCACCAAAAACCCTAATTCGGGGGACAGAAGTCTCTGTTTCGGCACCTTGCCGGGACGGGGAATTGCCCCCGGAGCCATCTCCATCGACGCCACCGCCATCTTCATCGTTGCTGCCTCCCATGATGAGGAGGGAGTAGTTCTTCATCGGGGCTGAGGGCTCATGCGGTAGCTATGTGGTTTATCTCTCTCTCCCATGGTGTGATCTTTATGTGATCATGAGCTTTGTAATCTAGTTGAATCCATAGATGTTACTCTTCATTATCTTATATGCTACTTGAGTGGTTTTATTAATGTAAACTCCGGAGTCACCTTTGTCCCACGGTGCGAAGTTGACAGTGTGCGCACCGTGTGTGGCTCTTAGGCTAAAGATTACAGGAATACTTATCATGAGTTATTATTTGTGTTGGATGTCTCTATGAAATTGTGGTGTTTGTCTAGTACTATTTTAGGGCGCTCAAGTTGACAGTGTGGGGTTCCCTAGATGTGGAATGCGACTTTAAGGTGTGCTTTTATAGCCCTACGCAGTGGATTGGTGTTCGTTATCCAACGAGAGAATAATTCAGAGTAGCATAGTGAAGAGGAAATATCTATGTATTCAATTATATTATTATTGTTGAGAGTGTCCACTAGTGAAAGTATGATCCCTAGGCCTTGTTTCTAAGCATTGAAACACCGTTTACAACCAGTTCTGCTACATGTTTGCTTGCTGCCATTTTTATTTCAGATTGCAATTACCACTTATAATCATCCATATCACTTATATTTTAATATCTCTTCGCCGAACTAGTGCACCTATACACCTGACAAGTGTATTGGTGTGTTGGGGACACAAGAGACTTCTTGTATCTTAATTGCAGGGTTGCTTGAGAGAGATATCTTTGACCTCTACCTCCCTGAGTTCGATATACCTTGGGTGATTCACTTAAGGGAAATTTGTTGCTGTTCTACAAACCTCTGCACTTGGAGGCCCAACACTGTCTACTAGAAGCGTGCGTAGACATCAGTAGCAATTTGATCTTCTTTGTTTAAAGATGGCAGTGATGGATGGTTATAAGGCGACCAAGCGCATCCGCGTGGACGATAGACATTACATGATCCACAGTACCACACCCTAATCATTGTGCTGACCAGGCAATCAATGGAGGAGGATCTCCAGGAGACCATCCAAGAAGGGGTAGGTCTTCACTGACAAAGCCAATACACATGAAGAAGATTGCGGAGGCTGTTTATGAGGTCTGCAAGGAACATAAAATTTGATGATGTTCTTTCCCTGGTCACAAAATCGCAACTGAACTGTCGGTGGCTGTTCAGTGATTAGGATGACGATGATGGTGGCATGTATCCGAACCGGAGGCTGTGTCGCGATGTTGCTCTGGTTCAGCTAGCTACCTTTATTGAAAGTTGAATCCGTTTATGTTTGAGTATTTTCTTTGTCTTTACGAATTTATTTTTTGTGCTATTTGTTTCTTAAACAATGTAGGTGCGTAGCATGTCCAAATTGTAAAATGTGTTGTGTATTTTCTGGATGGATGTCTCCTATGATGGGGTAAATCTATATGTTCTATATATCGGATGATGTTGATTCCTAAAAGGTGCATATGATATTTCTATACCTTTTCAACTTGAACAACATGCAAGGCTAAATGATGTATACATATAATTATACTCGTAACTCTTCATTTTTACTTATTATTTGATAAATTAGTTTGTGCTCCCTCTTGGTAGTTTGGCTGCATGATTGTCTATGTTGTAGTTAGTATTTGTGTTGTATATCAGGCCCATTTGGATATATACAATGCGGGCCCGTTTATGGGCCTTGTTGGTAAGTCTTCGGTAACTTAAATGGCCCACCATGTGTAAGACTACAAGTGTGACTCCTGCCTGGGCCAAATCTTTGCAACACAATGCTCAGCAAGTAAAGACATTTGTTTTGCTCAAAAAAAAAAAAGTAAAGACACACTTGTCTGGTTAACGCCACGCCGTCCATTCGGAAAAGATGTTAACGACATGCTGCTAGCACCTATAGCTACAAAAGGCATGAGCGGCCGTGCATGCGCATGTGAGCATAATCTGCATCGAAGACTCGCCGGCCTGCCGCACATGCCATGCATGGGACTCGCCGCCACTCAGAAACAACAGCAAAAAATACGGCTCGAAACTACCAACCCTACACGGCCAGAACACGCACGGCAGCCGTGCAACACAAGACACCTCGAACCATTTTCGCCGCCGCAGCCCGATGAGAACCGTGGAGTTTTCTCTAGGAACCCGGCCGGTCGATGGGGAGTCGGGACACCCCGTGCGTGCGTTGGAAGGAAACAAACCCAGCACGCGCGCGCGCACGGCCACGGCCGGCACGGTCTCCGGGGCGCGCACATTCCCATTGATCCACCACCTCATTTTATTTTCCGTCTTAATCCTGCTGGGGAACCTACCAGCCAACCGTCGTCGTACGTGCAATGCAAGCAGGCGAAATTCAATTTCTTTCTGCGGATGCAACGAGTACTGGTAATAACTTAGCATCGGTGCAGTGGAGCAGATATATATCCCTGTGCTAATTAATTGATGTTTCCTGCGTGCATGCGATGTCGACCTAATCATCGACTCCGGTTTCCGTTCTCCGGATAACGATTCCAGCACCTCCGGCCGGCCGGCGCCGGCGCCGCGTCCACGGTGGCGGTGAACCGGCGACCAGATCCACATCTACGTACTCGGTTCTCCGGCGCGCCTACGTACGTGCATGCGACCATGCAAGCCGTCTCCATCAACAGCCAGCTGTGCTGCGATCGATCCAACGACAGCAGCACGGCCACTGACATGACTACGATCGAGCGACTGACATTGTATTATTTGGCCGCCGTAGATACAGCTACAGATACGCACCAAGACACAGTAGTGCATCTGGGGGGACAAGCTGGAGATGGGCCGGCGGCAATGGCAGCGGCAGCACATGGAGGCACATGCTCGCCTCATCCGTCCGTCCGTCGGACAGCGATGGCCGAAAACGCATCACCCGCCGCAGAAGAACTGCAACAAGAGATCATATCTGAATACTATCCGAGCCATCGATCGAGCGACAATACAAAAGAAACCACCCTGGTCTTGCTTTGGAAATCGAGTTGCCCCCGCACCGGCCCATCACCGGTCGCAGGTTGAGTGAGCTGCTGGCCTCGACCACGGCCACTGATGACTGAATTGATTAGTAGCAACCGATCAGGCACCGCCATATGCTTGCCCGATGCTTTGACTAATCAGGAATGCTCTGCCATCTGTTGCACCTTGAGCTTTTCGCTCAACCAGCACGGACAATGCTAACATCACCAAGGAGGTTTGACCGGTCTTCCCGCGCGCCAGCGAGTGTAACGAACCACGAGCTGCTGCACGTGCGACCGATTACTATAAATAAGAAGGAAAGTTACCAGGGACTCTCCTTTTCTACCGCGGTGTCACGCTTTCACGTGGGATTGTAACATAATTCAGGTGCGAGCCTCCAAGTCAGTCTCGGCACGTCCTTTCTCGTTTGTCGCGTGCAAACAAAAGGAAAAGGTCCATTTTAAACACTGAACTCGTAGAGGTCGGGCGATTTGAACCCTGAACTTTGAATCCCGGTCGTTTGAACCCTGAATTTAACAATCCCGATCTAAATCGAACCCTGGACCAGTTTTTCACTAGAGAAATAAATAAATAGATAATTTGCTACTCTCACCGACATCCAGGGCCCACTTGTCATATTCATCCAGTGGCATCTCTCCCGATACAAAAAAAGGCAGGGAGATGGCGTTGACCTCCACCGCCGTGCTCCGGTAGGCTGCCGCGCGCCGCGCCCCTCGCTCCGGTCGGCTGCCGCGCGTCGCGCTCCTCGCTCCGGTGAGCTGCCACCGCTGCGCACGCCGCGAGGCTCCGGACTCGCCGCAGCTTGCCGCCACCACCTCGCGCTCGACTGCGGCCACCTCCTCCCGCGAGCTCGCGTCGGAGCCGCTCGAGGCCGCCAGGCTCTGGACTCGCCGCCACCACCTCGCGCTCGACTGCGGCCACCTCGGCCCGTCCCCCTGCTCCTTCGTCGCGCCCGCAGACCACCGCCTCCACTCCTCCGGCGCGGCCTGCTCGCCCACGTCAGAGACGAGCTGCGCCATGGCGTTCGGGGAGGAGACAAACTTGTCCGCCTGCGGCGTGAGCGCGAGGCGCACGTCGCCCTTGTTGGGGACGCGGCCGGGGTCGATCTCGGCGTGGCCGACGTGGGCGCCGCGGTAGGTGAGGTCGGTGTGGCCCCCCAAGAGGAAGGAGGAGGCCGGGTTTGGGTTGTGGACGACGCCGGGAAGGTGAGCCGCGGCGCGACGCCGACGAGCTGTACCGGAGTGCGGCGAGCTGCTCTTGCATCCGTGTGGCGCGCGTGGACGAGCGGCAAGCTCGGCGGGGCCCTTCTGGTTGCCGGCCATCTCCACGAAGGCGGCCCGTTCCCGCGTCCGTGCGGGGCGCGCGGCGAGCTCTGCGGCGAGCTTCGGGCTGCCGGGAGCCTCACCGGCGGCCAGCTACATCGGTGGATTTTTAGAGATAGGGAGCTGAATTGGGGACAGAGACAAATATGACATGTGGGCCCATCCAGTCAGTGAGACTGTGCTTATTCCCGACCGGGATTTTCTGTTTCCCGGTGTGCCAAACAGCCCTAGGGTTCGATTTAGACCGGGATTGTTAAATTCAGGGTTCGAACGACCGGGATTCAAAGTTCAGGGTTCAAATCGCCCGACCTCTACGAGTTCAGGGTTTAAAATGGACTTTTTCCCAAACAAAACTCAAAAGTTATCTTCAGCTGTGATACTGGTGGAGTGGTTGGATATTCGGACATTTTCACGCCGACGATGATTCGGTAAAAGCAGAGCGGGACGCACGGACACGTGGGGCGCGCAGGCCGCGGTCTGACGCGGCGGGCCCCACCACGGTTTTTGAACTTTCGGCTTCGATCCATCGTACTACCCGTAGTATAGGGTGAAATTTTGCGTGCGCCGATCTACCTACCCCCTATCCTGTCCGCGTCCGCCTGACATGCTTTTCACTGTTGCCGTTCCCAGGTTCCACGCTGAAAACCCGCATTTTTACCGCGCAGTGATTCTCCATGGCCAGATAGTAGCGTTTTTTTCCGATGTGCAGATAGTCTACGCACGTCGATGTACTCCGGGGCGAATGATGATAACGGCAATTATTCCGGGGCGATTAGCTCTAATCGCGGAGGGGAAACCAAACTTTTCCGTAATCGCTAGCTGCCTCCGGTCCGGAGAACGATATGCCGGAGCGCACCAGCATCCCCATCCATCATCAAAAGCCACCTCCTCCATCACCACCGAAACGAAATCGGTACTACCGAATTCGTTCTGCCGCTGGCATGATTAGCAGCAGTCGTACTGCTCGCCGTCCTCCAAGAGAATAATCTTGAGTACGTACCTGTTTCTTTTCTTTTTCAATGGCTCCATTGGGCTTTTGAATTGAAAAAAAATCTCATGTCGGGTTCGCATCAGTTTGGTCTTGATCGTCGGACGTGGACGGCGTCGGAATCCGGTGCATTTTTTACACGTCGAGGTGGCATCCCGAGCAAAGCATGTCCACCCTGCCTACGAGTGCGTCGTTGCAACGGAGGAAAGCAACAGCACTTCAGCAGAGACTACCAACATGAATACACAGGGCAGGCAAACCAGCGTTGATTTAAACGAGCAAAGAAAAAAAGAAAAATATGTTCTATAGTGAGTTGAATCTGCTGACGAGGTAGAGGGGGGACCAACATCCACGGCCAACGCTGACACCTCGCCCTACCGCCGGCCGGCATGGCAGCGTGGCTGCAACAGCCGCAGTAGCACGGTGCGGTGTAGCGTCGGAGTGGTCCTCGCCATTTTCCCTTCGACAAGCCTACATGAAACTGACCTAGTGACCTGTTCATATCTTTCATTCATTCAGCCTGTGGAATTATACATTACAGACACCGACACAACACACTAGCTAGCTAAGCTACGCCTGCCTGTCTTCTTTGTCCATTACCGGTGCATCTCGGTGTACTGTCTTGCAATACAGCGAGGAAAACACCAGCGAATGCTGCCTGTTGTTACATTGTAGATTTGTAGTAGTAGTATCATTCTGGCTAAACATCACACCTAATGTGCTGCTGCTGCTACATGACTGGTGGCTGTGTGGTGATGGTGGCTTATCAGGAGGAGGAGCTTGGTGGTACATCAATGTGGGGTTGGTGGTGGTAGTATTGGTAGTAGTAGTAGTGGTAATTAACTAACTGTAACTAATGCATTATGGTAATACTCCTCTTGTAGTAATAGGAGGGGCCCTACTGTACCTGACACTGTATTTTTAAAGGCTTGAGGCTGCTGTTCTTTTTTTTACCCCTCTCCTCTTGTGGATTAATAAGATGCTGGCACCATCAGCTTGGGGAGAGGACAAGGGAAAGAAAGAAAGAAAAAAAGAGGGCTGAAACTAAAACTAAAATTATGCTGCAACTTCTTCACTCTTTTTCCTAGTATATTGCACTATTCTCTTTTCTTTGCTGCTAGTATTCCTGCAGGGGCAAAACACAGAGGAGGAAAAGAGTGTAAGAAGACAGCATCATGCATTCTTCAGTAGGTGAAAAGCATATGATTTTACTATGCAAGATGGACTTTGTAAAAGGGTCTGAAGACTAGGTGCTTACTATGATTAGGCAGTAGTATTACTCACTTCCATTCAGGGCTACTTTACATCCCGATCGCGCCGTGATCGGAGGACAGCCTGCATCCATGCATGATACTTTCAGCAAACCAATCATGATACCTCAGATACATTACTACACAATTTGAAATATTAAACGAAACTAGATTCCATGGAGATAGTAGTGTTAAGCATACCTGGACATGGGGAAGAAGTAAGGTTTTGGTGAGGGTATGTCCAATGCAGGGGGCAGGAGATGGTTAGTGACGCCATTCCTGGCGCCATTGCTGATGCCAATGTAAGCTGCGTTGCAACCGGTGGAGGCGGCGGAGATCTCGGCCTCAGTTGGCGCGAAAGGACCTCGGGCGAACGCCGCTGCTTTGGTCGGCGACGCAAACGGGCTGTCCGGCAGGTTATGCTCCGCACTACATACAGCACAATGGGCGAAAAGTTCAGTTTGGTGAAATGTTTACTTCCCTGCACCGATGAATGAAAGCTAAGTGTGATGAAAGCAACAAATGATGAAGCTGATGCTGATTTGTTTAGCGTTACATTCTACCTTTGGTCACTGTCAGTGTTAGGGCTGGTGGAATCGCCAGAGGATTCATCCTTATCGGCTCCGTTGACTGCATTCTTGTGAGGAAAAAGGAAGCCGCAGCCATTGCCTTGCTCCCCTGTTACCAAGTCAGCACAAGAAACATTAGCAACACTGCATCTGTTGTTCCGACGAGTGATACGGTGTTCTCGGATGTCCTACCGGAATCAGGAGGTGAATCGTCAGGAGTACCGACAGAGGTGTGCTTGGGACTAAACGGATTGCCGATGGGAGTCGGTGCGGTTGCGGCAGAGCGAGACTTGAGGTCCAGCAGCTGCAGTCCCATGAGGCGCCGGCTCTGGAGCTCAATCGCGTGCTGCAGCTCGGCTGCCTGCTGCTGCTCCTCCAGCTTCCTCCTCAGCAGCATCTCGTTAGCACTGTTCGAGTGCTGCAGCATCCTCGCACCTGGAATCCGAGCAATACAGCATCTGATCAAAACCAACGAGCATGAAGATTGCAACAAGCAACTGAATGTCACAATGACGAACCGAGCTGGTGCAGATCGAACGGGTCTCTGGCTTCCAACCCGGTGGGAGAGCCGCAGCTGGAGAAGTCCACCCTCTCGCCCTGCTGCTTCCTGCAGAGCAACACCGAAGTTAATGGTCATGGGGGTTGTTGTTGTTACTGCAGCCGGAAGCAAGAGGCAAAGATCGCCGTGGGGTTAGGTGGCTTGCCTGAACTTGTCGGGGACCTTGCCCTTCTCCTTGTAGGGCTTGACGAGCACGCGTGCGTCACAGATGAAGTGCGGGTTGCCCTTGGCCAGGATCAGCTTCACCGTCTCCGGGTAGACGAAGGTGACGAACCCAAACATGCGCTTCTGCTGGTAGGGGATGCGTACGTCGTGGACGGGGCCGTAGATGCTACGGTACAGTGGAAGAACACAGTTAATCCCGGCGAAACTCGCGGCGGCAATGGACGCTATAGTGCGCGAGCAAGCGAGCAAGGTGGAGTGGGTACCTGAAGTAGTTGGAGACGTCCTCCTCGCGGAAGGTGCTGTCCGCCGGGAAGGTGAGGTAAATCTGCCGGGACCCCGGGTTCAACATGCTGGCGAAGTCGGCGCGGTCTAGCCTGGGACGGCCCATGAACTTGTGCGCGTCGTCGCCGCCCAGCATCAACGCTGCTGCGGCCGCGGCGGCAGCGGCCCTGCGAATCGGAGGAACCGTTGGCATCCTGCTGCTGGTAGAAACGAGAGCGGCATGCAAGGAGCTCGGAGGTGCTGGCGGTTAATTACCTTTGGTTCTCGTTCTGCTGCTGATGCTGCTGCAGAAGCAAGCTCAGGCACTTGCTGGCCGCGGAGGGGGAGCCGGGGAGGGAGCCGGTGGGAGAATAGGGGAAAGCAGCAGCGGCGGCGGCCAGGCGCTGGGACTTGGAGCGGAGGAAGTCCTGGTACTGCTGCTCCATGGAGGCCTGGTCCATCTTGGCGCCGGCGAGAGCGTCGTCGGGGAGACCGCTGTGCACGAACCGGCAAGCGCTGCCGTTTTTGCAGTACCCGCGCGCGTAGTACAGGCAAGGCTTCCAGCCTAGACCATCACTGCCGCCGAAGCAGAGCTCGCTCACGGACCGGCGGTGTCCGGGCCCGCCGTTGGCCCACCCTGCGCCGTACGGGAAGAGCCCGCCGTCGCCAGCACCGGGGCTTCGGCTGTTACCATAATCTTACCTAGTTAGTGTTGTGTTTAGTTTCCTAGTGCGTTTGCGTTTGGCTTGCATGCCATGAGTGGTCACGTGTGAGTACTAGAGTTAGTATCCGAGTCCTATTGGAATTAGCTAGGTACTTAGTACTGGTTAGTTTCAGGTCTAGATCGTCGAATCCGTATAGGTTTAGAAGTCTAAGGTCGGTTGTGCTAGTTAGCTCCTATATATACATGGGTGTGTGCGTGAGTTGAGATTGTACCGAGACATTGAGAAAAGAAATAAACAGAAAGATTAGAGGGTGCGATACGTACCCCTGGCCATAAGTTTTTCGAGTGTGTCGTTTCGTCTAGTTTGATGTGATCGATCCTGTGGGCGAAACCCAACAATTGGTATCAGAGCGAGGTCAAAGATTTGAGATCACGCTTGCCCCGGGGAGGCGACACGTACTAGCGCCTCGGGGCGGGCGATCGTCGTTCGGTGGAGCGACACGGAGGCGGCGGTAGAGAGCTGTCGTCAGCAAGCTAGTGGAGGTGGATGATCGTTGATGGAGCGGTGGTGTCGAGGTGCGGCGCCGATAGTCTCATCAAGTTCATCTTCGGGGGAGTTAGAAGAGTCCGAAAGTCATGGGCGTGCGAGTTGGCAAGTTGAGTCAGCGTCGTCTATGTGAGTCGTCGTCGTTTCCAAGTACTCGTCTCTGTGAGGATCCGTTGCAGTTGAAGCGCGTCACAGTTGAGGTCTGCACGGTGTTCCGTGTGTTGTGTCCATGTCCTCGTGGAGCATCCTGGTTGCGGCCAGCGTGGGTTCGGTGTTCCGAAGGCGGACGGTAGTAGTATGCTACCGTAAAACGAGGAGGTGTGCGGACAGTAGAAGGAGAAGCTACTGGATGCAAGTACAAGAGGAGTATGGTGCGAACCGAGTGTGAGGACCGCAATAGCGGTGGCACTGATGTGCGAACCGAGTACGGGAGGCCGATCAATGGCGGTGGCAAAGCATAGCAGAGCAAAGGTGCACTGCATGTTTCCTGCGTGGTCATACTTAATGTACGGACATGACGGTCAAGATGTGACGTGGAGCTGTGTCGAGTCAAGATCAGAGGAGTACGAGGAGTGACAAGTTCAAGATTAGGGGGAGATTGTTACCATAATCTTACCTAGTTAGTGTTGTGTTTAGTTTCCTAGTGCGTTTGCGTTTGGCTTGCATGCCATGAGTGGTCACGTGTGAGTACTAGAGTTAGTATCCGAGTCCTATTGGAATTAGCTAGGTACTTAGTACTGGTTAGTTTCAGGTCTAGATCGTCGAATCCGTATAGGTTTAGAAGTCTAAGGTCGGTTGTGCTAGTTAGCTCCTATATATACATGGGTGTGTGCGTGAGTTGAGATTGTACCGAGACATTGAGAAAAGAAATAAACAGAAAGATTAGAGGGTGCGATACGTACCCCTGGCCATAAGTTTTTCGAGTGTGTCGTTTCGTCTAGTTTGATGTGATCGATCCTGTGGGCGAAACCCAACATCGGCACTCGCCGTTGTCGAACTGCGGGAGCTGACGACCTCCTCCTCCTCCCATGCCCCCGTCGCTGAGGAACGCGAGCTGTTCCTGCAGGTGGAGCTCGTCGAGGATCAGCGAGTCCCCGCCGAAGAACGGCGACGGCGGGCCTCCACCGCCGTTTGCCGGGCTCATCAGCTCCTCCCCGACGCCGACCATCTCCTCCGCGGCGCTGCCATTGCTCACGCTGTTGCTCCTCGAGAAAACCGGCGGCGGGGCCCACGACGAGGGCGAGGAGACCGAGAGCGGCGAGGGGGCCGTTCCGCCACCCATGCTACCGCCGCGCCCGGAGTTCTGGCGCGAGAGCATGAACGGCGAGTGTCCTCCCGCCGCGGCGGAGGTCGGCGTGGCCGGCCCCGACCCCGGGAGCAGGCCGAGGTCCTTGCGCGCCTTGGCCATGACGGCGTGGAGCAGCGCCTCCGGGCCGAAGGCGAGCCGAATCATCTCCTTCTCGCCGTGGTCCTGGATGAGCAGGAGGCCCATGATCTTCGCGGCGTGGTCCGGGTCCAGGCCCTGGATCCGCGCGAACACCACCTTCGTCGCCTCGTAGGCGTCCATGCCGATCGACCGAACTCGAGAACCAACCTAGCAAAACCTCACGCCCCCTTGCTTCCTCCTCCTGTCCCTCTCCTCCTTCGTTGCAGAACTAGCTAGAGATGAGTATGCTCGAGCCCGAGACGAGCAGCTCCATGAATCCCCAGAGCCCGCGGTGGCAGCGAGGGTTAGCTAGCTATGCTATACTAGTTGCAGCGGCACGAGGGTGGTGCGCACCTTCCCTTCCACCTCGGGCTGTATCCCAATCTCTCTATCTATAAGCTGGCCGCTGCTGCTTCGCTTTGCTTTCCCGGGGAAGAGGGGGTCGCTGGTGATGGGGAGGACATCGCGGGGGTGTTTCGGCAAAACGAACCGGGTCTGTCCTGTGATGTTTTTTAGCAGTGATGTTTGGGAGTGTGTTTTTATTGTTTCAGGAGGTGGATAGATCTAGATCGCCGTGGCCCCCATTTATAAAACTCGACCCACCTCCCCCTCTGTGACCATCTTGGCCTCTTTCTACTTTTTTTCTGCGTCGGAAAATGTGTTTGTGTTCGTTTCTTTTTTGAACGGGGGTGCTTGTGTTCGTGGACGTGTCCGATTCCTTCTTATAGCATCTCTAGCATTATCGGATAAGCATCCGACCTGGAAAATAACTGTTTTTTTCCGTGTCCGGGACGAAATCTCGGCCAGAACAGATACCCTACTCGGTACTACATCCCAAAAAAAATATCCGGGGAGCAGGATAAACACACGCCCGTCCCCAATCAGTTCGGTTTCAGAAACTCATTTTCCCGCACCCCGCACTCGTGGCACGAAAAGACCGCGGGCTGAAGTTTCAGCGCGCGCTCCTTCCTCTTTCCCCTTCTCTCTCCGCCGCCACGCTCCGCCGCCTCTTGCCCCCCTCCCCCCCCCCCCCCCCCCGTTCACTCACCACCGCGAAAAAGGACCGCCGCCTCCGTCGATTCGATTTCACCTTGTTTCGGGCCCGGGGGTGGCGTATCCCGTCCGCACGGTCACGGTGGCCGCCGCCATGGATCTGGCGCCGAGCTCGGTCACACGGCCAGTTCGCTCCGGGAGGCGCTGATACGGCCAGGTCTGAGTAGCGGGCGCAAGCGGGCACACTCCGAGCCGTCGGAGCGGCAGATTTCTTGCCGGGTGCGGTCGAGGAGCTCGGGCGGCGCGGATCCGGCCATCGATGGCGACACGGTATGATTTTTGGTCAAATTAGTTGTTGATTTAGTTGTTGTGTGGATATATGTTGGTAGATTTGTAGTCTAAACCTCAAAAATTCTAATTTTGCTAGATGGATTGGAGTTCATCTTCTTCCTCCTCCTCCGATTCGGATGAATTGCCCGACGGATTGGCATGGTACATACACCGGTCATTACCGTGGTCCTACAATTGTGCTCAAAGCTGTTGCTTCGGAGGACTTGTGGATTTGGCATTGCTATTTTGGTTTTCCGGGTTCTCTCAACGATATCAGTGTGTTGCAGAGATCAAATTTATTTGCTCGGCTAGCTAGTGGTGATGCTCCGGATTGCAACTACATCGTCAATATGCATGACTATAACATTGGTTATTATCTAGCTGACGGTATTTATCCTCCTTGGGCTACTTTTGTAGACCATCTTAAAACCGGCCAACAAAAAGGATACCATCTTTGCCAAAGCTCAAGAAGCATGCTGAAAAGATATTGAGAGAGCATTTGGTGTGTTGCAAGGTCGGTTTGCCATTGTTCAAGGACCGGCTCGTTTTTGGGATAAAAAACCATAAGGCAAATCATGACGGCTTGTGTAATTTTACACAACATGATCGTTGAAGATGAGAGGGATTTAAACTTGGAATTTTTCTATGACAATGTTGGAAGCCGAGTGAAGCCACAAAGGAACCCGGACCGAATCCAAGCATTTCTTGAGACCTACTGGAACATTGAGAACAAGGCCACACACGTTCAGCTCCATAAAGATCTCGTTGAGCACTAGTGGCAATTTTATGGAAAGAAGTAGATTCTCATTTTATTCATTTGATTTGATATTGTTGTAATTTGAACCATTCTTTGCATCCGGACCATTTGATGACATTTGTTGTAATGAATAATTAAGTTGAATTTTATTTGGACAATATCTATTATGTTATATTTCAATTGATATTTGTTCTAATTTATGATAATTATATTGGTTATGTTATGTTTGTATTGATGAATTTGATAAATCATGCATAAAAACTGTTATTCGGTACCGGTATGTCGCGCGGTACCGGAAAATGGTTTTCCGGGAACAGGATAATGATTATCCGGTACCAACTTATCCGGTAACTGCTAGAGATGCTCTTAGCAGGATGCGATGCTTTGATAGACCATAGATCGATCATACATTCCGAGTTGAGGTGAAGTGGTGATAAATACCTCTCTTGTTACAATCTGTAACGACTCGTAAGAGTATCTTCATCGACTTTTCTAACCTGTGGTTTAAATTAGTGTCGAATAAGTGCTATGGAAGGACCGACACATGTTGTCGTCATAATAGTGTCGGCTGCCCCCAACGGCGTCCACAATGGGCCCTTCCAATAGCTTTTTGATCATTTCTTGCAAAATAAATAGTCTAAATTAAAAGTTTTGGCCACAAAATAGAGCCACCATGTCCGACCATCACATATTACAAGATCAAATACGCACAAATCATGCATCGCCGCCCGAGTTGGCCCTCTGTCGCCTCCACAAGTCCCATTTTCAAAAAGAATGCTATGCTCGGCGATCACATGCCAAGCTCTCATCGGCGGAGTCATGCTCCAGAGATCGTCCGTAAAGATCTTCGCATCATCTTTTATTTCTTTTACCACAAATTGTGAGGCATTCACAAACGCCTTGATTCTTGTCGTGTCGGCTTTGATAACATCCGCTTGGGTTTTGATCTCGACGCTTTATTTTGCTTCGAGCGTGAGCTTCTCAATTTGCTTCTTCATCCAGGTCGGCCAACTTTCATCAAAATTGCTTTCATTTTTCTTCGAGAGAGATGAGACCTCGACGATGCATTTGTCAATCGTTGCTTGCCATGTAGATTTGATAAAGAGGGAAACTTGGATATTATTTATACCAAGAAGATCTCAGAAATATGACTTCCCTCTATGTGGAGATCCGAATGCCTGTTGACAGCTCTTGGTGTGGTGCTTCGATCTGTGGAAACTTTTATATAAAATGATTTTGACATTCCATTTTAATTGACATCCACCCGGTTTAATGATAACTTTGTTGTCACCAATATCTATGGCACATGTCATCATGATAGGAAAACATATTTTTCTTAAATTGGCTTCACAATATTGACATGCCTTATAACGAGCTAATGGGCAGCTTTTTTGAGACCTTAACCTTAGTAGATTTTTTTTTTTGAGAAAACGAGAACTTTGAAATATAAAAATAGGCTAGAGGCTAAAACATGTTTAAATTTAATGATTGAAATAATATATAGTGAGGCTATTTCCATAACACTACCGGTATGGGCATCAGCCCCAGCTGCTTTCCCAAAAGCGCACCACTACGAACTACTCCCTCCGTTCCAAATTAGATGTCTTCCATTTGTCCACATGGGATGTATCTAGACATATTACAAGTATAGATAAATCCGCATGTGGACAAATGGAAGACATCTAATTTGGAACGGGGGGAGTACATCACTAGTCTTTGACCATCCTGATCAAAATATTCTTCATCTATACCTGTAATACGAAACGTAAACCATATGAAAATATACTCCATGGTGAAATCAATGGAATTGACTTGGTAATCCAGATATTGATATTTTTCTAGATAACATTTGTCAAATTTTAAATGATCCGACTTGAGAAAAATCTCATATGCACTATATTTCGACAAGGGGTGAGTATTTTGAAGAAAAAAGAATGTCTTGAAAGTTCATCAACAGATATTTAGTTTTATCAGATATTTAAAGTTCATCAACATATATTTATATTCTCCATGCTCTCATCAAAAGGTTGTAACTGACCGGGTATTCTGAATCCTGTACACGACCGTGCTCCCCTGTGTGGCGTGCGTGGATATACGACAGTGATGTGCCTCTGACTAAGGATGGCAATTTTATCCATGGAGCCGGGTATCCATGGATATCCGACCCGGTGGATGAGGGTTTGGAGGCGAGTTTTTACCCATGGATTTCATGGGGCAGATATCCGCTAACTCATGGGTTGGGCACGGGCAAAGATTTTGCTCCACGGATATCCAATGGATACCGACTGACATTTGAGAACCACATGTCAGTGAGTTATGTATTTTTTTTCTAGGTCCATCTCTCAATATTCTTAAGGCCCAACTCACCCAATGACCCAAACTCCGTAATACTAATTACTGCTAACCCTAAATTGTCTATGTTTTGTGAGATTGAGATGAGATTGTGTATTTTGTGGTGTGATTGTTTGAGATTCTACATATTTTAAGTACTTTGTGGTTGAAATATTATTGATTTAATACTTCGATGCATTACTCGTGGATATCCATAGATATCCGGATATCCGGTGGGTTTGGATATGGGGCGACATCCATGCTCATGGATACTTTCGTGGGTGGGGCATAGTAATGCTGATGAATTTGGATTTGGATCTGGTTTTGGTATATCCGCCCGAACCCGTCCCGTTGCCATCCTTACCTTACCTCTGACTGCAACATATCCGACGTTTACCGTAACAAACAGAAATCGGCTGTAAAAAATCCTGATAATAAATAAATACTGCTCACTTCACTCTGGATCTGTGATTGACCGGTAATCTGGGGCGCTGACCGGGACCCACGTACGCAGCGGCGCCCACGCCTGCGGCCTTTCGCGCTAGGAATGGCGCCCAGCCCGACATTTTTATACGCCTTTCCCTCCGTCGGATACCCGTAGCTCGCCTAGCCTTTCCGTCGCTTGGCCGCATTTCTTTACACATATCCTTGTCGCTTGTCTCACTGTCTTGCTAAGCGTGTTTTCCTCCCTAAACAAATCCTCCCGAACCTGATTAATTATTTTGACGCCAAGATGGATAATGGATTTATCTGGGAAGCGGGCGGAAAAGGACAGCATCCCCATCGCCAATTCGCCGTCCTTGTCGCCGTCGCTTCCCTTCTCCCGGACGCGCTCCTCCGCCACCACAGGCCACAGATCGAAGCGAAAAAAATACTGTAAAAAACTCATCACTCCTGTCATGCACGTCGAATAAATGAATAAATAAATAAACAGACAGACAGAGATGCGCGCGTCGGATAGATCCTAATTTCCACGTCACTCTCCGTCGTGTTTTTTGTTTCCTTGCTGCTGGGTGCGCGACGCTGTCCGCCGCGTCAGCCGGCGCGACGACATCCACGGCCTCATCCCTCGCCGCCGTTGTTAGGGCACCTCCAACGGGCTGGCGCAAATGGACCAACCAGCGCGTTGGAGGTGCCCTTACCAAAACCAAAACAGAGAGAGACTGCAAGGTAAAAAAGCAAGGTGTGATTGGCGCTGATAGCCAGGGATCACGGATGAAAAGAAGCAAGCGACGATTTCGGGAAATCCACGGGGGCTTTTGGCTCGTCTTTTCCCGCGCGCGCGCTCCTTTCTTTTCACTGCTGCCTTTCGCGCGCCCGCACGCGCGCGGGCGGTGCCTTTGCAGTTTGGAGGGGAAACAGACCGTGCGGTGCGGCGAGCACATGGATGGATCCGAGGGGAGGGAGCTAGCTAGGAAGGCCTTGCGAGCTGCCAAGGGTTCACATCGATTTTGCAAGGCGGTAGCTATTTTATTTTACTTCTTCATTTTATGCAGTAGTTTAATAATACAGTAGTATTTTGAAGGGCGACGTCGCCCTCTGTGTCCCTTTCACCTCTTCATTCCCTACTCATATTGAACGGAGGTACTACTACGTAATGATTGAGCTTGCAGGAATATCTGTGTGCCAAAGTAGGAGTAAAATCTTTGGATGGCCGAGTCGGAGCGGCAGTTTGGGAATTCTCCGGCACAGCCGCAGCGACTAAATGTGCACCTCCGTACTCACGTGAGCATGTCACCTGTGTGGACACACGCGGCATACCGATACCGCACTACTGCCTGTTGAATATAAATATATTGCCCAGCCCCTTTCCATCAGTTCGGACTAAAACAGCCTAAAATAGCCTAGACGTGAGGGAAAGGGGCCGTGAGGGAAAGGGGCTAGACAATATATTTATATTCAACACTCCCCCTCACGTCTAGGCTATTTTAGTACTTAGCGTGGGATAGGAGCGGGCCGCAGGATCTTTTTTTCCTTTTCTTTTTTTAATCCACGTGAGCGGGGTCTCGAACTCGAGACCTCTTGGCTCTGATACCATATAGAATTGCAGCACTAGCCATCTAGACCAAAAGTCCGAACCGATGGAAAGGGGCTAGGCAATATATTTATATTCAACAAAAACAACCCTGGATCTCTTTGTCTGCTCGGGTTTTCATAACACTGTTTTGCATGATTAGCAAGGGCGCTTACATGTGGCGTGTGGTACGTATTCTGGTTTCAATTGGTGCCGGAGTGATAAAGCTTATCTGTTCTGAATTTCACATTTCACTGGCAACAACACGTCCAGAAATTAGCAAGGATACTAATGTACTACTCCTTCCGTTTTTAAATATAAGATGTTTTAGATGTTTCACTTTTTTTAAGATGAATATTAAAATGAATGAACATGCTACTTCCCGGTGTGGTTACTCCCATGTGTGTTTCGCACATAGTATGGAGTATCTATCATACCGAGGAGTATGTACATGTAGTATGCAGTATGTAAGAATATTGTAGTACTATAGATACTACTTTTTAGGTAGTATGTAATTTTTTTTACATACTTCTTTCTTATGTACAAATATAACGGTATTTTGACTATATAGTGCAAAATAGTAGCACACTTGAACTTACTTTGGTGTATCTTACATATAGTACATAAACATACTCAAACCAACAAAGTATTACAAATACTTCCCTATGATGGTATATGAGACGTGGATGTAGTTACACTCAGGAGTATATATATATACATGTGTATGTGGACAAATGTTAGAACATTTTATATTTAAAGACAAGAGGAAGTAGTACCAAAGAAAGCCGTGGTAATTGCAAAGCGTTATCAATTCGAGATCATTTTAACGTCCGCGGCGATTCGAACTGAAATGTGTGTTTGTATTGGTAGTTCGGTTGTGACGCAACACAAGGGGACAGAGCGGAGCAGTGCCCTCCTTTCTTGAACATCCCAAAGCTCTATGACTAGGTAGTATGGCACGGACGGGCTTGTTGCCGTGGTCGGCAGCAAACCAAACGGGGGACCGTCATTGCAATTATTTTCGATTCTATGTTACGTCTAGTGCTACTGTAGTAGCAGCTGTAGTAACACGTTGGTGTACTGCGATCCTGCCTCAATTCGTCGTCGATCTTGCGCTTTATGTTCCAGCTATTTCCCGTTCACCGCATCGGTCCGACCTAGGATTCAGAAACGGTTAATCAACTATTGGTGCAAGAGACGTATTCATACTGTACTATGTTCTCCGTTGGCTGAATTTTGCAAGGTCGTCTTTGGAGGCCTTTGGACCACCCTCCCACCACGCTACCGTCGACTAAAAAACATTACGATTTATACAAGTTTTTTTTTTCAAATAAGCAACGAGATCGATTAAGGTGATCAGCCCATTAATTTTGACATGTGTTTCAATTTTTTCAAATAATATTTTGATCTTGTCAGGCATATAGAGCTAAACCCGGTTTTAAGGAGCGTATGTCCCAATGGGTGGACACTTTGTGAACCGTAATGTTACCACCATGTACATGTGTTTTTCTTTATAAGATGACAATGATGCAATAGGGCCCTTCCCTACTGTTATTTGTGTTAAAAAAAGAAAGGTTTTAGATATAAGTGCTTAGGACAAGTCCTATGACTTCACAATGGAGATTACTCTCCCGGGGTTACACTGTAACTTCTTTTTTGGCCCCAGGGTCCTAGGACTTCACAATAGATATAAGTGCTTGGGCAAAAGAATGCTCTCGCCTCGTCCATAATTTTAGATAACAATAGCCGCCGCCGAGGCTATATGCGGAAACACCGTTGAATTGCGCTCTTTCCAAACCTCTCAAGAAATAAGCATGATCATGGAGAACATGGCCTTCCCAGCAACACCGTGATTAATCGCGAGCTTTATCCACCACTTATGACGGACGTGTCTTATTGGCCCAACACATTGAATGACGCCGTGGTAACCGCACCAAGTAAGGATTTCCTTCTAAACTCACGTGGTGAAACTGACACTTGTAGAGAAGTTGCCTCGCCGATTCTTGCACTTGGTTCTAAAGCGGAAGCCTCACACAATTTTGTCACCCCCTACGTTGAAAACAATCCGTCGTCCAAATCCTATTTTGCATAACCAACGAAGCAAAAAATGTGCAGTTTGGAGGGGCCCAAGACCTCCAAAATAAAAGCATCGAGGGAGGTGGAGATGATGCCTGCAAACTGTATCGGATAAGTGATTGGAAAGGTTAACATCAGAGACCAATTCCCAAAGGGAGATAAATTGTTATATGTAGTCAATATCGAAACCATGTTGCATGTTGAGGGGTTGACTTGTTTTCCAGCGCCTTCTTGACCCAGCAATTGTTCCTATTGGTTTCTTCAAAAAACTTCGGGCAATGTCCTTCGGACGAATATCATTTAATCATGCTGAGGTTCAAAATCTTGCTTTATCACCATTCCCAACCGTAACAAACCTGGCCGTCGCAAAAATCTCTTTATCATTATCATTGCAAGAAATCTCTTTATCATTATCATTGCAAGGGTTTCCAAGACGAATCCAATACTTGATGACATCGTCCATTCAAGTCAAAGCCATTGTGCGTAACGAACTTGTCAAGGTGTAAGACTACCCATAGTGGGAGTAACATAGGTAGTAACATAAATGCCACATAAGCACAAATGATGATGTGGCATGCAATTAAAGAAGAGAGAGATGGTGGTGGTATCATAGGTAGATACCGTAACATAACGGATTACGAGGTAAGATGAGTCTATAGACTAATAAATGCATGATTATATGATACCACACATATGTTACTACCCACTATAGAGGTAGTAACATAGACTAATATCATGTGCATGGTACTAGTGTATGATACTCCCCACTATGAGTAGTCTAAAATACCAAGGCCGCCGTATTGGGACATTCAGTTCCCCTCGTATAAGATATTTGGACAACTGAGAATTAGCATCACAATGGTTTAATTAGCTCAGGTAATACAAGCCGGGCAAATTTATTCAAGGGAACCCAACGCAGGTACACAACGATCCTCGATCCTGTCTCCTCCCTAACACACACAAATCGACCTAAAGTCCCAAACGAGCGGTTCAAAAAGATCCAGCCGTCGATAAACGCAGATGCTTGATTCCTCCCTGTGCTCATTTCTGGAACACGAGAACTGAACATGTTTGAGCCGATGGTTTTGGTCGGGCCTGCTTGACCTGTCGCAATAGTTTTAAATAGCCGGCCATAGCCCGGCTAGCCTTTTGATCATTTTGGGCTAAATGAATTCATGTACAATTTCCGGCTATAGCCCCTGTCGCTGTTAAGGACACTAATTACTCGGCTTGATCGCGACAACTCTCCTAGTACTACGCACTCGAGTAGCTTAATTACACCAACGATGAGCGTGTAAACTTCTGCTTGGTCGCTCCGAATCAGGTTCGTTAAGTATTCTCAGCAAAGTGACTAATTGGCTGGGAAGATTTGGGATCGATTGGGCGCAAGAGACGATCGATCGAGACACACGCCTAATTTGGCCCGGTTGCTGTCATGCGGACAGCGACATTGCTCGTACTGCAGCCTAGCGAGTAGCGAGTGCCCAGAATCTGTTTCGGGCGTCGAAGGTTGAATAGTTTGATATCTCACATTCGGGTTTCCTGCGAAATAAGTTGGCCGGGATTAGGGTCCCGGTGTTGGGTGAGACCGTGAGAGTATCTAGTGCTACCATGTCTAAGGTGTAACCATGCTACTATTTTTAACAATTAATTTTAAATATTTTAATAATATCTATAAAAAAGTGTGAATGTTCACAAATAATGTGCCTACATCCTTCAGCAAAAATTACGTCCAAAATCCAAATATACTATTGAGAAACAAAGAAGACTAATCTAGAATGAATAGTGTCGTGACACTATTCATTCTAGATTAGTCTTTCTAGATTAGTCTTCTTTGTTTCTCAATGTTCTTTTTGATTTTGTATCTGAATTTTTTGGAGATTGCAAACACATTACTTGTAAACATTCAGACTTTTTCATAAAATTTTAAAACATTAAAAAACAATGTTTTTTTGAAACACTAGCATGGTATCACGTAAGAGGTTGTATCACTAGATATATCCTCTTTTGTGATGGTACCGTGTCGGGTGTTGTACGTGCTACCGCGAACAAATTTACATGCATATGGCAATCCCGATTTGGTTTATGCGATTTCCTAATTAAAGGATGACGAGATTCAATCAGGACAGAGATCCTTCTTTCTATTAAATTGATTTGATAGAAATTCGTTTTTTTTCATGTCTCTATGAATTTGATTTTCGATGTACGAGCCTATGGCTATCTATCTATAAAAATAGTTTGACTCGTTTCGTCAAGGAACCTCATGAAAGCAATATCGGAAAATATAAGACGAAAAAAGATGTACAACCAGACGGCATAATGTGTAGTGACCTGGGACACTCGGCAGAGCATATGTTACATGTTTTGCAGAGTTTTTTCTGCCACTTGGCAAATATGCTTTTGCTGAGTGTACCACGCGACACTCTTTATACGTGGCACTTGAAACCAAAAAGGGATGAGGGGGGATGTGGTGATGGAGTAAGTGACTTTGCCGAGTATCGTGGAGGTCGGCAAAGAGGGATGGACCGTCATTTGGAGAGATCTAAAGTAGGCTGACAGCTACGCCAACCAGCAAGCCTTGGCGGCCAACGAGTCATGGTTCTTCTCGGTCTTTGCTTGACGGCGGCGACACTAGCTTGGATAGGGGTGTGGACACTTGGATGTAGAAGATGGACAATAAAGAAAGGGTCCTGCAACAGCAAAGGGGAAGATATTTTTTTGGTGGATTGAATGAAGGTGTCAATTTGTAAATTGTGACTTGTCAACGACTTAAATAGGTAAAATACGCATGTCTTTAAATATTGTATATTGCTGAAAAGATAATTTGTGCCACTTTCTAGTGGCAATAGCTGTAAATAAAGCACCATGAAAGTGCAAATGTTGTGGCACATCAAGAGTACACATGTCCATGGTATTAAGGTACGTGTCGAAGTATATTAAGTACTTATGTTTTTAACTTACGCTATATCTAGTTTAATTCAACTAATTGTATCTTTTCTTGTAGGTATATGAGCAAAAGTGGAAAGATTGTTGAAATATTTTTAGTCATTAAGCATGTGCCAAAGTACCCTTGCTCTTGTAGGCATGAGAAGTTAATCCATGATGATGAGAACTCATATTCTTTCTATATTCATTGCTTTGACACCAGTTAGAGTTGATAGTTATTGCTTTATCGAGATGTTTCAATGGTATTGACGATTTTTGACGATCTGTCCATTCATCTTAGAGGAGGAAGGATATATTGCTTGATAAGTGTATAAAGAATCTTTTAGTTAATCTTAAGAAATCTTAGATGCCCATACGAGGTGGGAAAAATCGCGAAACATCCTTGGTCCGAGCCGGAGATACAAAATGGAGTTCTCATCACACAACCTTATCTCGGATTAAATAGATGTGAGATGCAGTGATAGAAGTTTTGAGCATTATTGAGAATGATGTGCGTGTTCCATGTCGGGCAAGAGGTTTGGTTCATATAATGGAGACTTTTAGTTTTGTGTTCATAATGAATATGATGTTAAAACTACTTCATATGACAAATGATGTATCTTATCTATTGCAAAAAAACAATCAAATGACGTTGAAGTATGTTTTTCGAAATGGGGAACAAAGCCCCAGCCTCTGCATCGAAACGATGCACACAGCTTTTTTTTATTGCACAATATTGGATGAACCAAACCTCTTGAGGTTGTAGTATGCGATGTAATGTTTATGGTCCCACTGTCTATTTTGTTGATCAAACTTTTATCATGTGGACACATTATATGTTGTTATAGATTGTGTTGCCACTGAGTTTGATAATTACTTTAATGTGGTATATTCAGAGCAGCTTGAGAACTTGTTTCTCTTGACCGAGGAAACTCATTTGTTAGGTTCAATATGAATAAGCTTACTCGGGCTGTAAAGATTTATCGCGTGGATTTCTCTAACTATCGTAAGCAAATACAAGATACCCTTGGGCATAATTCATATGAGGAGTGTGTTGAAGATTTCAGAAGTTGTCTTGATATTGCAAGTCTAGCTAAAAAGATGGTTGAACTTGAAAGGCGCATCGTGTTTCCCGTAGTACCACCTCATTGAGTTGGCATTGTTTTTACAGTGGGGACTTTCAAAGTTTATGAAAATCATCAAACCGGGTTGCGCAACAACATGCCCTTTAAGTGGCCAATGACTATATAGAGCGAGGGATAAGTTGCCTCGCTTCTACGACAATGTGACAGACCGACGTGTGGACTACAAACGTGCAACGCGCGGCAGGGTTTGACTGGATTTGGCCGCGTTGTGTCATGGACCAGCTCCCACAGATCAATCAGCTGCTCTCCCATGTTAATTTGCATGCCACGTAAGCTAACGCATGCAAGCGAACTACTCCAGTAACCACAAAAATACAGTACATTATATAGCTTAATCCATCTTCGCAACTTGCCAATGAAATCGACGCAGCAAATCAAGCAGTACGCCTCCTCTTGCTAGCTAAAAGTGAGATGAAATCTTCACATGCGACAATTAATTATGCCGGTTCCGACCAAATGCGCGGCTGAGATGTGGTTAAGCGCATTAACTAGACGGTCTCTCCGCGCGAGACACCGTCATTAACCGCCAATTCATCGCAACCTTTAAGCAGTGCCGGTACAAACCTGTGCAAGCATGTGTGTGCCCAGTTCTTCCAGGCAAGGACACGCTCGTGCTAAAGCTATTCTTGCCCGCGGCTTTAATCAAAACCATCATCAGTAAGTACACACACATGGGGCTACTTAAACTGGGTGCTTAACGAATAACCACACCCAACAAAGCTATGGTACGATTCGTTAAATAACAAGTTAATTAGTACCGTACGTACCTGCCCAGATATATATAGCCCGTTGACAAAACAGAAAACATTCTCTAGATGCATTAAGTGGCGTTATTATGATAGACATGAGTACGTACTAGGGATCTAAGCGCGGCAAATGCCGCGCGTGTGTTTTTTAATTTGAATTTGGAAATGGTGATGTTGTAAAGTTGTCTAAGTTTGGAAATCATTGAAATTAAAAAATGTTTTCGTTTTAAAAATGGTTGGATTTTGGAGATTGCTTAAATTTGGGAATTATTGCAATTCAATTTCAAATGTTTTTTTTTGTGTGAAAATATTTCTAAACAGTAATTTTTTTTTATGAGTTGGTCCACACATTTTAGAGTTACGTTAAATGTTTAGTAAGCTGGAATGGGTTTATATGTTTGTATTTTGTTGACATATTTGTTTGAATTTCATAATTGGAGGATGTATAGTATATGGTCGTCTGGAACTTTATAATTCGGGAGAATGGATTATCTGAGATAATATGTGAGATATATATATATATTTGTTTGAATTTCGTAATTGGAGGACGTATAGTATATGGTCGTTTGTTAAAGTTAATTCGTAGTTAGAGAAAATTCATTTGGAATTTGTATAAATATTTTTCAAATTAGAGTGGTGAAATGGCATAAGTTTTTGTCTGAACTTCATAATTCGGGAGAATGGATGATGTGAGATATATATTTTAGAGGATTTCATTTTTTTCTTTTTTTTAGCAAATTCAATTTTTCAAATGTGTTGCATGTATTTGTTTGTGAGAATTATGATATATATTTATTGTATAAGAAACAATTTGTCATATCGAGTATTTTAGATATTTGGAAATTTGGGATGTTAGGTCATATTTGGAGTATAACATAAAATTTGTTTTATCTTCATAATTAGGGTGAATGCAATTTGTGAGATATATTTTAGAGTGTTTCTAATTTTCGGGAAAAATTAAATGATCGAAATTGTTGTTTTTTTAGAACATTTATTTTAATTGTGTTATCTTTTTTTAGGGAAATTATAATTTTCTAACAACTTTGGATGCTAAAATGTCTTGCTTTCTTTTTAACATTTATTTCAAATATCTTAGCTTTTCTGTAGGAAAATAATGTGAAATTAAATAAAGGTACAATAAGTATCATTACAATTGTTTTGCAAGTTAGAATGTCTTGCATTTATTTTTGTTTCCTAATCATCACTCCAATGTTGTTTTTATTGCATAACAAAAGGGAAGATAAAAAGAAAAGAAAAGAAAAGAAATACAAAGTTTTTTCTAACAATTTTGAATGCACAAATTTGTTTTTTTTTTTACATTTATTTCAACTATGTTAGCTTTTTTATAGAAAAATTCTAATTTTCTAGGAATTTTGAATGATCAAGTGTGTTGTTTTTTTTTACATTTATTTAAAATGTGTTACTTTTCTATAGGAAAATACCGTGAAATTAAATATAGCTGCAACAAATATTATTACAATTGTTTCGCAAATTAAAATGGCTTGCATTTTTTTTATCATCATAAAATGTTTAAATATGAAGTCATTTAGGTTTGTATTCCTTTTTCGTTTTCGGAATATTCAGGTTTGAAGGATTTTTTTTGATATTCAAATTTTAAAAAATTAATCGTGTGGAATAAGTAGTTGGTATATATTTTTGTGACCATTTTGATAGAAACCTTTTTTCCCGTTCGTGTAAATTTAAATCATTGGATTTGTGGGAAAATTTCGAATCCATATAAAATTTTATTGTATGGTATAAATAGCCGGCAGATATTTTTGTAACCATTTCGCTATATATATATTTTTCCCTTTTGTGTAAATTTAAAGTTGTTGAGTTTGTGAATTTTTTTCAAATTCATATAGGTACATAGGGCCCACTTGGCAGCATTTAGTTTTAAATTAATTTATGATGGTAAGTTGTTTAAATTTTGTTGAATTAAATCTAAATTTGTTGAATTTACAGCATTTAGCAGTAAAAAAAAATTGGGGGAAAAGAAAAAAAATCTGACGCGTGAGCCCTCTGTGACGTCGTGCTGACGTCACAGTGGCTGGCTCGGCCGCGGCGGCGCCGTGCTCGCCGGCGGGGCGTCCGCGCGTTTCGGGACGCGCGCGTGGGCGCGCCCGACGCGCCGGGTCGCGGAGAGCCCGTAGGTGGCGGCGCCGCCGAGCCTAGGTCGCCGGAGCGGCGGCGGCGGCGCACGGACGCGACGGAGGGACCCGTGCACGGCGGCGGCGATTCTCGCGCGTATGCGGCGCTCCGGCACCGGATCCGCGGCGAGGAGGTGGAGGGCGGCGCGGCGGAGCCCTCCGTGGCCGCGGATTTGGCCGGGGAGGCGCGAGGCGGCGGCGATGCGCGGCGTCGCGGGAGAGAGAGAGGAAGAGGAGGACCGTGCTCTGCGGGTGATTTTGCAAAAAAGTCCCTGGATTTTCTCGAAATTGCGGTTGGGTCCTTTGCGGGCGTGTTTTTGCAAAATTGCTGCGCCAAAAATCGTGCGCGAGCTCTGATTAGTAGAAAGTCCTGTGCTACAGTACTGCTACAGTGCGCACGATTTTTAAAGTGATATGTGCCGTCGGATGGGTCGATCGGACGGTCTGTGTTATTCGGGTGACGTGGCCGCGTGTGGGGGCGAGAATCCGACGTACTTTCATATATAGTACCATTTGTTGCTTGCCAACCAAATCATGATTGACTACATAATTAAGAAACATTAGTGAAGAAAGTCTCTCCGTCACGGCTAATCATGATCGAGTACAAGGATCGGTCCTTGTTTAATCAGCTCTGATGGTGACCTTACATTCTTAATCAGTGGCCACTGTCTCCACATATTTGGCGGGAAAATAAACATATCTCGCTGCTGGTGGCTAGTGACATTACGAGCCGAAATTTTAACACCTTGGCCAAGCTAGCTAACACAAATATAGTGTGCTAGAACACTTTGGTTCACTTGTCCATAGCTGATGTCTTGTCATTTTTTGTTGGCATCCAAGATATATTTAGTAACCAGGATCCTAGACTATTTGAGGGACCCCGTGGTCAAGCTTAATCAGTGAGTTCCCAAGTTTGCACTGTTTAGCCGTGATATGCGCATCATCATTAAGATAACCCATGCTACTTGCTAGGCATACTGTCGTGTACCACTGCTACTACTATTTCAGGAAATCTCATGTGCTGCTCACTAATAACCTCTTTTCCCTTTATTTTGGCGCAGCTGATCAAAATCATAGACTTTATAGTGTTGTCTCAAACCCTACTACCTGTTTTTAATGAATTTCTCAGGTAAATTCGGGTGGTCTAAAATGTACTATTATCAACTAGGCTTTGTTGCAACCAAATCAATTTGTCGCGTCGCACAGTTTTGCCTGAGCTCGCCATCACATGACACGATGCATTTTGTCCCTTGTGGAGCCTCAAATTTGCTACGCTGGAACCGGGGAAGGAAAATCTTAGGCACACACAACAAGGGTGCACCTAAAAGTACCATGCTTCCGGCTGTGCTTGATTTAAATAGTATCAACGTCTAGGCCGGCCTAGCTAGGATGAGAAGTGGAAGACGACTAGGGTGGCAGGCCGTTCGCTCCCATTTCCGCCGGTCCCGGAGGAGGAGCACGTACACTGCCGCCGCACATGCATGCGCGCGCAGTCCTGACGCCGACCCCGGCCCGCACACACACGCGGCATACGAGAGAGATGCGAGGGCCCGGCCCGGCCCGGTTGCTCCGATCGGGATCCGATTGGACGGAGGACAGCTGCGACATGCGGTCTGCGGTGTGGGTCAGGCTGATTCAGCATCATGTGCAGCGCCTGTCCTTGCACAGTCAGATGCCAATCATCAACCAAAATTAGTAGTATACCAGTGTAGTGGAGTACTAGTACTATTACCTGTACTCGAACCCGGAGCTCACACGAGCAGTAGCAGTAGATATTGTTATTTACGGGTTGACGTCGTGAAGGCAGATTTTGATTCAAAGATCGGAGGAGCCAGCTCCTTGAGATGCAGCAAGCAAGACGAGATCTCGGTTAGCTGTAGTAGTAGATTTTGGTCTATCGGGTGCACAGAATACAATAACTGACACTGGCAGTGTTGCTGGAGCCAAGTTGAGAAGGCGCTGTCTGCAAATACCAGACATTAAAACGGTACAGCAGCGCGCCCATCAATGCTGTGGGGCGGGGCACCCGTTTTACGTGGCCGTGTTGGCCGTGCATGCTGCTGCGACCCGTAACATGGGCGGCCGATCCGCCTCAGTGGCACACTCATGCCGACCTGGATGACTGAATCCCAACGTAGTAGACGGGATTAGCCACGAATGTCTGGTTTGCGCGGGTAGCTGGTCTTGTAATTTCATCGCGTCTCCAGTCCATCGGAGTAGTAGGTGACCAGATCCTGCCCTAATAATCTGCCGTCTATATGGAGTAGCCGAGGTACCCTCGGTACCATCTTCTGTTCTCCTTGTTTGGGCAGTAGGGTTACGCGCTGCCACCCTACGTGTGCTCCTTCACTTCTTATAGCAACAGATCATTCCTTGTCCATTTAGCGGCACTTTATTCCTCTCCTAGGGCTGGGGCGTACACCCGGTAGCAGTGGCTCTTCTCGGTGTCGTCCATTTAGGGTGCGCGTGGGCTGCCGTAGCTGGTGGCAAGGCTCCCTCTAGGGACATGGCGCGGCCATGGGTGTGGGTGTGGGTGTGGGTGCGGAGCTCCTCCGTACGATACCGACGATCCCTCCTCGTCAATGCTGCAAGCTCTCTGAGTCCTCCCTTGTTGGGTTGATGTTCTCTGAGCACTAGGTTCAGAGAATCATCTCGTTGTAATTTCCTTTCTAGTTTCTGGGGCGATGTTAATCGTTCTCCGAAATGCTGTTGTTTTTTTTAGATAAGGGGGTGCGGATCCCCGGCCTCTGTATCAAAGTGATACACACAGCCTTCCGCAATTATTAATCATAGCATTGTCCGGAATGCTGTTGTAAGACATGGTGGTTTCTTTTCTATGAAATGGAACCGGGGCGGGCACTTTTTATCTAAAAAAAAACTTTATTCCTCTCCTAATTAATCTAGTACATCAACCGTCAATCGTGATCCGGCGTGCATGCACCCGCCCGATCGCGAGCAGAACTAATCAGGCAGGTAGAGATATTTACGACGCGTATGTCTGGGGACAAATTCATGGGCTCTACTACTCCTAGCTCAACCCTAGTACAACCCCGTTGCATGTGCACTTGTACTAGGCGCTAACTACAGTCCAAGTTAAGTAGGGCGATAGATAGATAGATGTGGCCGAGCTAGCTAGCAGTAGCAGCAGAGGGGACGCAACAGAATTTGGAATTGGCAATGTCGTCTTTTTACACGGACCCGTGAAGGGGAGCAGTGGCCCGATCGGACACGCATTGAAATCTTTGATAGGCCCTATGGCTGGAGATTCGTTGTGGCCAAGGGTCACTCGGTAGTAAGAGCATCTCCACCGGGCGCCTCCCCAAAGTTCCATTGGGGGTCCGGACGCCTAAAAACGTCGTCATCGGCACCGCCAAAGAGTCACCCCGAGCAAAAACATGTCCGACATCTCAAGAGGCCTCCAAACTTGGAGGCCCTCTCGAAGGTGCCGGACATGTCCGCACCAAGGCTGCATGCATGCAGCCCCACCTGGCAGCCTCTATTCTCTTCTTCCTCTCTATATTTGATATCTCGCGTGCGGCGCACTGGGCGGCAAACCACCGGAGGCACACCCATCTCCGGCCATCTCCCGCTCTCCTTCCGCGCTACGGGCACCGCAACGATAACCTCCTTCGTCTCCGGCAAGCACGGCGCCCGGAGGAGCACGAAAGCCGACGCGACGACCTCGTCTTCAACCTACGGCCGGGCGCACGGTATCGTCGTCCGTGCTTCAACAAGCCAAACGGTCATGTCCTGAAGGTGCGGCATCGTCGATTATGTATGAAACTGGAAGGATTCGAGCTAGAACGCAAGGGGTGATCACCGAGAAGGCCGTCTTCCTCCTACGGCCGGACGCGCGGTGTCGTCGTCCCCGTCAACCCGGGCTTCTCCAAGCCAACCCATCATGTCCTGGAGGTACGCCGTCTTCGACTTCGTCCGAAACTGGAAGAACTTAAGCTAGAACGTAAGAGAGGAGTCAAGACGAGCGGACGGAGCAGCACGTCAGCCTCGCGGGAGTGGCCTCGGACGCCGTCGAGCTTCTGCTGCTCCCGTGCTGTTGGGCGCCGTCGAGCGTCTGCTGGACGCCGTCTGATGTTGCTCTTCGTATCCGGCAAGCAGCTAGTAGATGATTAGTAGCTCCTCGCTGGCCCTTGATTGCTTTCTTCTCGCGCTGGACGCCGAGCGCCGCTCTCCTTTTCTCAATGTGTGCGCGTCGCTCGCCAGTTTGCATTTTCCGGCCTAAATCCATCAGCTAGCACAGTCAAACGATCATTTTCCAGCTAGCACATCGCTAGGACGCTAGCTAGCTGATTTGCTAGTTGCGCGAGTCTGCTCAGCCACCCATGCGAGACCTCTGCTCACTCTTTTTCTCTGTACCTTTCTTCAGATTCGTGTTGTATACTTCTTCAGATTCTGCTCGTGGTACTGGTTCTTGTTGCTCGTGGTTACTGATTCATGCTAGCTGATTTGCTGCTGCTCGTGGGTACTGGTTTGTGTTGTACACTTCTTCAGATTGTGCTCGACGCTAGCTAGCTGATTTGTTAGTTGCGCGAGTCTGCTCAGCCACCCATGCGAGACCTCTGCTCACTCTTTTTTTCTGTACGTTTCTTCAGATTCGCGTTGTATACTTCTTCAGATTCTGCTCGTGGTACTGGTTCTTGTTGCTCGTGGTTACTGATTCGTGCTAGCTGATTTGCTGTTGCTCGTGGGTACTGGTTCGTGTTGTACACTTCTTCAGATTGTGCTCGACCTCTCCAACTGGTTTGTGTTGTTGCTGCTCGTGTGTGGCGTCTGTTGTTGCTCGTCGCCGGCGTGGCACTAGTTCCATCAGACGGTCTGGAGCAGCGGGGCGCCGGGGCAGGCGTCCGGGCAAGTTACTCGACGGACGGCGCAGTCAGTATCGCTGCTCATCGTTTCCCCTCGAGCTCTTGACGTTTCTCTCGCCTTCGTGGCCGGTGAGTGCCTCGACAGTGACGACGCACGCAACCTGTTTGTGTTAATGCTAAAAATTTGGGGGCCCTAGTTTGGGGTGTGCCGCTGTGGGCGGCCTCCAAATTTCAGGCGGACACATGTCCGGCACCTCCCAATGGGGTCTCAATTGGGGGTGCCGGACACGAATTTGGAGGCCCCCGGTGGAGATGCTCTAAACAGCAGGAAATGGAGCAACATCGTGCCCTCAACCAAATCCAATCATCTGGTGGTGATCTCCCTCTCTCGCGATGGCGCGGCGGGCGTCGTACCCGACTGGGCGGCGCTGGCAGGCGCATCCAGGGTCCTCGCGCCTGGATATGATGGGGCGGGCTTGGGCCTGGCCGTGAGGATGGTGGGTCGGGGACACAGACGTCGCGACGACGCGGGCTCTGGCGATCGGTCGGGCGCGACGTGGTCCTATGGCGGCGGCTCGGGACGTGGCTGGGGGGTGCACGACAGCGGCGGCGCTCGTCTGGCTGGGCCTATGCGGGCCACACCTGGGTCGCGTGGGCCGGCGCTTGGCATGGCTCTGAGCGACCAACGGGTTCGACGGGATTTTATTAGTTGGGATTTTATTAGTTGCAAACAGTAAAATCCAAAAATTGGTAGGATGTAGGATTCGAACTCGCAAACCAACGCAGCCGCAACTCCGCAAGAATGGGTGTGTCCGGCTGAGCTGCGCGGCGATTATGTCTATATTAGAGTAATGTGTTTAGTAAGGTTTGAAAATGTTTAGTAAGGTTTCAAAACACCCTTTTGTGTAGAGCCCCTAACCCGGGCGCTACTTAACAAGGAATGTAGCGCCTTGTCTTAGTGTGCGCTACGATGTAGAGTATGGCATCTACACGAAATGGTTATTTTGATGAAATTGTTCCATCTAACGATTTATTTTGTGAATTTGTTTCACTTTATGGTTATTTTTGTCCGTTTTGCCGCTAGCCGTAGGAGCAGAAGATTTCGGTCTATCGAGTGTACTGTTCTACAGACTACGGTACATAATAAATGGTACCGGCAGTGTTGGTGGAGCCTGCCAAGTTTTTTTCTTTCTTTTTTGCGAAACACAGTACAACGCAAGCGCTCATATACACGCGCATACACTCACCCCTATGAACGCACACACGTACACCCTACCCCTATGAGCACCTCCGAGAGACTGAGCCGGCGGATCAGGTCTTGAGATTGACGAAGTCACCACGGGCGCCTCGCTGTCGACGGGAACGTCGCCTCCCACTGAAGAATATTCCGCCTAAATAAGAAACACCAGCGTCAAACCTGAGGTTTGAACTCTGGTGGGCTAGGGGTACAATCACCCTCCTAACCATCCAACCACGAAGAGCCGCTGTCTGCGAATACCAGACATTGATTCGCAAAAAAAAAAAAACATAAATTATAACGGTACAGCAGCTCGTTAGAAAAAAAACGGTACAGCAGCGCCGATCAATGCTGTGGGGCGGGCACCCATTTTACGTGGCCGTGCATTCTGCTGCGACCGGTAACATGGGCGGCCGATCCGCCTCAGTGGCACACTCATGCCGACCTGGACGACTGAATCCGATCGGAGATGGGATTAGCCACGAATGTCCGTTTTGCACCGGTGCCTTGTAATGGATGGTGTCTCGATAGGAGGTAGGTAGCCATGTAGGTAACCAGGTCCTGCCCTAATAATCTGCCGTTTTATGGAGTGAGCCGATCAAACGGAAACGAAATATAAACAGCAGACGTCTGTCCATGTCTGCGCTCCGCATACCACTGCACCCAACAAGGCGGCCCATTTAGGGTGTGTTCGTTTCTGGAATTCCAGGGAATGGAATGGAACGGTTCCGTTCCTCGGGACGATTCTTTTGTGTTCGGTTCCGGGATGGAACGGAACACACTGGTTTCACTGGAGGGAATATTCCTCCAATATGCGGAACCGACCGGTCCGGCCGATTCGGCCGGACGGGGTGGAATTGCACAGTGCGTCTCTCTAATTAATCAAGTTTAGCACTAATTAATCAAGTTTAGCACTAATTAATCAAAGATTAGGAATAATTAATCAAGATTAAAAATAATTAATCATGATTAGGAATAATTAATCATGATTAGGAATAATTAATCAAGTTTAGGAATAATTAATCGTGTTTAGGAATAATTAATCGAGTTTAGGAGTAATTCCATTCTCATCCCATTCCATTCCATTCTTCCCCGTTCCAAAACCGAACGCAGGGATGGAACGGTTCCGTGACATTTTTTTGCCCGAACCGAACACAGGGATGGAACGGTTCCGTGACCGTGGAATGGAATGGTTCCATTCCATTCCATCCCGTTCCAAAAACGAACACACCCTTAGTCCTCTCTATCCAGATATTGCGATATTGCAATTTTTTATTAGCAAATTCGACCAACTATAGATAACAGATATGGCTAGCAACAAATCAAACATATATCCCATTATACCAAATAATATTGCCATGTCCAGGCTTGGGTCTCGGGCTCCTCAAAATAAACTGGCTCCGACTCAATGTTGATTACATCCGAGCCGCTCTCAGGAACTTCATCGTCCCCTGGACGTAATTGTCTTGGCCATATTCATCCTGTACATTCTTGATCATGTCCTGGAGAAATCCCTCCCCTTCCGGCTCCTCGACTCCTCGTAGTACACATCCTCTGCCGGCGTCGGGCCTGGCATTTTGCCGAACAAGCTACGGACTTAGGTGACAACTGGTGAGGAGCCGGTGACGAACCAGGCATAGGCGTGGCATTGAGATCAAGTGGACGCACCACGAGGCAATCTGTGTTGAATCGCCGACTTCCAGTGAGAACCGCTGCGTCAGACTTTCGGGAAGGTAGTCGTACGCAGGCGGTGGCGGTGACGATGGTGTCGTCAGCATGGAGCACTTCGACCTTGGTGGCCGGGACGCCGATGCGTTGGAGCTGGCCGCCTCGGATGGGGCCACGACAGCGGGTGGTGCCATGCCGAGCATGAGGAGCGCAGCTTGCGTGGCTCTAATGCCGATGGTCTCACTGACCCGATCGCGAGCAGAACTAAGCAGGCCGGGGACAAATTGATGGGCTCTACTAGCTTAACCGTACTACCCCGTTGCATGTGCGGTTGTACACACTAGTACTAGCCGCTAGCTACAGTCCAAGTTAAGTAGGGCGATAGATAGATAGATGTGGCCGTGAATGGGAGCAGTGGGTGGATCGAACGGAACAGCCTCGCCCTCGCCGGTCAAGGCTGCACTCCAAAACCCAAAAGAAAAATGATCGCACCACATGCATGGGAACGGAACTTAACCACTGGTGTACTGTGCTTGCGCTTGTTTAGGAGTAGTTTTCCCCTATGGATTCGTTGTGGCCAAAGGTCGGGTCACTCGGTAGTGAACAACAGGAAATGGGGCAACAGAATACCCCCAATCGCCCAGTCCAATCCGGCCCTGCCACCCACTCCCCCATGTGGAATTAATCAACTAGAGGGATCTGAACAGAGAATCCTCCAGATCGCATAGCCCTATCTGTTTAATAATTCCCCTTGTCTTCATGCAATTATCTACCTCATGTTATTATATCATGAAGGCTCAATACCTAAACAGAGAAAAGATCCTACGATGTTTATATTCATGTGCTCACATCATATGAGTACATTAACCAGATAAGTGTTAAAGACCAAATCGTTGTACAAGAACAACAACCGTGTTTTTTCAGTTATGAGCATTAGAGTAGCTCAACAAATAACAATTATACTCCCAAACATATGTTGGCAAATGTTGGCAATTAATAAGCGTATGCAACTGGATATCTGAAATTCCCCTAGTTGGTACTAGATATACAAAACAAACAAGAAGCACAGACGGCATGTGGCAGACTGACAGTACTGAAAAGTGGTTAAAGCAATCATAGAAACGAAATGGCAATTTGGTGCCACAGGGAAGAACATCACCTTTGGCACAACTTGGTACCATGCTTCCTTGTTGGCATTCATTTTTGAACTGATATAAGGCCTTTACTCAGATTTCCTTTTGGCTGGCTAAACTTGCTGTAAACTGAGAGATGCGCTGAAAGTGTCAATTTCAGTTGCACGAATGTTTTGTGGCGTCACTACTTCAAAGCCAGTAGTCAATACTTGCATAATACAAGTACTAGTACCTGCTCCGGACACAAAGGATCATGTCAACAGCTAGTCAATACTTTCATACCTTTCTGACAGTCTTTTTTACAAGCAGTTGGAAAGTGAAAAGCTCAGTCAAACAGGGAGTGATGAAAAAGCGGCTCATCCCTCAACTGTTTACAAAGAACTTCTGGCAACCTCAGCAACTCAACTAGGGAGCATGAGAATAAAGGAAGAAGATATGATAGCCTTTGGATCCATCGGTATCTTTCAGTTTTTCTATGTCCTATCTTTTACTTTTTCCCAGGGCGAGGTAATCTTATTTAAAGGATCATGGTTCAAGAAAAGGAAGGTGCGTTCAAAGTACTAGACAAATTGGCGCGGCGACACGCCGCGCCCCTGTGGTTATATGGAATGTTATAATATGCCATGATAACATTAACTTACAGAGTCTGAACAGCAACCATACGGAAAAGGAGTCCATGAACTTCCCATAAAAATATATATCCGCCTAGGATGATGGTCATTCATGTGAAGAAATGATATCCTTGTGGTTAATTTTAAATACATAATTAACGGAACACACAATATAGACAGGCACATTTTCTGCTACCCTACAAAGAAGCTCCGACAATATTGTGTTCTTCTTCACTTCACTGTTTGTGGATCTGCTTCACAATCTTTCTCTTTGGCTTGCCAATTATCTACAAAATGTCTAGCAATTCAGAAAACAAATTTTCTTGACAACCCCAGTATAGGATGCAACCTACCATCCTATTTTCTAGAGGAGCAAATCAAAACAGATAAAAGTATAGAATATTATGGATCTTCTCCTACAATTTCAGTATAGAATGCAACCTAATGGTTTTGATGCCTAATTTCAGTTGATCAATTATAACTTTACCTTTTTCACCGCAGACATCAAGAGAAAGCTGAACTTAAGTTGTTGGAAGAGGAGCTTGCTAGGAGAATTGAAGAAACTATTAGGAAAAATGTTGAGGAGTATGAACTCTGAGGAGGTAAAAGGTGAAATAAAATACCGAGTTGAGGAAAGCATCGAGATGAATTTTACACATCACACAAGATATGCGGCCACTTATATTACTGAAAAAACTCTGCAGAAATTTATTTGATGCTAGGTGCAGTTTGTATTCAATAAATAAGTCGATGTAGCATCAGGGTCATTGTGTACATGACAAACTGTACTTTAAATTGGAATAAGTGAAGTACTAATACATTCAATTAAATTGGATGGAAATTGATGAGGTTCATAGATTTTTTCATATAATATGGTATGCAACTTCCAAAAGCGGTGGATACACAAAAACGGTCTGCAAGTCAGGAGTACCTTTATTTTTGCACAACCAAAAATAGATTCCCCATTCATATAAAGACCTGTGGCTTCCTAGATTGTAGCTCGTAAAAGCCTTGTAAAGATCCATTTTTTGCTCTATTCTTCATTCATAACACATAAAGCTAGGAAATGATTGCATACCAAAACCTGGACCTGGAGCTGTTAACCTAGTAGATAGATGCACAACTGAAACCTCAAGGTGCTGGTGCAAGAAAAATTGCTACTCATATATAACCTAAAATTTGTCCAATCAAAGAAAAAATGGCGATCCAATTTCACTCACATCCAAGTGAATACAACATGCTATGCAAAGGGAGAATCAGGGGCAGCTCACCTCACCTCGATCTCGTCCGTTTGTGGCAACGGCGATGCTTCTCCCATGGCGGAGAAAAGGGGGAATAAAAAGGTAAAGAATATTATGAATCTTCTCCTTGACGCCAAGGAAGTCCGCGTCTCCTTCCTATGGAAACATAAATATATAATTGTGGAGTATGAATAATGTAGTAGTATCACCAAACGATCATCATTTTTAGTCGAATAACTCCCACATCATTTTTAATCAAATAACTCCAGTAAAATTCCCATTGGCTCATAGAAATTTGCAAACCTTACCAATATGCATAGAGATGTCTAGTTTATAAGCACCTAATCAAGATTCACATGCATGTAAAATTAATGCCACCCAGTTTGCTTGAAACACACATGAAAAAGCAGAGCAGTAACCATCATATGAATCTGTGCAAGGCCTTACCGAGACAAAAGAGTTATTTTGTTTTCTCAGGTTTATGCATGTTGTTGCAGTCAGCAACGGCACCAAAGAGTCAAATACATGTTTCGACCTAGATTGGTTTGGGGACTACTGATCTGTGTGTTGCTGGGGTAAATATCCTTGGCCAAACTGGAACTGGAGGTTGTCCGGAACACGGCAGCATGCAAAAGCGGTGGATCATCTAAAGGAATTTCTCGTTCCTGTGTAGGAAACAGAATAAGGATAAGAAACAGCAATGACCCCATATGGGCTAACTTACATTCTCGTTAGGTCAGGCAAGCACACTGATATATATTATATTCAGAATATATAAACTTTATTCTGTACTAACCGCAGAATGAACGCAATTTAGTCATTCAGAATTCTAAACCAATATTAAAATTTAACTAAATCCAGTGAACAAATCACGGAGGACTCCAAGGTGATGACATAATTATGATACTGAAGCTTACCTTCAGTCTCCTATGGTATGCTCCAACAGTAGGTAGTGATGGAATTACATTACGGGTTTGCAGGAAATCCCAGACATAATTTGCAGTTGTATATCCACAAATCTGAACAAATCAACGGAATGCAACTACAATTTCCGTGTGCCGTTTGGATTTATTTCGAGAAAGTCGACTTAAGTAGCCCAAAAAATGTGAAATCTTCATATGAATGCATGTTACTTCTGTGAATTCAGTACTGGAAAGCAGTAGTTGTTGGCGCTTACCTTTTCACCAGAAGCTGCAAATAGAAGATTAGTTCCCATCCTGGGATTCAAAAAGAAATTTCTCAAAGCCATTTTCCACTGAAAAATAAAATAACCTGATATGTTGTGAAATCCCAGGTTAGTCAAACTATGAAAAAAATCAGAAGGAAGGAACTACCAAGGTTTTGTGAGCAACTTGCATTCCTCTTGGAGTATACCCAATCATAGCTTCCTCACCAAGGGTCTGCTTGTCATTGAGATATAGAAAACATATATGAGAAATTGAGAACTCAAGGTATGAAATAAGACAGAGGTACATAGATCTCTAACAAAAAAAATATTGTTGCCCTGTTTATACCGAGATCCTTAATTAGCTATACTTTGGTAAAGTATCTACATTATGTATTATGAAGCATGATCCTTACATACTTAGTTTTTAGGATATGTGGCTAACTTTTCTTCAGCATATAAGTTATACCAAATTTAAACATGAAGTGATTCCGGTCTTTAAAATACAGCGAACAGTGATTGTTAATCTATGAAATCCGACAGCCATCACTACAATTAAGATCCACTATTGAAATATGATCCCAAATCAGAAGATGGCAGTGAGCTTAAAGTTAGCAGCCAGCAGTAAAGCAGGGCAGTAACCATCATCTCAATCTGTGCAAGGCCTTACCGAGCCACTGGACCGGGGAAATGGCGCGGGAACAATTTCATCCACATGGACCTCCTCCTTCTTCGCCTCTTTTTTTGTATGTTTTTCTGCAGCAAAAATAAAACACAATGGACTTAACTCTAGTTCATATACAAAAGCTCAACACAAGTCGCATTACCCTACAGATTAGTGAGTGGACTTAACCGAACCTAATTATAACCAAACGAATCCATGGCCGCTACTCTGATCTGCACATAAAACTACTAACCAGCGCTGCAGACCAAATAGGGTGAGAGACAGAGCTATGATCTGGACCTAGCCATCGATTCCTAATTATCCTCCACATTAAATATGCGATTGTCATGGAAAAACAATCTGCACTCCTGCATCTGAAGAAAAGGAAGGAACATTAAGCATGTATGCAAATATACAGGGGTGGAAAATAAAGAATCAGCTGGTACACATGAAGCAACAAAGCTATGAGAAATACGGGACCAATTTAAGTCCACCAACTGGTGACAAATCGCTGGTTTACACCTAAATGTGTTTAACGTGAGCCAAAATTCAGAGAGAGGTAGAGAAAGAGAACTCACGGAGGGGAAAGGGCCTGCAACCTGCGTGATTTTAGTGCAGGGGTGGTCCGGCAGAGCTCACCATGGCAATCCACGGGTCAAAGGGTCCTAAATCGACGAAGAAGAGAATTCGGCCGGGTGCGGGAGCGTTGAGATGGACTGCGAGGCGAGCAAGAGATGGTGTCGAGCATGGTGGAGAAGAGGCGCGGCGACGAAGGGCCCTCCATGGGGAAGAGCACGGACGCTGCGAGGAGAATCACGGCCGCGCCGTCGTCCCTGCAGGTCGCCGCCGCCGCCTCGACCCTCCTGTGGGCCGCCGTGCCCTCCTGCAGGTCGCTGCCGCCACCTGGACCTTGCTGCGGGCCGCCGCCGCTTCGACCATCCTGCGGGTTGCCGCCGACGCCTTGAACCTCCTGCGGGTCGCCGACGTCGCCGCCGCAGAGGAGAAGGAGCTCGGGCGCCCCCGGCCAGAGCTCGCAGAGGAGGAGGGCGGCATGCCGGAGCGGCCTCCGCCTCGCGCCATAACCGAGCAGGAGGCGACCATGGATGAGCTTTCGTCGGAGCGGGAGGCCACCGCGGCGGAGGGAGTCGAACGGGAGACGACCTGCGGCCGAGTTGCCGTCGGAGCAGGGAGGCGCCGCCGCGATTTTAGGGTTGGGGACTGGGGACGGTGAGCCGCGGAGTGGGGAAAATGAGGATTTTTTGCAGTTAGGCCCTTGTTGTGTCATGAAATAGCAGATAGGTCCGTCATAGCGTGGAGTTGTGGGCTGCGGTTTTTTTGTTGGTTCTGGGAGGGTCTTTTTTGGAAAAACGCACGGTGACCGGTGGGCGACCGGCTGGCCACCGGCGCGACCGGCGGGTGGCCGGGCGACGTGGCGAGGTACGATTGGACAAAAGTCCAGTGCTACAGTAATTCGCGTTTTGGAGGAGGACGTGACGGCATCTGGGCCGTCCGTCGCGACGATCGGACGGCCAGGAAAATTTGCGTGACGTGGACGCGGGAAGGGGCGCGGATCCATCGAACTTTCATACTATATACATCCACATGTGGACAAATGGAAGACAAGTAATTTGGAACGGAGGGAGTAGTACCCATATATCTATCTCCAATGAGTGGGTCTGCCATTCCAGCATTTTACAAGGCAGAAGGCTTGTTTTATCACGAGTATCAACTGAATAAGCTCATAGATTATTTGTGCGTATATATAGTGGAGCTGCGGGAGTACTATTCAGTGCTAGTGTGATGATAGGCGCTTTGATATTTCTCTCCTGGTTTAGTTGACTCACTTGATGATGCGGCGGCAGCAGAAGCTCATGCCCTCCGGAATGGGCTTCTTCTGGCCGGGAATATTGGTTTCAACAAGATCATGGTAGAATCTGATTGCACAGAGGTTATTGAAGTCATGCAAAATGGCGGGAACTCCCTTGGTGTTGCAGCTGCAATTTATGAAGAATTTAATTTCCTTTGTCGTAATTTTACACGGGTTATTTTTAATCATTGTCCTGGAGGCTAATAGAGCTGCTGATACTTTAGCTAAATATTTTGAGGTCGTGCATGAGATGTGGCATGGTGATCCTCCGATTTGTGTGCGTGATGTAATAGCAGACGATGTATCTATTTTGTCTAAATTAATATAATCCACCGTGGTGGCTTTCTAAAAAACATCAGACTTCAGAATTCAAGCTCACCAAGTCACCAGCATACGGTCATACCAGCATTTCCTATTCATCGACCAGGTCGATGATAGGAAAGCGTCGCACACCCCCAAATGGGCCGGCCCAACTTGCGGAGGGCACCTGCTCACCCCTCTGTTTGCTTATGGGCCAGCCCAGTAGTGCACCTGCTTCATTTTTTTCGTTTCTTTTGGCTGTTTCTTTTTCTTTCTAATTTTTCATGTTTCTTTTTCTTTTTTGGCTGTTTCTTTTTCCTTTCTGTTTTATTTTTAGATATTATTTAAAATTTAATATTTTTGAATTTTTTAAATATAAAAAAATGTTCAAATTTTAAAAATGTTTAGATTTGAAAATTGTTCATCTCTAAAATTTGTTCACTTTTTCAAATCGTTCAAAAATAGTTTCCTTTCAAATACTTATTTTTGTTCACTTTTTGAAAATCGTTCAAAAATAATTTCCGTTCACAGACTTTTTCTGTTCGCCTTTTAAAATCCTTCAAAAATAATTTCCATTCAAATACCTATTTTGTTCACTTTTTTGAAAATCGTTCAAAAATAATTTCCGTTCACAGACTTTTTTCTGTTCGCCTTTTAAAATCGTTCAAAAATAGTTTCCGTTCAAATACCTATTTTTTGTTCACTTTTTGAAAATCGTTCAAAAACAATTTCCGTTCACAGACTTTTTTCTGTTCGCCTTTTAGAATCGTTAAAAAATAATTTCGTTCAAATACCTATTTTGTTCACTTTTTTGAAAATCGTTCAAAAATAATTTCCGTTCACAGACTTTTTCTGTTGGTCTTTTAAAATCGTTCAAAAATAATTTCCGTTCAAATACTTATTTTGTTCACTTTTTTAAAAATCGTTCAAAAATAATTTCTCTTCACAGACTTTTTTCTGTTCGCCTTTTAAAATCGTTCAAAAATAGTTTCCGTTCAAAAAACCTATTTTTTGTTCACTTTTTGAAAATCGTTCAAAAATAATTTCTATTCACAAACTTTTCCTGTTCGTCTTTTAAAATCGTTCAAAAATAATTACCGTTCAAATACCTATTTTGTTCACTTTTTTGAAAATCGTTCAAAAATAATTTTCGTTCACAGATTTTTTCTGTTCGCCTTTTAAAATCGTTCAAAAAAATTACAACATGAAAGTTGCGTGAAACGTTTAGATTAAACTCCTCATCAAATGATATTTCGATAAAATTTGGCTAAAAAGGTTTTGAACATTTATTCAAAATTTAAAATTTACAATCAACAAAACTTGAAATTGAGTATAGGAATGGAACTTACTCGTGTACGCGCAGGATTTTCGTGTACACATTTTTAAAAGTAGTTCGAGTGTTCTAGTAGGATCGTACTTGTTTCGTAATCGTTAAGGTAGCTCGCTCCTAGCTACTAGAGGTGGCACCAGCGCGCGGACAGGCACGAGACCCACACACATTGCGTATGAGGATGGTCCGATGTGAGGTCCTATACGGCTGGGGCTAGTGGAGAGAGTTGGATAGCGAGCAGAGAGAAAGGCGAAACTAGGGTTCCCTTCTCCCGCGCTGCCGCCGCCTTACCTCTCCTCCCCTCCGCGCCGGCGCCGGAGCCGACCGCCGCGCCCTCTCCTCCCCCGCCCCCAGCCCCGCCACCTCTCTCCTCTTCCCTTCTCGCGCTCCTGCCGCCCCCCCCCCCCCCCCCGTGGTGGCGGAGCGCGCCCACGTCTGCCCTACCTCGGCCGCCTCCTGGTCGCTTCCCCGTCGCCGGCGGCGGTGGCCGGTCTTTCCCTGCGCTGGGGTTGGGTGGAGGCGGGGTCCCTCTCCCTGGCGGCGGTGCTGTTCGTCCTGCCTCGGTCCGGCGAGCTCCGGGTGACCTTCGTGGCGGTGGTGCGGCCGTTTGGCGGCGGGGAGCCGTGGTAGCCTGCGTGTGGCCAGTCGGCCGCCGGCGTGTGCGGCCGACAACGTCCTTCCCGGCTTAGATCTAGGCCCAGGCGGGGCCCATCTGGGCTTGGACGGGCGGCCCAGGCATGGGGGCGGCACTCCCGGTGGACGGAGGAGTAGGAACCTGGACGAGAGTGGCGACGTCAGCGGCACCCTTGCTGCAGTGCGGCGGCGGGACTTTACGGGCCCAAAAGGGCCCTGCCGGATCAATGAGGGTCGGGTGTGCCCTGCTACTGCATCCGGTCGGCTACTGCCTTCTGGCGGTGGAGGTAGTTCCCTCCCGCGTGCCAATGTGCCGCCGTCCCTCGTCGGGATCCTTCTACTCGGTCCTCCGACCTCGCGACATTGGCCGCGGTGAGGCGACGATGATGACTGCAAGGCCGTGGTGGCGTGTGCTGGTGGGCGGCAAGATTGGTGGGGCTATACGCAGCGTCTGGGATGTGGTTTGGAGGTCGGGAGAAATCCCTGTCGTCTCGACACTGACGCGGTGACGCCTGCGGGTGTCACCTTCCTTCCTGAAGGGCGTCGGAATACCTCTTTCCCACCCCTCAGCGTACCGGGGGAAACCCTAGGACACACCGGGGGAAACCTTTGGAAATGTCCGGCAGTAGCGTCATCGTCGTCGTTCCCTTCTTGGAGGTACTGCTTGGTACGAGGCGCTTCGGAAGGCTGGGAGCGTGGTGGATATTCGCCGGAGGGCGCAGCGGCTGCGAGTCATCTCGTTTTTCGTCGAACCGTCGATGTCGGCTTTGTTTTCTCTTTTTTGTTCTTTTTTGTTTCTTTTGGGCATGAGTGTGCTGTTTGCCCCAGCAGTGACCCTGTGGTTGTATCGGTTGGTTGCTATATTAATATAGCGGGGCGAAAGCCTATTTCGAGAGAGATGAGGATGGTCCGATGGAGCGTTTCGCGCGTGCAGCAGTCATGGGCCGGCCCACTATCCGCAGGGGTATGCGAAAGCATCTTATCGTTGCATAGGTCGACGTACAGGCGCACCCGTCATACCTATGGGAGCGCCTTTGCTCCGCTCGTTAGCGGCGCTAACGAGACGCGACGCCGAAGAGTTTCGTTCGTGGGCCGGCCCATTGCTTCTTTCGCTCGCTGCACGTTCGTTCCTATGTATGCACATGCACGTTCCATAGCTGCTTCTTCGACTGGTTCTCCTTACGTTTCCTATGTACGTTTCGCTGCTTCTTTCGCTGACACGTTCGCTGCTTCTTCCACAGCTTCGTCGTTGCTTTTACACTGCTTCTCGTACGTATGCACGAAACAAATTGATCAGAAATGAATTTGATCAGTTCACATACTCCATCTAACACAAAAATATATTTCATTTCAAAATAATTTATACACGAAATATGTGTACGTTCACGATTAGGTTTCATTCCCGTGATCGGTTTCGAGTTTCGTGAAATGTAGCTTCTTAATTTTGGACCGAAGTTTTCAATATTTTTATATGAATTTTGTTAAATTTGTCACACTCAGTCGACAGTTTGAAAAATCCTTTCACGGCTAGATGAAACTCGCAGTTTTACACAACTTTCGTGTTATAACTTTTTCGTTTCAACAGAGATATGTGTACGTTCAAAATGGAACCATTTTTAATATTGGAATTAATTTCAAAATGAAAAAAATTCAAATTTGGAACCATTTGAAAAATCGGAACCATTTTTAAATTTGAAACATTTTTAAATTTTGAACCATTTTTCAAAATGAAACCATTTTTAAATTTGGAACCATTTTCAAAATGGTACCATTTTGAACCATTTTTAGATTTGAAACCATTTTAAAATTTGGAACCATTTTCAAAATGGAACCATTTTAAATTTGGAACCATTTTAAATTTTGGAACCATTTTCAAAATGGAACAAATTTAAATTTGGAACCATTTTCGAAAATGAATAATTTCAAATTTGAAACCATTTGTAGATTTGGAACCATTTTCAAAATGAAACCATTTTTTAATTTTGAACCATTTGTTAAAATTCGGAACCATTTTTAATTTGGAACCATTTTAATTTCAGAACCATTTTTAAAATGAACAATTTTCAAATTTGGAACCATTTTAAATTCGGAACCATTTTCGAAAATGGAACCATTTTTTAATTTGGAACCATTTTCAAATTTCTAACCATTTTAAATTTGGAACCATTTTCAAAATGGAACCATTTTTAATTTGGAACCATTTTTAATTCGGAACCATTTTCAAATTTGGAATCATTTTTAATTCGGAAAATTCGGAACCATTTTTAATTTGGAACCATTTTTAATTCGGAACCATTTTCAAAATGGAACCATTTTTAATTTGGAACCATTTTTAATTCGGAACCATTTTCAAATTTGGAACCATTTTTATTTCGGAACCATTTTCAAAATGGAACAATTTTTAAATTTGGAACCATTTTTAATTTGGAACCATTTTTAATTTGGAACCATTTTCAAAATGAAACCATTTTTAGATTTGGAACCATTTTCAAAATGGAACCATTTAAAAAAAATTCGGAACAATTTTCAAAATGGAACCATTTAAAAAAATTCGGAACAATTTTCAAATTTGGAACCATTTTTTAGTTCGGAACCATTTTAAAATTTGGAACCATTTTAAAAAATGAACAATTTTCAAATTTGGAATCATTTTTAATTCTGAACCATTTTTAAAATGGAACCATTTTAAAAAATGAACAATTTTCAAATTTGGAACCATTTTTAATTTGGAACCAATTTCAATTCGAAACCATTTTTAAGTTCGAAAAACATTTTTAAAAATTCAGAACAATTTTCAAATTCATAAATATTTTTAATTTGAAACCATTTTTAATTCGGAACCATTTTCAAAAAAAATGAACAGAAAAAGAAAAAAACAGAAAAAGAAAAAAAGAAAAAAGAAAAAGAAACGGAAAAGAAAAAGAAACGAAAAACAAAAAAGAGAAACAGAAAAGAAAAAAGAAACAGAAAAGAAAAGGAAACGAAAAAGAAACAGAAAAAGAAAAACGAAAAGGAAAACAGAAAACGAAAAAAAAAAGAAAAGAAACAGAGAAGAAAAAGAAAAACGCAGATGGGCCGGCCATCGCCTATGCGCTTCAGGCGGCGCTCGCGGATAGCGCCGCTAATGAGCGGCATATAGGTTTCACCCATACCTATCGCTTCAGAACTTTTGTTCCTTTCTTCGACTCTTCTTTTCAGGCTCACATCAAGGCCCTGATAGAAGGACTAAAAGGGCCAGGTCAAGCCGGCCCAGAATAGTTGCAAGTATTTGACCTGAAAATAGTAAGCCGCAGTCGTGTTAACCATAATAGGTATCCTGTTGGACAGTAGTAGCCTATATGGGCCAGGGAGATAACCAAAAGTGAAAGCTTACCTATCATTAGATTGCGCCTGTCCCCTAAAATGAAATAGATTGTGCCCCTGATGTGTAAGCCATCTGTATATATAACCCCGTTCCAAATTATAACATGTTTTAGTTTTTTCCTGGACCGTGTGTCATTTTGGTCCGTATGTAGTCCAAATTGAAATATCTGAAACATGTTATACTTTGGAACGGAGGAGTATGTAACAACAGGATTTAGCAGACTAATTCGATGTTCTCCCTTTCTTGCTTCATGATCAAGTTGATAAGAACACAGTTAACAAGTCCAGAAAACAGAACTGTACTGCAGTGTGTGATGCATGACTAAGTGAATAGTTAAAAAAAAAAAAGTTCCTAGATAGGCAGACAGGAGCATCCGTAGATATCACATTCACATATTCTGAATGCAGTGGCGTCCATAATTTGCAGAGTGCTGAGAGCTACATCCCAACCATATCCTGCTCACACAAGGAAGCAAACAATTCTAATCACAAAGATGTTTCGGCAAAACTAGGAACACGAATGATGCGAACCGCATAAGAAACCACAAGGACGTAAGACAACGAAACTCCGGACAGGGTGATGCATAGTAGCAACAAATGTCGAAAACAAACAATGCTAAGCAAATACAGAAGAACACATTTCGTTTGAGATTCAGTAGCCTAGCCTAGTTAATAATCTGGAGGCAGTATTTTAACGGAAGTTGCTTTTGAACTGAAAAACTGAACCATGTAGCAGCCAGAAAGTCTCGCAAATTAGCCCATATTGATGCTGATTCAAGCTCACAATACAAAATTTTGGAAACTGCAAGGAGGTGTTTAGATGTGCATTTTTGTGACATTGTTCCAATTAGAATACATACGAGTAATAAATATTGTGCAAAAATAACTTGAAATAGTAAAGTAGTCTTACAGACCTCGTCACTTTACAAGATGGAGGGTTATTCGCAAGTGTGGCTGCCTGTAAGTGGTTCTTGCACACAACAGTCTTAGGTAAGAAATAAATTGCATAAATATCATGATCAGAAACACAATTAACACAAACAAAAAATCAGCGACTGTATAGGGAAATGCAACTAGGATAAGGAATGGGGTCATTATCTTGCATTGTATGCATAACTAACAGCCTTAGTGTTTGGTACATAATATCTTGCAAAAAACAATTTACTACTTACACTTGGGAAGATAAATTAGATCAAAAGGTCCATACATGTGATTCCGAAATGAATTTACAACAGTATAGAACTATAGACTATACAATATGTTGCTCCTGAAGTGAAATTACAACGTAGTCTATGCAGTATGTTCAGTATCCTCCGAAGGGCCAAAAGGAGCCATTCATATGGTTGAAATCATCACCCTGCAGGTTAAGGACGGTAAACTGTTTTGCTCCACAGATGAGAATTCTTCACTCATATGCTACTCATTTTTTATATAGAAATTCCTAAAATCTTGAAAAACAAGCTAAATTTCTTAACCAAAGCACAATTTGCATCGAAGAAAACTCTACCACATAAAGAGTATAGAAAAAAAAATCTGAATTCTTTAGTTGGCCAAGGAGATACAGTAGCAATAGCAGACAAAGGCTAAGAGTTTGCTCCAACAATAGGCATCCATACATAAGGATCGTTACACTAGAAAAAAACATATGATGGCACATTCATTTCTAAATGAAACAATATGTCGCATGAAAACAGGAGCATTAAGCATTGCAATTTGATATATACTATATAGTACTGAATAAATACATTGTAATAACAACGGACACCCTTATATTTACCGATTTAGTGGTTTCATGGTTATCTTCAGAATGCATATTCCAGTTGCTCTGATATTTTTGCTCCAAGGAGATATACTCGTCACCATAAGACTGCTCATGAACTTCTACTTGTTGAGGATATGAGTAAGACGAAAAAAAGCTTGCCATATCTCCATATTCACCAGATTGTAAATCATGCTGCAGGTCAAACAATGATTTAACAAAGAAAAAATATTAGCTATATTCCGACAAGAGACAAACTGACGTGTTGCAATAGCATTGTATCAATAGCATCTAAAATGTCACAGAAGTACATCTTACATTACTATATTCAGGAGCCACCTCTCCTGTGTAGTCCTGATAGTATCCCGAATTCGTCGACCAAGGAGGTTGATAAGGTTCAACTGGAACATCGGGTACGTATGCATAGTGTTGTATCTCAAAGGACTGTGTCGACATCTCCAAAGTTTCAATATTGGTTTGGTTGGTATATGTTGAGAAATTCTAGACAAGGATCAAAATATTAACTAGTTAGCCTTCTAACTCAGATGCGACATAAGTACGTCAAAATACTGAGAACCATATCATACTTTTTTTAATGGAGACAGTGTAGTATCCTGAATAAGCAAACGCATATATATTAACTACTCATGTACCAATGCAAACTGAAAGTGCTAAGTAAATGATAGTGAGAGCTATCAAACCTCATGGTACTCCAACTTGTGCGAATAAACTGTTTCCGGAGGTTCAATCTGAACATGTAGTGGCTGTTCACTATAGTGTTGATTGTAACAATAAATAGGTTGAGATGAAAAGGTGTTTTCTGCACCATAGCTGGACAAAACCTCCTGTATGTGAAATTGAGATGCGGTTCAGACGCAAAGATAACAAGCAGTATAGGCTTGAGTGCAAGTCATAACTGACGAATCATGGATTGAGTAGACTGCTCTAGTTACTAAAGCATCGATAAAACAAACAAAAAAACTCCTTGATTGGTTCGATGTTCTTGTCTACTGGTCCTCTTTTTATAGGTCAAATATGCCCATCGATAAAATTAGTCAATCAGGCATTCAGGCAGAGGAAACATGTGTGCAGATGTATAGTTAGACAACACTGAGGTGCCTGGGACTAACCCATTCAGTGACAGATAAAACAAACAATACGACTGACAAGATTAAACAAATAATACAGCTTTAGGGTGTCTGTTCACTGAAGTTTTGATCAGATAAGTACGTTGAGCTAAAATATTATTCTCTGCACCATAACTGGAGTTGTGTGTGAAACTGAGAAGGGGTTTAGATGTGAAGATAATAAGTCCAGGTGCAAGTCACGAGTAATGAATCATGGATCGGATTGCTTACTCTAGTTACCAAAGCATCTCTCAGACATACAACTCCGCAGTTCGTTTTGCATTTGTAGTCTAATCGTGCTCTTTTATAGGTCAAATATGTCCATTGATTTCATTAATTAGTTGGGCCGATGGTAGTTCGTTAACACTGATGTGGCTATAGCTAAACTATGGACAGATTAAGCAAACATAATATTGACCTGTACAACATAGTTATTAAAACAATTACACATAACTGAGCTAAATGCATAGGCTGACAACTAGTCACTAGTCAGCTCACATTTAGATCATTGAAAAGTGAGAAATACCTGATACTGAGGCTCCTCTTTGTAAACATCCTGGTAGCTCTGATTGGGAAACCACGAAGTAGGTTCATCCGAAACGACATCAACACTGTAAGATTGTTCGTAGGACGTGTCATACGAGCCATAGGTAGAATGGGCATACGCATAGGTATCCTCTTTTGCACTATCGAACCAAGATAAGGGCTGCATCCAAGTACAAAAAATGCAGAACAGTCAATTAATACCAAAGAAACATTGTGTAAAATATGCCAAGTCAAAAGAACTAAAGCAGAATGATGCGGTGAATTTCCTCACATTGCTCTGATCCGTCGCCTCACCGGGTCATGCCACTGCACAGTCCCAATTGCCGGCGCCTCGCTGGTATAGTGCCACTGCACATTCCCAATTTCCGGCACCTCGCCGGCGTCATGCCACTGCGCATTCCCGAACGCCGGCACCTCGCCGGCGTCGTGCCACTGCACATTCCCAATTTCCGGCGGCGGCACCTCGACGACCACGGCGTCCTCCACTCCCCCCTTCTTGTTGGCGTACACGGGGACCCCGTGGCAGTCCATCCCGATGCGGCGCTCCCCGTACCCGTCGGCGTGGCCGAAGAGGAAGTCCAGCCCGCGCATGCAGCGCCTCCAGTAGTCGCGCCGCGAGTGGCAGCAACGCGGCCTCGGCGGCAGGTACGGCCACCCCCGGAACACCTCCGGCGTGGGGTACACCGGCCGGCACCGCGCCGCATCGTCCCCGTAGTCGTACGGCTTGGGCCAGTAGAACGGCTGCGCGACCGGCACTGGCGCCTGGGGCGGCTTCGCCGCCGGCTCTGGCGGAATCGGCTGGGGCCTCGCGGGCGAAGATGGCGCTGCCCGTGGCGGGGTAGCTGGAACAGGCGCAGGCGCGGGCGTGGGCGCAGGATGCGGCGGAGAGGGGCGCGCGGGAACGGCGGCAGGGGAGGAGACGGGGTAGCACGTGGAGGGGGACGGCGGGAGGGGGGCGCCGTAGGTGGCGGTGATGTCGTAGCCGCCGCCGTAGGGGTGGGGGTTGTACTCGTAGAACTCGTCGTAGTCTACCTGGTCGGCATCGTCGAAGGCCGCCATGGAGCGACGGGGTCAGGGGCCGGTGGCGACGGTGGTTACGGATGTGGGAGTGCCAGACTGGGGCGTGCGGGGAGGACGCGAGGTGGGCGGGAGTGGGAGTGGGAGTAGAGAGTAGAGAGGAGTGCATGTGCAGGGTGGGGGAGGGGGAGGCGGCTGGTGGCATGTTGATTTCGGGGTGATGGCGACGGCGAGCCGGTGAGGGAGGCGTGGTTTGGAAGCCACTGGGACATTTGTGGGGGGGGGGGGGGGGGGGGGGGGGGGGGGGGCAAGCCACTTAAACTCCACATGTCAGTGACACATAAAAGGGGCATGTGAGCAAATATAGTTGTACCGGGGGGGGGGGGGGGGTTATCATCAATTATCCCGACATTTGGGGGAGGAGGAAGATGCCGCCGGCGCGTATTCGCTGACTTTGCCAGGCTCAACGTCACCTGACTTTGAGTCGCTGGCAAGTGGGCCCACTGTATGTGGGGTCCACATGTCAGCCACAACGTCACCGAATCCACAACGTCAGCGAATCCCAGCAGGGCGTGCGATCAGAGTGGGTACGGCAAAAATGTTTTATTTTTCTTTGGCGATCATACGTATCGGCTTTTATATTTGTCAACGTGTTAGTGGGCCTCCTTCATGCTATCAGAGCTTGGGCTTCTTGCTCATTCTAGACCATTTCCGACTTTTTTTTTTGGTCTTGACGAGGAGAAAACGGTGTGAGCGGCTTCTCCTTCATTTTGGTTGTTTTCAATTATTTTTCCATATTTCTATAATACTCCCTCGGATCCAAAATAAGTATGACAATTTTAAACTAGGATTACTTTAAAAAATTATCTCTTAATGTAGCTTTCAATGTGTTTCTTTAATTTGGGGTTGAGGCCCACCCTGTTTGCTTTGATATCAATATAAAAGTCAAATCTTTTGACTAGTTTCAAAAAAAGAGATTCAGTGCTGCTCAATTAAAAAATCAAAAATCATATTTGTGTGTTTCAATTTTGTTGAAAAAATCTGGATCTAGCCAATGTTGTATCCCACAAGCATGTACATCTCAATTTAAAATAAATTGATATTTTGGGCTACACAAAAATAACAAAATATGGCAAAAGTTAGAGATTTGGATTTGAAAATATTCATAATCACATCAAACTTTTGTTATTTTTCTGTAGCTCAGATTACAAAATATTTACTGAATATACGTTCGTGGGATATATTATCGGCTACGCCCGGATTTTTTTTAATTTTTTTCTAAAACTCATAAATATGATTTTCAAGTTTTTAAAATTGAACAAAGCTGGGAGGCAAAAATCTCTACTCCTCAGAGGAAGTGTCTTTTGGCTACGGTTGCTCAACTATTTCGAGCTAGCACGTGCCACATGGTAGTACCTCGAAATGCGATGTGTATAGCGTAAACAAGAGACAAGTGCGGAGTGGCAGGTCAACAGGAAAGTGTAGCACGTTGCTCAAGTCAACGCACCTCATTTCCTCCCAAAAAACAATAATCATCAACAACACAGTATGGGACTGCTGAAGAACTAAGCAGTGTGGAAGAGAAAAGCTTTGAGATGAATCTATTCCATATGCAGAATTGCAATGCAGATAAATATACAAAGAAAGGTATATATTTTTTAAAATATACAAAGAAATGAAAAAAACAAAGATTCAGTCCGTTTGAAAAAAAAGTCACCATTTTTTAAAACGAGGTAATGTTTTACCTTATATGTTGCTATAGAGGTAAAGTTTTGCCATTTATGTTGATATTGGAAAAACAAACATGTAACGGTCTAGGCCAAAATGAAAACACCCTCACATAGCAAACTAAGACATGACCAATTACGTTACGACTGCCAAATGGTTAGCTCCGGGGCAGATAGATCTAGTTTCTGATTTCGTCCATAATCTTTAGGAAGAGAAGCGAAGGCAATGTCGATTTGTTTCAAATACGTGAGCGTTTCTTTCTTTCCAAAATTTTCAGGAAATGAGGATGATGGTTGAGGGGAGCCCTTTAGAATGGGCAGTTGGGGTCTTATATATGGCATGCCAATATTGAAAAATAGTTGAATGACCATTCCTAAGTCCTGCGCCATGAAAGGGCAAGCAAATCGAGAAATCATGCTTCACCAGATTCACAGGGAGTAGCAACACTCAAATAAGATATGTCTAGCAGTGTATCCGCTCACATCGTGACAGAGTGGATTATGGGCCAGTCCCTGAATCAAGTCCCCTCTCTTACAGGTACTAGCAGCAAATACATCGAATCAAATCTATAAACCACTCTTCTTTACAATTTGTTTGCAGAGTAAGTCATTTGTAAAACAAGTTATGCGGTTATAGGCCGGAATTTATGGAGCCCGAGCTCCATGATGGTTGTTTTCTAGAAAACTATAATCAATATATTTTCAAGTCTCATTTCTAGAACAAAAGTTCTGCATGTAGACATACGATGCTTTCTCCAACGTGCAACTTCTCAACTCACATTAAGTCATATTCTGGGATACAATCTAACATATTTTGGAGGTTTGAAATTGGGTACTTTTCATTACTTTAAATGTCAGATTTTGTGCAGCCAAAAATAGAAAATGTTTTGAGCTGAGATTTCACGCTTTGATAGAATACAACATTGTCTACGACAAGGAATTTTTTTCATATGTTTTTAAAAGTTTGAAACATTGTGTTTGAATTTTTCGCTCCATTTGTCCGCTCTTGTTATAAGCTCCTTATAAATCATTTGCCAATCCTTCGTTTCCTCAGGGAAAACTCCCCGTGCGGGGTGGGGGGGGGGGGGGGGGGGGGGGGGGGGGGGGAGGGGAGTCCGCCGCATTTCATCAGTCCACGTCTATTTATGCCTGGAGGGCAAAACTCAGCACCATGTGTCGCGCAAACAGACACTTTGTTCCCCACCTGTGAGTTTCAACGCATTTATGCCCCATTTTTTGTCTGGATGGGGAGACCGGACATGTCGCTTGCCTGTTATGTACGTTCGGCTCGCCTCCAACCCCATAGGCTAGCCTCTCACCCACCTACAAACACCATTCTCTTGTCTCTCCTTCGCTCCCAACTATCACCACCATCACAACGATATTGGTCCTACTCCTTCATGGCACCCTCATGCTTGGAATCGCCGCTATAGCCAAGCGCAGACTGTCGCCGCCGGCGTCGCAAAGGACGCTCTCATGCATTCTCCTCCTCGTGTGGCTATGCGACGCTCGGCCGAGATGCGAAAATGTCATGCAGACCTAACACGAACAGATCAATGTAAGCATCTGGAAAAGAAAAATGTCTAAGCATTGTACACCTCCCATATCTCGATAAGACATTGAATCGTGCCATTGAGCCCCATCACGGCAGAGACGGAGCATATGGAGATGGCCTCACAGAGAAGGCGTGCCCGACGGTTTAGAAGGGTGCGCGTCGGTGGCAGGCGCCATCGTCGCGCAAAAACACCGGCTTGAGGTGCTTGTGCCATGTCGGCGAGAGGAAACACATGTAGTCAATCCCCACGTACACCACCACCGCGAGGCTCAGTCACTTGGTCATAGGCTCGATCTAGTACTATTGGTTGATCCAACACAAAGGCAGAACTTAGTACAAATCAGGGAGGCCATCGCCCCCCTACCCCAACTTTGGTCCAAGTTCTGATTTTTTTTTGGGAGGCTATAAATGAAAAAAGTAAGCTTTTGCTCCCCAAAAGACACAAACTTTTGCCCCCCAAAACACACAGAGCTTCCGTGAACCTCCGCCACTGATCCAACACGCTCGTGTCTAGTACCTCTAATACTACTTGCTGATAAAATTAGATCGGATCAGATTTATGTGTCAAATTTCAGTAGAGATAAAAATCAAAGGCACCTCAATGTTTACCTTCAAGCGGGGAGAACATTGCCTCCTAGTCCCCCTCCTGGTCTAGAGCTTCTGAGCCTAGGCACTAAGGGTGTGTTCGTTTTTTGGAAGGGTTCCATTCCATTCCATTCCATCAGTGTGTTCGGTTGATTTTGAAAACGGTGGAATGGAACGGAATCAAATTAATTTAAACATACAATTAATTAGACCCTAATTTAATCTAACATTAAATTAATTCCTAATTAGATCCTAATTAGACCTGGACTCCAAATCAGCGAGGACGGCAGCGACCTCAGAGAGATTGGACGGAGGACAGGAGGGCGCCGCCGCCGCCTGCTGGCCACCGCCGCCGTACCTGCTCCGCCGCTCTGCTCCGCCCGGCCCCGCCTCCGCCGCCACATGGCCGTCGCGCCTCTGCTCCGTCCGGCCCCGCCCCCGTCGCGCATGGCCGCCGCGCCTGGGCTAGCTGGCCGCCGCCGCACTCGGGCTGGCCGCCGCGCCTCCTACCGGCCGGCCGCCGCGCCGCCTCGGGCCGCCGCGCCGCCTGCCGGACGCCACCGCCGCCTGCTGGTCACGGGGAGAGAGAAAAGGAGAGGTCGAGGGGAGAGAGAGAGGTCGAGGGGAGAGAACGGCTTCGTTTAGCGATAAAGTGGAGATTAGGCACCCGTTCCACTCGGTCCAGCCGAATCGGCCGGACGGGTGAATTCCGGATCTTCTGCGAATATTCGTTTTTGAGGAACGACTTGGTCCCGTTCCACTCCACAACCGAACGCGAGAATGCTACTCAGGTGCGGAACCATTCCATCCCGTTCCAGCAGATTCTGGAACCGAACACACCCTAAACCAACCACCAGATTCATCGAGCCTGCCAGGATGTAGGCCGACGAGATGGGACAAGAAGCACAAAGACAAGGAACCGTCTTTAGATTTGGCAACGAAAACCCATCGGGCTGATCCTGGAAACGCGATCCACGCCCGTCACTGCCTCACTACCCGTGTAGCCAAGGAGGAAAGCTTGCAACACTCGCCACCGAATCGACACCGCCCTTTCCGCTCAAAGGCCCCGCATGATATTACTAGGGCCCCACTTATACTTCACGGCGACTCGCTCAACGCTAAGTTCCTTGGCGGCCGAACGGGGTTGTTGACGGCTGCCTGTGGTGGCGAGATAAGGGAGGGGAAGTGGAAGGAAGGGGGCGACACTAGGGTTTTCGCCTTCGAGACGTCGCCGAAGCGAGACATATACACTTGTTATGTTTGACAGATATCTAGTACTAGATATTCTCTTGTTTATCCGTACATAAATCACCTTTAAGTATGTACTCTCTCCGTTCTAATTTAATTGACTTGCTATACGTAACATGTCTAGATACATCACATGTGGTGTATAGCAAGTCAATTAAATTGGAACGGAGGGAGTACTTGTTTTAAGTTGATACATAAATTTGCACTTTTTTTTGGAAAAGAAGAAGGAGAATTCTGTATTAAGGAAGCTGGGATGCACTCGATTTCCTGTAGAAGCATCCACCGTAAGTGCATCCAATGGGGGAGCATCACTCGAGCACATGCTAGCACGGATGGCGATATATTCTGCCGTAAACAACAAGTGTTCCTGGCCTAGTCAACGCGAATCATATACCGGTAGAGTAGTAGTACAAAAGTTGCCACTCCATACAAGTGTTATGCAATAATAAATAAACCCTTCATGTGAGTTTATTTTTATTTTGACAGTGTCCCATTCGTGTGAGGTGGTCGAGTCCGGAACTTCAAGTGAAACTGTTAGAGTGAAACGAGAAGTAGAAGAATGAAGTGAAACTTGTGTCATTCATTGATCAAGAACTTGGGTATTTATACAGGGTTTTGCCGACTCTTGGGAATGTCGGTTCTCTACAAGACGTCGGTTACAGGAAGACGCGACGGTTCGGAACGAGTAAGTGCCTATACAAGAAGGAGGTGGACAGACATGTCCTTTGGGCATATGGTAACCGCCAAAGCGGTTCTAAACTATTCCTAACACTCCCCTTGCACAAAGCTACGTCTTGTATGTCTTGTATGACTTGATTCTTTGTATAATCTTGAGAATATTGATCTTGATCACGAGCATATATTATCTTGGATAACTCCTCCAAAAACCCTGTGGGAAAAATATGAGGAGAGTATTGTGTAGGATATGTTGCTAAAACTCCTTTAAACCCAACAGGATAATAAGGAGAAAATGGTGCAACATATATTGATTATTGTCTCTTTTGTAACTCATATAAGAAAACCTTAATAAAGGAAAAACCCATATGTGAGTTTAGAGAACAATAAATATGTCTTGTGTACTTCCTTTAAAAACCCAAGTGGGGAAAACAGAAAGTATGACATATGTTATTTGAAGTTGATTATTTCTCCCCAAAAACCCTTTGGGAAAAATGTGAGGAGAGTAGTATTTGATATGTTGTTAAAACTCCTTTAAAACCCAGTGGGAAAATAAGGAGAAATGATACAACATATAATGATCATTGTCTCTTTATAACTTATATGAGAAAACCTTGAAAGGATAAAACTCATTGGTAAGTTTAGAGAACAATTAATATGCCTTGTATACATCCATTGAAAACCCCGATGGGGAAAATAGGACATATGACATATATTCTTGTGTTGACATTACCTCATTAAAAACCTTGATGAGAACCTTGAGAGTAAACTCATAAAGGGAAAAAGAGTGTAATATAATGTTTGAGTAGGTTATAATTCAGGAAGAGACTCCCCCTGATCCTTGCAATATAGGGGCAATATGCTTAGTGATATTGCTTTTGTATAACCTGTTTGCATTTGAGCAACACAAGCATTATTATCTTGTAGATAATAGTTGGTGATTAAATAGAACCACAACATGAATGTTGAATGTGGTTTATCATTCCGTAAATACACATATCGATGTGAATCCTTGTATTTTAGAATGATAGGTGGTTGTAGTAGCCATTAGAGTCTGTTTGGAAGACATCAATGGAATGGCAAGCCCACCATGTAGGTACATGAAGCCCTTATGTGATATAGCTTTGTGGGGATCATATAAATTGCTAGTATCAACGCATCCGATGATATTGGAGTTTAGATTTCTTGAAATAACAAATAGGTCAAGATATTGGTGTGTTGGAGATATCAAAATATTCTCTTGTCACTAGAGTTAGGTCCAATGGCACTGAGATTTGGAACATTATGTTCCAACATCACTTCTCCATCTTCCATGATTTGATTGTATGTTTCTCTACGTCTAGAGATTGAACAACCATAGAGTTTAGATGGATATGACTTGTCCATATTTGAATTTCTCCAATAATTTCTGGATATAGGCAAAATGATGTACCATATTTCTTGAGTGAAGGTGCTCGAATTGTAGCTAAAGCAAAGTTTGATTTTTGCTTACATCCTTCATCTAATTCCGTCTCTAGATGACTATGGTTCATCAATATCTTGTGTGTTGCGAGTGATGTTATAATCATCAACATACACTGATTTTATGAATACCCTTTCGAGGATTTCTTGATGAACACGTGTGAGCAATCATCATTGTTAGAGTAATCCTTTTGTATAAGGAACTCACTAAGTCGGTAGTACCAAATTTGTTCCGACTATTGTAAGTCATGTAGTGACTTTTTGAGTTTACACTATGCATGTTGCGATTTGTATTTGGATTCAAAATTGGGATTCCCATGGGAACTTATATGTCTGAATCAAGTGACACATGAATATATGGTCACTACATCTATCAACTGCATAAATAGATGATTTGTACTGCCATTGAGACAAGTTATCGGAAATTGATTCCACTTGTATCCAGAGAATGTATTTTGGGTATCTGCGTGAACCCTTATGCTACATGCCTTGCTATTGACTCACCACCTTGTTGTTCTCATTCCGTTCTTGGACGAAAACTGGTGTAGGTATTTCTTTTGTGTATACCTTCCTTTATTGAGCAAGGCTATTTCTTCTTGGATTGCATCCTTTGATTGAGTCCAGTCCAAGCGAGTGTTTTGAACTCTGCCATGGCCATGGTCTTTGGATCCGGATCATTGTAAAGGTTGTTTGCAATCATTGTTGAGAAATATATGTCGACAATTGTAGGCTTTCATTTATAAGATTCTCCAGAATGTATGAGTTTGGTGGAAATCTTGTTTACCTTTGATGACTCTTCGTGGTTTCCCAATACGGTCAAGTCTAGGTATTCCGATATCCCAGTCATTGTGTGCACTATTGAGCTGGGTTGTGATGGTTTTCCATCCACGGGTGTATACTACCCATTTTGTGTCTATCAACGTGAAGTTGACTTGCATTTACTGATTCTGAGGGTTTCTTCCTCAGTTTCCTTTGTTGCTTGCAAGAAGCTGAATCCTGCTATGTGGTTGTACTTCTCCCCCTCTTGTTTTGAACAAGGAGTTGAGTGGTTTTGTTGGTATACCTCCACTCTTTCGGGCACTTGTTGCAGGATTATAGGATTTTGTGATATGTTTGTAGCCAGTAAATGGATTTGGCAGGTTATTTGCAATCTGTTGCAAATTAGTGATTTTCTGAACGCGAAGTTCAGTGTCTTGAGTACGTGAATTTGAGGCAGAAATGTGTTGAACATTCCAATTGATTTCCTGGCTTTCTTTTTGGTACTTAAAATCTCCCCCTAATGCCTGGAAATTGTCCTCACTAAGCATACTAGCCTTGAATAACTCCCCCTGACAGGGGCATGAGGTATTTATAGTTGACGGAAATACAGTTATTCCTCACATAGATCCCGAATTTTCTGTGAGGGGCCATTGATGTATGCCGTGGTGGTGATATCGGTATGTAACCGAATTATCGCAGATGGGAAATACTTTTGATTTGCACGTACTAATTTTAGAGGGAAGGTACTACGATATGTAGTCCACTGCAATTGAATTATGTCAGCGGGTGTAAATTTGCATGACTCCAACGCAAGGTTGGTATTTGCAATTCATTAGTAAGAGATACGCTATGAGCTTAATTCTCTCTTTATTAGAGATTCAACCAAGCCATTTTGAGTGTGGATATACGGGACCGAGTGCTGATCTTCAATCCCTAGTGCCATGAAATAATCATTGAAGGCACGTGTGGAGAATTCAACAGCATTGTCCATTCGAATCAATTTAATTCGATTTTTTGAATAGTGAGAGCTTGTAGTTTAATAGCTTGTCTCATTATTATGGAAAATACATGGTTACGTGTGGATGATAATGCACACATGAGACCATCATGGAGATGTGTCTATTAGAACCATGAAATTATTAAAGTCCAGACGCAATGGTTGGATCTACCCACAAATTGCAGAGGTTGAGGAAATTTAGCATCATTTAGATCACTACCAATGAAATTGATGATAATTTTCGCATCATCTCTATGCTGGGATGACCAAGGCGATCATGCCAAGTTTGGAATGCATCGGCATTCTGAAAAATTACCATGTTCGCAACATGTGTTACGGGTTTAATGAATGTGTAGTGCAATCCTAAGAATAATGAGAGAATTGTGCATTTAAATGCTTGTCATATCCGTTGTTTTGGTAAAAAGGAGATACTCCTCTTTGTTGTCATCATGGGTTTCGATATGGAAACCATTCTGACGGATATCTCTACATCTTGTAGGGTACGAACTTAATCAAGATACTATAAAGCGTTCTCGATTAATATGTAAGTACCCCATAGGGAGTGTAACTATGGTACTATCATAACCATAATTACAACATCGCGTCTAGCGATTAAAATATATTGGTATCTCATAGTAAGAGTTTTGAATATATATTTCCCCATGTATAGAGTTTGTTTCATTGTCCATAATGAACGTTTCCTCTTTCATAAGATTGACTCCCGTAAAATTCTATATATAGAATAGAAGATTTTTCAGTATGAAGATCTTTATCAGATATATAGAACACATACAAAGTTATTTGTATCATGAGTGCTGATACATTATGCCATGATTTGTTGTATTTGATGACAAGTTCATGTTTATTAAGACAATAGATAGATGTTGATAAGGAGTTGGGAGACTAGTCAAGTCTCCAAACAGGTCATTTGAAGTATATTCAACAACCATGTTCTCCTTGTTCATGGTATTTGTGACATTGGGAGAGCGTGTTGTTACATGATGTGAACAACTATCTTCCTAGGTATTGTCATATTGAAGATTGAAGCGTGCTTCATATCTTTATCCCATGAGTAGGTCAGATCCGTCTCACGGAATATTGGTACAAATTGACCGGATACCGTGGAGTGCGGGAAGTGTGACTATCATTCCATGTGACGCAGGGTTGACCTCACCGTCCATCGCCCATGTAGACCGTCAGACCAAGCTCATGGAATTCTGGCCATCTTAAATCACATGGGGTTTGAACAATAGACTTGTTCAATTTACTTGTGTGTAAATTTAGAAGTCGTCATGGTAATGTCGTAATAAAGTTGCAAAATTTTGCGAACTCAAGTGAAGACTTAAGTGTAGACCTCAAACATCTATCATAACACTTTGGAGATATCACCATTTTTATGAAGTCCGTCTCGCGTGGAGATATCAACATTTTTATGGAGTCCGTCTCGCAGCACTAAGAAACATAATCTGATCGAAATCAGTAGATGTCTTGATCTTAGTACCTTATGTTATGATTTGATTTAAATATATGGGAGAGCACATTGAAGGTAGTCGTAATGTCAATCTTGACAAAATGTAGACCTTACAATAAGCGTGGATAATCTGCACATTTTGCAGTAGATGTCACATTACCTTGTGGTACCATATATAAATTTGAGATAGTCACGTCACAACTTTTGCAGATCAATTCAATTCGAATTAAGTCAATTTTGTGCCGTTTAGGCATTTTTGGACTTAATTGATGGTGATTTGATATTTAATTTTGCAAGCAAAATTAATCTCAATTGCAATAATAATATTATTGTCCATTTGTATATGTTATAGGGATTGCAAATTGCAAACACATTGAACATATAATCATTTATCGACATAATATGGTCTAAACCATTAAGCATTATAATGGATTAGATTATGTACTAATTATTCAGGAACACATGGTCTAAAACATGCAAGTGCGTAATACAACACTAGTAGTTGGATCCAAATAGAAAGTCAGGGAACTGTTACGCGAAATCTGAACAATGTGAGTGATGTAGCAGACACATTAATAAGACTAAGAGCATAACAAAGAATTGCAGGAGCTTCTGCGTAGATGTAATAGAGTGGAAGGGCTAAAACAAAAATTATCCAAATGGATAAGGTTCCCGTTTCCTCATCGTTTTCCTCTATGTAGTGCAGAGACATAGCAATTCATCCACAAATCACTCGATTCGTTTGCCATGGGGAGGGACTTGAGCAAATCGAGAGCACGTCGCCTTGGAGGATTCTCCCCTTCATGCGCCGGAAGCCGTCACCATGCCGGGCAACGGCCATTGGCCGCTGTCGTCGCCGCTCGTTAGGCGGCTAGCCGCCGCATCGCTAGGATGCAGGCCGGCGTGTCCTCCGCCATGTCAGGGCCGTGGTCCGTGGCCGCGTCGAGCCTTTACCATCCCGGGCGGCGCCGCTAGGAGACGCCGTGCCAAAGGCTGCGTCCGCTGGTGCCGTATCTCCGCGAGTAGGCAAGCCGAGGGCTGCGGGCGTCGTCGCGCCGCGCTGCGCTGATGCAAGTCGCGGCTGCAACAGCCGCCGTGAGGTTCCACGCTGGGGCTGATGGCTGCCGCATCGCCCGCCATGTCGGGACCGTGGTCCACGGCCGCGTATGGGCTGGGGTGCGGCCGAAGATGCCGCCGTCGTGGACGAGCCGCGTCGCGCGCCGCTGGTCGTGAAGGCCGCGTCGCCGCAGCGTGCACCGCGCTGGGAACCGCCTTAGGCGACCTCGTCGGGAGAAGCCACGGATGTGGGGATCGAATCCAGGAGGGCCTGGTCGCGGGCGCTGCCGCGATGATGCAGGCCGAGGGCCACCGCTGCCAGCCGTTCCTTCGGGAGGAGGCCAACATGGTTTGTGCGGGTCAACCGAAGAGAGAAATATATGAAGAACTGCACGGTACCTTCATCCTTTGCATTTCTTGAGAAGGAAAATCTATGGAGGTCCTGTTCTCCATTTGTTGTTCTTGTTTTTGGTTGGAACATTCGATCGTGTGATGTTCTTACCAACTAGCAGCAAGTATACATCTGTTCTTCTTTGGATCGATGGAGGCCCGATGCCTCTGTTCTTACTCCTTCCATTATTTCTCCGTTGTTTGATCCTTTGGTTTGGCCTATTGCTCTGATGTAGAGCGAAAGTGGCTGATAACGTGTTAGAGTGAAACGAGAAGTAGAAGAATGAAGTGAAACTTGTGTCATTCATTGATCAAGAACTTGGGTATATTTACAGGGTTTTGCCGACTCTTGGGAATGTCGGTTCTCTACAAGACGTCGGTTACAGGAAGACGCGACGGTTCGGAACGAGTAAGTGCCTATACAAGAAGGAGGTGGACAGACATGTCCTTTGGGCATATGGTAACCGCCAAAGCGGTTCTAAACTATTCCTAACATAAACAACTTCTTTTCCCTGCGTAGGTGGTCGCTGGATGTGCTTTGAAATTCCAAACAGATCAATCATATATTCGTATTATTTATACTTCTCCGTTTCTTTAGGGACTTTTTGGATTGAAATATTTTCATATGAATTTTGGAAGATTCCAATTCACAAGATTCTTTTCTAAGGCCTTGTTTAGTGGTACGATTTTTGAATGGATTGATCCCCATGGTAAATGGGTGAAACCTGACCTTAAACTAATCCCATCAAATCCCCAATAGTGTATTGGGTATTGAGAAAAATACGCTAGATCTTGGGGAATTCTGAGAAAAAGTGCGGAACAAACTGATCAAATACATTAAAACCAAACGGCCTTTAAAGATATGTGGGGATTTGGGATTTGACTGGGATAAACCCTACCAATTCTCACACTAATACGAAACAAGGCATAATGAAACTATTTTGGATAAGAAAAATGACACCTCCAAAATTCTTATGGATTATATTTCTACACCCCAATCTCATAGTGGTCGCTGGATGTGCTTTGAAATTCCAAACAGATCAATCATACATTCGTATTATTTATACTTCTCCGTTTCTTTAGGGACTTTTTGGATTGAAATATTTTCATATGAATTTTGGAAGATTCTAATTCACAAGATTCTTTTCTAAGGCCTTGTTTAGTGGTACGATTTTTGAATGGATTGATCCCCACGGTAAATGGTGTGAAACCTGACCTTAAACTAATCCCATCAAATCCCCAATAGTGTATTGGGTATTGAGAAAAATACGCTAGATCTTGGGGAATTCTGAGAAAAAGTGCGGAACAAACCGATCAAATACATTAGAACCAAACGGCCTTTAAAGATATGTGGGGATTTGGGATTTGACCGGGATAAACCCTACCAATTCTCACACTAATACGAAACAAGGCATAATGAAACTATTTTGGATAAGAAAAATGACGCCTCCAAAATTCTTATGGATTATATTTCTACACCCCAATCTCATAAAATTTCAAAATCCATTATAAACTCTTTTTTATACTCATTCACGTAGAATTGGAAACACTTTTCATGTGTCCCATCAAAATGACTATTTATGTAATTTTTCTCTGTTTTGAATTCTTTGCTTTCTTGCAATCATATCAAATTACCGCGTTTCATCAGTTACTGTGTTTTGATCCAAAGAAGCCCTTCATTTTGGAGGTTCCAATATTATATGTCCCATTACATTTGTTTTAATTTTCACATAGTAACTGCGCATTTTGTTGATATAACCACACATTACAAGCAAAACTTATACTGTACTACTCACTCCGTCCATAAAAGGATGTCTTAACTTTGCACATTTAAAACAAAGTTAAGACATCCTTTTATAAACGGAAGTAGGATATCTTTTCCACCAAGACAACATTGTATCATCTGAGTACCACGGCTGGATCGTTGAATCCATCAACGCGGCAGACATAGTCCGGTTGGCGCGTGCACGGTCAATTACTTGTAGCAATCTCGCACCAAAACTAAACAATCCCGGTCTCTCGTGGACCCAGCCACCGCATTTACCAATCACCGCAGCTCCGGCCCGGTGGCGTCCGGCCAACTCCTCACACGCGCGCGGACGAAGCAAAGCGAACACGCACTGGCACGTCCACGGCGAACTCGCAAGCAACCTCCTCCCCCCTTCCCCGCCGACGCCACCACAAAACGCCACCGCCGCCGCGCCCTCCGCCCCGCTCGCGAGACGCACGCATTTCCCCAGCGCGCGCTCGGATCCCGACGCGGCCCGGAAGTCAACTCCAACCCACGCGCGCGCCTGCCCGCCTGCCTTAAACTTCACCCCGAACCTCACGCAGATCGGTCCTTCCCTTCCCTCGCACCTCACCCGGCCGACGCGTGACGGGAGCGCTGGATCCCGCGGCGGACCCGGAGCAGGCGGTCAAGCAGCCGTCGCCCCCATCCGGCCACCGCGTCCGCTACCGCACGCCCTCCTCGCCCGACCTCCTCCTCCCCACCGACAAGATGCGCCGCTACTCGCAGCTGCCCGGGGCCGGGCGCCCCGAGACGCTCGCCGACCGCGTGCACCGCTACCGCGGGGTCCTGCTCGTCGTCCTCGCGCCGATCGCGCTCGTCTCGCTCGTGCTCCTCCTCATGCCCCGCTCGCCCGCCGCCGGGAGGCAGCATCAGGGCACTCTGGCCGTCGCCGAGGCCAAGAAGTACGCCGTCATATTCGACGCCGGGAGCTCCGGCAGCCGCGTCCACGTCTTCTGCTTCGACGGCAACCTGGATCTCGTCCACATTGGCACCGAGATCGAACTCTTCGTCCAGGTGCGTACAACGACGACGACCCGTTCGTCCGTCCGTCCGTCGGATCTGGATCTGGATCTGCATGCTCTGGGTACTATCGTCTGAATGAACTCCGCTCCCTTTCGCTCCCGCAGAAAAAGCCTGGACTCAGCGCGTTCGCCGCGGACCCGCGCGAGGCCGCTGAATCGCTCGTCTCCCTCATCGACGAGGCCAAACAGGTGGTTCCCGCGGAGTTGCGGGACCAGACGCCTGTCAGAGTTGGGGTAAGTGCTAGCACGATGACCCTAGTACATTTTGTAATTTGTGCTCTATGGTGATGTTCTTAAGCTTCATCATCCATGCGCAGGCAACCGCGGGTCTCAGAGCATTGGGAACAGAAAAGTCCGAGCAAATCTTGCAAGCGGTAAGTGTTGTTCTGTCACTCGGATGTCATTATTGTCTGCATTACAGGAGAATTTACCATGATTGGTCATTTAATATTGGACGCTAATGAATCCACAAACGTGCAGGTTAGGGACCTTCTTCGTGAAAAGAGTTCCTTTAGAAACCAACCGGATTGGGTTACAGTTCTTGATGGATCTCAGGAAGGTGCATATGAATGGGTAAGATGTTGGCCGTATTTATCCATAATTCCATATATATGATCTCAACCAATACTTTGTGCCCTGGTGCCTGTCAGTGTTCCTTGTTTGTCTAAGGTCCAATATTACCAGAATTAATATCACTGCATGTATTTTCATTTTTTATAAGACTGCTATCCAGGTGTTTCTATTAGGAACTGATATCTGCCAGTTTAGATCTAAAATTTTACGGAACCAGAGTCCAAGGTGACCACTGACCACACATAGTAGAAGTCGTGTCATGTCCTGATATACACCATTTATGCAATTTTAGGGTGTTTAAGATTTTTCCAAATTTTTGTTATCTGTGTATGTTCTAAAATACGAATATTACTTTGCTCCCTGGCACTTCAAAATGCCTATCAATGGCTCTAGCGGAACACAATTATTATCACTCCATTTATTTCATTTTTTAGATGATTACCTGCCAGGTTTTGTTAGGAAGCAGAGTTCAAGTTACCTGTCATAGTAGAGGCCATGTTTGGTCCTGTCTCATGATACAACATTTATATATATCTTTAGAGTGTCTGGAATTGCTGGTGCTACTTTGTTTAGCTTTTAGTGCAGGGACATATATGATATAAAATGTATCACTTATTCTTTCTTCTTTGTTTTTATAGGTTACCATTAATTATTTGTTGGGAAAATTGGGAAAGACATACGCGGACACAGTTGGCGTGGTTGACCTTGGCGGTGGATCTGTCCAAATGGCATATGCTATCCCAGAGAAGGATGCCGAAAAGGCTCCTAAACCAGCAGATGGTGAAGAGTCATACGTGAAGAAACTTTTCCTTAAGGGGACAACATATTATCTTTATGTCCACAGGTTAGTACTAAAACTTTTATTAACATTTTGATGTTGCTTCTGTATTACCAAAATATTGTTCTGGTAAATTATGAACCCTCTGCTGAATGTCAAGCATACCACAAAGTAACACTCTTCAGAACCTATTTAATCACCTCATGGTGGTAAGATATCTTGTTTATGTCTAATTGGATCGATGAGTCATAAACCACTGAAAGGGGAAAAGTGTGCAATTGTGTACGAATCTATTGTTCACAGCAAATAGTAAAATAGCATAATGCATACATGATCTAACGCAATTCCTGTTGGAATTGTGAGGAGCTTCAGGACAATCCAAATTTAAATGCATATTTATGTGTTTATCCACCATAAAAAGCTGTTAGGTCGTCTCAAGAAAAGCATAACTGCATTCTAATACCGTGTTTCAAGGCTACTGCATTAGACAGATACTATGCTGTCAATTCAACCGACACTTAATCTGACATAAAGTGATGCATCCAGTTGTGCACCGCGGAGTAATAAGTTTTTGATATATCACTAATGAAAGTGACATCATGTGTTCATTTTGGCCCAAAGTTTGAGGTGTTTAAACCATGCGTATAACTGCGAACATTTTTTTACAGTTATTTGCGCTATGGGCTGCTGGCTGCTAGAGCAGAGATCTTAAAAGCTGGCAATGGCAATGGTTACAGTAACTGTATATTGGCCGGACACCAGGGTATGGCTGCTTTCTTCTACCTTCTGTTCTGCTATTTTTTTTTTCTGTTTGCATCTTACAACTATAAACTCTAAAGTAGCTACGTGCTCATTTTTTTTTGAGAAAACGCAAAGCTCGCGTCTCCATGCACTGATAGAAATAATATAATGTACAAGCCTAAGTCTAGACCAACACAACCGACCACTCAAGATAGGACCACAACCGACAGCCGCGCTGGATCCTTCTCAATAAACGAAGTGTGTTCCTAAAAGGGTCAGCTTTGCTCTATAGTATTTTTTCTCTAAAGGGCATATGATAATGCTCATTGTGAAACGAACTCAGGCTTACAGTAGGAGCAATTCCTCAAATTTGTTCCTTTTAGGTTAGCAACCTCTACTAGACAAACTATCTTATTGCTGATTATGATGTCGCATCTTTTTTGTTTGATCTGTAATGACCATAGGAATATAGGAGGATCCGACTCTAATTACATTTATGATCTCAGGGCAATATAAATATGGAGATAAGACATTTGAAGCATCGGCTGCACCTTCTGGTGGTAGTTATTCAGACTGCAGGGCTGATGTAGTGAAAGCTCTTAAAGTAGATGAGGCATGCACTCACATGAAATGTTCCTTCGGTGGCATTTGGAATGGTGGTGGTGGTGCTGGACAGAAGAATCTCTTTGTGGCGTCGTTTTTCTTTGATAGAGCAGCTGAGGTAAGTTTACAGAACATCTGATTCTTGCAGTGTGCTCCATCTGAAGATGAATTTCGCTTTCTTGCTACTCTTTCTCGCAATACGTCTAAAACATGTGGTGGTTTCTGCTCAGGCCGGTTTCATAAACCCTGAGGCAGCTGTTGCTAAGGTGAAACCTTCAGACTTTGAGGAAGCTGCCAAGCGGGCTTGTAAGTTAAACGTGAACGACGCCCAATCTAGCTACCCCGGCGTCCAGAAGGATAACATTCCATTTATTTGCATGGATCTTGTTTACCAGTACACACTGCTTGTGGATGGATTTGGTAAGAGGCTCAGTTCAAAGTAAAGAATGGCCAGAATTGCATACATGCGGAGTCTCATTCCTTTTGCATTTCCCTGTCAGGTGTTGATCCCAAACAGGAGATGACCTTGGTAAAGAAGGTCCCTTACAGCGACGCGTTTGTCGAAGCAGCATGGCCGCTTGGAAGCGCCATTGAGGTTGCATCATCATCATAGGCATGACCCTTTTAGCAAGGGAGCATGAGCATGGGCTACCGTGGAGTTTTGGATTCAGAGGTTCTGCACTTGATCTGGTTCGGTGCTCCCCATGGAAGTCAGCCATTTTGTCGCTCGGTCAGTTCATCTAGCCTCCCCTCCCATACAGTAGATTCATACACAAGGACACAGGGATTATTACATCACCAGTTGTACTTGAGCCAGACGCCATTGTAAGGCTCGTTATTATTTTTTTGTACTGATGAAAGTAGGATGAGAGCATGCCATTCTTTCAGACTTCAACGTGAGATGAACACAAATACATTATTCACTTGCCGTAAATGTATTGTTCGTTGCCATTTTGTACTCTCTCTACCGTGTCACTGTATCGGAGCCCTCGTTGCTCATCGTTCAGTCCATGTAGTAGATTCTTATGGACTGCCGCCCTTGTAGCTGTGAATCATTGAATCCGTATAGATGCTTATAAGTTGTCGCTATGAAGAAACTTCAAACTTCAGTGTGTCGGGTTCCGTTCTAACTAGGCGAGAACTCTAGATCTTTTTGGTTCCCGTTTCCCCGATTTGATGGGGTTTGACTACGTACAACCTTTTTGTCAGTCCATCCGATTCCGCGTTACCGTTTCCCCTTCCTGTAATAAACTAGCAAAAGGTGAACGTTGCCAGTCCATTCGATTCCGTTACCGATCCGTCTGGATCTGCACATGATCGACGAGCGCAACCACACCACCGCCCGTTGTCCTCGTCGACCGGGGAGAGGTCCTCGTCGACTACTACGCCTACATGATCGACGAGCGCAACCACACCACCGCCCGTTGTCACTTTCCGCCTAGCCCCACCGCCACATATCTCATACTTCTGCATCTCCTACAACAGCGGGGAACCCACCCGATTCCACGTTGAGCCTAAGATTTTGGCCACGGAGGGTAACCTCGCCCTCATCGGTCTGAGGCATTCTACCTTGCTCAACGAGCCAATCACGTTCATCTATTTCGTCTACCGTGCCCCACTCCTTGCCCACGATTCACCTGAGCTCAGGCGGCTCACGTACCCCGGCGACGAAGTGTTTCCGGGCATCAACGAGTGCTTCTTGATTCACGGCGAGGTTGGCATCCTGCGCTACAGCACCAGAAGCCTGAACCCCAACACCAACATCGATGACTATGATGCCTACAAGATCGCAATGCTCTCTGCTTACTTGAGATTTGGAACCACCCAGTACGATCTCTGCACCTACGAGTCATGGCTGATGCTTGGACCCGCAAACCCACTGCTGTTTTACAGCCGCAGGACGCTCCTCCGGAGCATAGCTGCGACACGGTCATCAGCATCGGAAGCAAAATGGGCTGGGTCGACCTCTGGCAGGGCATCCTCCTCTGCGACGTGCATGTTCCAGCTGGGCAGGAAGAAAGCCCTGACCCCAGGCTGCTTCGTTACATACCGCTACCCGCCTACCCGAGCCGATGCAGCCGGACAACGACCTCCGTATCTTTGGATTTTCATCCTTCTTCCGGAACATCGCCGTCGTCCAAGGACGGATCAAGTTCGTCGACATCCAGATCCACGCCATGCCAGGCTCGCGCATCCCCAACGGCTGGACGGTTGTCACATGGAGCATGGCGGCCAGCGATCTGGGTTTCCGCAAGGACGTCGAGCTCCATTCTCGCGACCTCGTCAATGGCGCGTGCTTGGAGCAGTCTCTCTTTGTTGGCCACCCCACGCTGAGTTCGCTCGATGGTGATGTACTCTACCTGATGACCAAAGCCAGCCTAGATGATGAAGCCTCACAGGTGACCGTTGTTAACCTGCAGACCAAGAAGATCGAGAGAGTGGCAAAGTTCACCACACAAAGAGCAGCTTCCATGGACATAGCTTACATGCGCTCTGCCATCTCCAACTATCTCACTCCAGGAGATACAAAGGGTAACAACATGAAACGACGAGGGCCAATGTTGCGGGGATCCTCAAGGAAGAAGCCGCGTGCGATCCTCAATCTCGTGTCGTCCTCCGTTTATGGTGGCAACCAAATGGTAGGACTGAGTGATGACGGGGATAATATGGACATTGATTAGGTGGCTGGGATGACACACTATTTTTTTTTTTCGAAATGGGGAGAACCCCAACCTCTGCATCTAGTGATGCACACAACCATTTATTACGGAGTTTATGAGTATTATAGTTTTACATCTCAGCAAATACGAAGAGATTGAGACAGACCTCAACCGGCAACAACAAAGCTAAGAGCAACTACGAAAGTCGACTAGTGTGGGTATAACACACTAATACATCAGATGTAAAAATATATGGTTTGTCATAGTAACACGCACTACAACATAGACTCTCATACGAACACATACCACCACCACCACCACATGTTGACAAACACACGTTCACACAACGCCTAGTGAAGATGTAGACAGGAGCGGATTAACGTAGTTGCCACATGCGCCTCACTATGGATAAGAACATAGTCCCACTCTGAAATAGTTTCCACCTTAATGAGACACCCCACAGTTTTATACCTGATTGGCTTGGGTACAAACACTCTCCTAACTAACTATGTAAGCACAAGTTGCTTGTAAAAATAAATAAGTTAGCATGAGTCAGCGTCGAGAATTGTAAATTACACATTCACAATTTCTTACACTTGGAGAGCAAATACTACATTTTACATGTTGGGTGAACAAAATATCACAACAATGCGACATTGTTTAGATATGACATAGTCTCACACTGAAATAGTTTCCACCTTAATGAGACACTACGGTTTTATACCTGATGGGCTCGGGTACAAACACTCTCCTAACTATGTAAGCACAAGTTGCTTGTAAAAATAAATAAGTTAGCATGAGTCAGCGTCGAGAATTATAAATTACACATTCACAATTTCTTACACTTGGAGAGCAAATACTACATTTTAGATGCTGGGTGAACAAAATATCACAACAATGCGACATTGTTTAGATATGTATGAACATATGCATTTGCTATAAGGTTTTCCAGTCGACTAAGATCATACTATATTTTATCAATAATGAAACAAATAAACTAACTAAGTGACCCACCAATTTGTGCGGCTAGTTTTACTATGTATTATTTTACTATTTAGCTCCTTACTTGACAACCAATTTTTATTCGATTAAGTTAAGCGGCGATTGCTTCTTACATAATCAATGATTGGACCTATTAGGTGCTATATGACCTTTACCGCGTGTTAGTGGTTGTTACGAAAACAATAATTTGATTACTTAAGTAAATTTGTGTGACCTCAACCTCGCAGCGAGTAGGGAGTGCGTGGAAACAGTGTGGTCGACCGGATGCTATATCATAGAGCTATCTATTGTCATCATATTTTCAGTCAAGACGTGTCACTATCCCTCTACTTCCAGAGCTTGACTACTATTGGAAAATTTGATGGTCAACATACATGCACCTAGCTGTGCTTCGCGTTCCTGTATTGTTATTTATGGTATACAAAACATGTTAAGAATGTGAGGGACCGACGAATGCTATAAAATGCTACATGGTACCTTTCATGTCTCTCCATGTCGAGTTTAGCAATGTGTCAGTAGCTTATGTTAGTTCCGATAATTAAGGGAAAATCATGCTCTCTCGGACAGGCGGTGTGTCACTACGAGGGGTGTAGCGACTAATAAGTATATAAATAATGTGCATCCATAATTTCTATAGATGTTTTTTCAATTCAACACCTGAATACATAACTTTGATATTTTTTGGGTTTGAGCTGGCCAGGAGATGCAAGTTTTTCAGTATAATTTTCAAGATTGAATTACTCAATTTTGTTTCGACCAGGATCAAACTAAGAAAACTAGTGCACACATTTTCCCCCTTGTTTTTTTTGGTTATATTCAATGTTGCTTCACGCATATAAGCACAAAAAACCTGAAAAACAGAATATCCATGACTCGAGGATAATCTCTCATCATTACCTTATGTACTTCGTTTTTATATTACTAACTAATCACACACTACAAACCTCTGTCAAGATAAGTGCTATATAAGTTACGCTATATAAATATCTAACATAATTAACCATAATAATATATAAGAGCACGCACACACTTATAAATTTATAAATCATTAAGATTTAATTCATCTGTAGCAAGTTAATCCATGGAGGCATGTGGTTCTTCAGATTTCCATTATCTGCATTGTTGAGCAGATTTGCTTAGTGAAACTGTTTTAAGGGGAATATCTCTAAAAGGAAAAAAAACTTTCACTACAAATGTATTTTTGAAGCTGTTTAGAGAAGCTATTTTAAATGCAAATGTATTTTTTAATGTTTGACATTAGAACCATATGGCATAAAACATCATATATATCTAGATGTATTTAACAACATTATTATATGGTTAATTTTTTTGACCAAGAAATAAAAGTCTATCGGTTAAGAGTATTTTGATATAAAATGAACACTATAATAAGTATAAAAGTTCAGCATAAATTCCATTTAAGTACACTCTGCTTGTCTCACAAACTTGATTGGACCGCTACAAACAAATACATGGGTACACTCATTCATATCTACGTTACCTCCTTCGACTTTGTCCCCCTCCCACTTTGTAAGTTGTTATTTAAAAGTAAAATATTCCAATTCCGACCGAGCTTTAGATGGACAATATCATTAATGGAGAGAGATAGCAAAGAGCATCGCAAGCGAACGAAATATTTTGTGATTGCGCATCTGGCTACGGGATATTACCATTGAATGCATGAATTGGACCTTAAGAAGTCACGATGAACAAACTATGAAGCTATCACTTTGCTCTGGTTTCGCTCAAGTTTTTTGTGGATAGAGTGAAACAATAATCAATTCTGATTATTCGGTAGTGTCATATACTTCATTCCATCAAACGTATCTGAGTTGTTCATCAAACCATGCTTCAATGATTGATATGGAGCCAGATCTTGTAGACTTCAGTGATATCTCGAGCTATATTCTTTTATTTAAATGATTTTACAATTAGTTAGTTTTGGAGGGCTATAATCCTTAAGACTTAGTTTTTTTATTGTGGTTTTGGCTGCAGAGGCCCATGTTAACAAGTGACAATCAGTGCGGAAACATAGTTGTCTATCTCAAAAGCACTTCTTACAAAAAAATCCTAATAATTGTGAAAAAGTTTTGATACTTTTTCGGAACAACAGCGAGCAAGGCCAATGCACTAAAGAGAAAATTCTCAAAGAGAAAGGCAGAATTGCACACGAACCATAACAATCGATTTTGAAAAAAAAAGTAAATGAGAAAATGGCCTCGGTAGCACAAAAAATAAGCATAGGCCAACATCTTAAAGAGAAAGAGCTTGATGCGGCCTACACAGCTCGTTGGAACCCCAAAAGGAAGGTATGATACAGCATAGAAGCAAGTTTCTCTCGGTTATGAAACCAAGGTTTATCAAACCAATATGACTGGAGAAGGTTTCAACACGGTGCCAGAAAAGAGCTCCGACGTTGACCTGCACATGTACACAAACAAACTACTTTGCCCCCAACGAATTCAGCACGGTTGTCAATCTCCCTGTCTTGTTGAAAACAAAGGATTAACGTATGGTGTGGAAAATAATATGAAAACAGAAATATAGCAGCGAGCAAATGATGATGGGAAGCAATGGTAACAGTGTTTTAATCAATGTAAAAGAATGGACCGGGTCCACAGTTCACTATTGATGTCTCTCCATAAAATAGATAAACATACATGCTGGGTAAACAAATAACAGCTAGGTAATTGACAAATTGTAAGGGCATGACAATGTTATTATGACAAGCTATAGTTCACTGTAGTATTTAATTGTGCATTATAACAAAATAAATAGACCGCTCGCTAGCTGCATTTATGACTAATAATCCACCCTGGGATCGCTATCCAGCAAGTCACCCGAAAGTATTAAATCCCAAGCAACAGATTATTGCAATAAGCAAACTGTGTAATGTAAGCAATGAATATAACACGTAGAAATAACACCGTTGTTTTATCCCTAGTAGCAACATCACATCCCGTCACGTTCGTTTTTGTCATCTCGAGCACAGACAAAGGAGGCATGAACCCACTATCTAGCATAAATACTTCCTCTTGGAGACACACACAACTACTTGGCCGAAGCAACCACAAGTATCGGTGAGCATGCAAGATCATAAATAAAACATATAGATAGATAGATGAATCCATCAAACACAATATGTAGCATTACATAAAGATGATATTGATCATGTTAGGCAGCTCACAAGATCTAAACATGGTGGCACAAATAGGAGAGACAACCATCTAGCTACTGCTATGGACCCGTGGTCCAAGCATGAACTACTCACGCATCACTCCGGAGGCGGGCATGATGGTGTAGAAGTCCTCCGGTGATGATCTCCCCTCCGGCAGAGTGTCAGGAAGAGCTCCAGAAACCTACCGAACTAGGGTTCGCTACGACGGCGGCCTTAGATAACTTTCTGGAATTTCGATTTTGTGTCTAGGGTTTTCGGGAGAAGGCGAATATATAAGCGAAGAGGCGGCGACGATAGGGGGACGCGGCCCCACCCTGGCACGTGCCTAGATGGCGCCTGGGGGCTGTGCCCCCCCCTCTGGCTGATATTTGGACGGTGCCTTCGTTCCTTCGTAAAAATAATCCTCGTAAATTTCCAGGTCTTCGGAGAATATTTTCTTATTAGGATTTCTGAAAAAAAAAGACAACAGAAAACAGGACCGGCACTGGGCATCTTGTTAATAGGTTAGTTACAGAAAATGAATAAAAATGATATAAAACCATAAATAAAACATGTAGCATTTGACATAAAACAAGCATGGAACATAAAAAATATAGATATGTTTGAGACGTATCAATGGCCCAACAACCACACAAAATGAGAGAAGACACAAACATGCTCTAAACGGACTCCCTTTGCCCTGCTATAAACTACCACATAGGACACCCTGACGTCCCATGTCAAAGATGAATAAAACAAAACACCGGGCCACCGTAATCTCAACACGCGAACATGCGCCGCGATGGCTGAACGAGAATTAACAAATTCTCATACTACTGCAATACTAGATGATAACTAATTAATTCGACACCTTATCATCAATTTTGAATGAGGTCTTGATGGCATATGTACATTACCATTTACCAATTTGTGTATGGCCGCAACTTTTTTATGGGAAAAAGTAGAGGATTTATCTACATTGTTACTACTTCATTTGTTGTCCGAAGGTGTTGTATATTATATGTACACTAGAAGAATACCTCACGCATTACCGTGGGATCCACTTAGGAACTATACTGTGTAAATAAAAATGTATAATTGGTATGATACATATGTTGTCTAAAGTAATGTACACAATTAAATTGGTTATACTCGAGACACTAAATTTAATAGATATGAAATGAGTGTGTATTATAAATTATTAATGTGAACAATTAGATAGTTGCTCTTATGGATGATGTGTAACTTGCATGTAGAGAAATAAATATTATTCGAGATGACATGGACAATTGACTGGGTAAGACAATGGATGATGTGGATAGTTCGCAGTTAAGATAGAAAATTATTAATACATTTTAGTGGAGTTTTACTGTATAAGAGAATACATGTAGATAGATAAATTAGGCAATTGCGCAAGGAAAGCCGAAAAAGAAAAACGCAATTGTTTTCAGTGAACCTGAAATGTAAATATTTTTCGCAAATAAGTTTTGAAACATTTAGACGCACAATTTCTCCATTAAAAATTGCAAAAGTTTGGATAGGGCTGTGATGTGGTGGCGAAAGCCCAAAATAATTTTTGTGTTGACTTTTGATATTGTAAACACACTACTTGCTTTGTGATTTTTTATGATTTTTCAGTATGCATCTCCAAATTCCCGTCACTGTGTACTGTGTACATGCCGTGTTTTTCAATAATAGAATTGTAATAATTAGTTCTACACATTATCATCTATATATATCTTCAATTCTTGATAGCAATCGCAAGATTGTTTGTCTCGCGCGCCTACAGGCCCAATCACGTTAATTGGTTACATCTCAGAACTGAGAAAGCATCTGATGGTTGTGCCCGCCCAGCACCGCCGAGGCCGCTGCAGGCCGCTCGTGGATTGGGGCGGCGCGTCGAAGCACGACCCATTGAGCCTCTTGGCCGACGATTGGTGGCCGGCGCTCTCGCACTCTTCCGGGCTCGACGCCTTGCGTTTCCCCACGCTGCCGGCCGGTGACGACGACGACGGCGCGTAGTACGACGGCTGCACGTGGGCCGCGCTGTCGCCGACGGAGAGGAGCTGGTTCAGGGACGGGTGGACGGCGAGGTGGTCGGCCTCGGTGTCGAACATCTGTGCGAGCGCGTAGTCGTCGAAGAGCTCTGAGATTGGCGGGATCGCGAGGAGCCTCCCGGCGTGCGGCTGCTGCTGGTGCTGCGTGGTCATGGTCCTGCACGTGCTGGAGGGCGTGTAGAACCGGTGGCGTCGTCGAAGCCACCGCCGCTGCCGCCGGAGAGGTCGTCGTGGTCGATCAGGTGGTCGTAGTCGGCGAGCGGCGGCGCCATCATCGGCGACCCCATGCCCGTCTTCTTGTAGATCCGGCACAGCACCCAGTCATCCAACTGCAGTGCACACACAATTAAGGAGCGAGCGCACAACATATCAATATCATACACACGTATACTTGCTGCCATTCCCGTCGTAGTCGAAAGCTACTGAACTTGACAATATCATACACGCCATGCCACTAGCTAACGCATCAGCCGTAAAGCCAGTGAATTTCTTCTTACATCAAAGCAGAAGAAAGCAAATTGAGCGTCGATCTCTCGCGTTCCCTCGCAAGATATCATTCACGCGTTGATGTGATGGTACTTAGTTAGTTAGGTATATATAGTAGTATTAGCCGATGATTTTGTTGAAGAATAACTTAAATTAGAAGGGCAATTCGGTTATCAAATTGAGATTCGCAACCGGTCGACGTTGCAACGGCACGGCCGGTGCAACAATGCATATGGGGCGGCGCGAAGAGGATATCAGGATAGCATTCATGCGAGCCGCATGAGTGACACAGTTGCACGCACGGACGGTTATTAATTAACGGAACGAACGAGAGCAAGTGGTGGTGGCTGTCGTACCCTCATGGAGACGTTGCGGAACTTGATGGGCCTGTAGGTGTTGACGGCGGCGGCGAGGGGGTCGGCGGCGGCGGCGAGGCGGTACTCGTGCATGATCCAGCTGGTCTTGGTGCCCTTGGGCGGGCGGCCCTTGTAGAAGACGAGCGCCTTCTTGACGCCGACGCCCTGCCCCGTAGCGGCGTCGTGGATGGGCTTGTCGGTGCCGGTGGCCTTCCAGTAGCCGGAGCCGGCGGCGCGGTTGGGGCGGATGCCGTTCGGGTACTTGCGGTCCCGCGGGCTGAAGAAGTACCACTCGCTGTCGCCGTACACCGCCTGGGCTGCAGAGTAATCGATTCAGTATCGTCAGTACGATAGGCATGGATGGATGGATGATTGCAGGAGTTGGTGAATCAGGACGTACAAGGGAGGTCCCATGGATCGAACTTGTAGATGTCGACGTCGGCGATGATGGGGACGGGGCACTCCGCGGAGGCGGAGCGGTTGCGGAGGTAGTGAAGGATGAGCTCCTCGTCCGTCGGGTGGAACCGGAACCCGGCGGCAGAGACGTCGCCGCCGCGCCGTGCCCGTGCGCCGTCGACATGATCGATCACCACCACCCGAGCTAGCTAGCTAGCTAGCAACCAGCCAAGCACCCACACACCTTCAGCTAGCAAGCTACGACACGACCAGAACAGGAAGAAGAAGAAGAAGAAGTAGCTCACTGGAAGCAAGGACTGGCAGAATCTATCTCGAGGTGGCCGGAGGGAGAGACGGGGCCGGTGCTTATATGCTGCACGGTGTCTTGTCCGTTAGCGCCGGGTGGCAGGGCCCTGTTAATTGCCGAGTTCATCGAGGGGCAGAACGGGACACGCTGTTGGGCAGGGGTCGCGTCGCGCCGGCCGATTCGTTATTCCTCGCGTCCGGCGTGAGTAGAGCTTGTGGCGTCAGCGAGTCCATGGGGGGCGTGCGCCCGTAGCCGCCGCCCCTCGACCTCACTGCTCATCAATCTCATGTGATATCTCCACCTATTAAAAATCAGCGTATAGCCGTGCAAGTGCCAGCGTGGAATCTTTTCTTATGTGGCTCACAATTAGGAGTAAACTAGTCACGAGTAACATGAGTAGTAACATCAATGCCACGTAGACATAAAATCTGATGTAGCAGGTAATTAATGAGTAGACAGTTGGTTGTGGTAACGTAATATGTTACTGTAACATCACATATTTTAAGGCAAGATGAGTGTTACCTACTCCCCCTGTTCCAATTTAATTGACTTGCTATGCATCACATCCATAGCAAGTCAATTAAATTGGAACAGAGAGTAATAGATATCACACTACTCCCCACTATGTAGGTAGTAACCTTAAGTAGTAACATATGCATGTTACTAGTCTAAAACCTAGTAAATATGTTACTACTCTAAGTTACTACCTTCATAATGGGAGTAATATGTGTGAAGTGTGTAGTGTCATATTTTAGGTTGTACACTCATCCTGTCTTGAAATGTGTGATGTTACGGTAACATGTTACCACAACCATCTCTCCTCATTAATTACCTATCACGTTAGATTTTTTGCCTACGTGACACTGATGTTACTATTCATGTTACTCCCACTGTGACTAGTATTACACACGCAACGGCCGGACTGCCCTCCTATTGTCGGCCGGATGTGTTGATTTTTGTGGACCAATCCTAGTTTCTTTTGTCGTCGATCGGAACTTCATTTGCCTTGTCCAAACATATAATTTTTGCCCGACAAAACGAAAAACATAGTGACGAGGTTATACTCTACGGGTACCCCAGCGTGAAGGTACCTGGTGCACGTGATGATCAAAGAAGCCCAAGGATTAATCGAAGCCCACTAAGGAAGGCCCAAGACGAAGAGTGTTTTCCAAGTTAGATCAAGTTATAGTCGGTTAAGACTTTCCATACATGTAACCTTGGTCGGTTATGTTTCCCGAGACCCAGCCTCCTATATAAAGGCTGGGAGGGTGATCGATCAGGGAGAGCAATCCATAGCCACCAAAACCTCGACGAGATCAGCAGCTCGTCGAACCCTTGTAACCCCATATTCATACCATAAATACAGACAAGCAGGAAGTAGGGGTTTTACCTCACTCGAGGGCCCTGAACCTGGGTAAATCCAGCTTGTCAGCCGTCGATTCCACCGATACTACGCGTTCTCTACCACACAATCAACCCTAGGTATAGCAACCATGGGATTGCCGAGGGCACACCTCGACAATTGGCGCCGTCTGTGGGAAAGGTAGTATTGGGCTCACGGTTTCGCCGGTTTCATCATCAAGCGGCCACCCGCCGATCGCATCTGCACAAGGTAACTCGCCTACTACATCATCAAAAAGCAAATCACCGACCACCGCTGCAAACGGCAACTCGCCGGCAAGATCGACCAGCATCAATTCAAAAAGCGATCACTCGCCAAAATCTCCAAGGAGGCTCACGCCGCACTCGATGGAAGCTCAACAAGCCTTTGCCGGACTCGAATCAGGTTTGGATATTACAGTTGGAAATTTAACTTCTTTGTCGATAAAGATGGTGTGCAGGACCTGTTAGATCCACTCGACATGGAGACACTCGACACGGAGACAATCGACAACGCTTCGACTGCAACACCATCCATCTTGGCGCGACATCGTCACAGATCGTCCCGATCCAATCGCCAAGCGACTCTGCAACATCCATGACTCGCAAGAGTTCCGTGACGAGGTGGCAAAAAGATTTGGAAGAAGCGAGATCGAATCTGCGTACCGCCCAAACAACTCAATCGAGTCACTCGACAACGTCGTCGACTGCAACGACGTCGCGGGGAACAAGGAGAACATAGATGACAACATATACCTCGCCGATCTCAACGGCCCAGAAATCCGTGCCAGCCACGAGATATTCACCTGCGACGCAGATAGCCTGGACAAAGCACTCGAAGATCTACTCGATTGCGACAGAAACCCCAGCAAGCAAAGCAACTCCAACATGAGCCTGGATGACGACGCCGAATCCATAATGCGCATTAGCAACACATGGGTGGAAGATCGGGTGGTACCGTATCAGGTATACACCGCGAGTACAGCAGAAACATCAGCAGCTGCAACATGCCGTCGACCTACAGAATACCCTTGCACAGTCACCATGCCTGACGGAACAACCACGCTGACCATCACCGCAGAGATGGCGGAAAAAGTGAGCAAAGTAATCGAAAGCTGCACAATGCTACCAGCAAACGCAACTCCGGAAGAGGTATTGACCTTACAATACTTCCAGTGGCAAGAATCGATACGGTTGAAGAACTACCGAGCAGTACTCGAAGAACGCAAAAAGCAAGCCAGCATATCGAGTGCTCGGCGAAGAGCATTGTCTACGAGTTCAACAGGCAGAAACGACCCCGCGAATAGGTCACGATTCATAAACCTCGGAGACGCAGATCGTGCAGCGGTCACTCGAAACCTAAACCCAGCCTTTATGGCAGTCGACGCGGAAGGAGTCCCCATACCTACTGAGCCAGCCGGGGCGCTGATGACGCTAGGCACCTATCTCAGAACAATCGAACCTCCTGCAGGAGACCCAAAGAGGGATCAGCACCTCCAACTGTACAAACAACTGGCAATAGCAGCAAAGCCATACAGCATCCACAAGCAACTCCAAGGAGAGATACAGATCGGGACCGTCGCAGTCGAAGTCCTCGGGGAAGGAGCAGTCGAAAAAGCTCACGTCATCATCGATCCAGCAGGAGCCACTCGAGGAGGTCATACAGCAGCAGCTCAGACTCGGAAGCAGAAATCGGGCCATGTGGAGCGCTATGCTTCACTCGACGGATCCGGGAGGCTCGTATGCCCAAAAAGTTTTCGCTAGCTACCACGCCAAAGTTCAACTGCAAACAGAGCCATCAGGCTGGTTAGAAGATTACAGGCTGGCTGTTGGATGTCAGCGCGGTACCACAACCACAGCTATGCAATACATACAACTCATGATGGAAGGAACAGCTCGCGATTGGCTCAAATCGCTACCCGAATCATACTACGATTCGTGGGAGCACTTCAAAGGTGATTTCATCAAATACTTCGAGCCTCTATGTGAGCGCCCCAAAACTTTCGAGGAGCTCCGGACCTGCAAGCAAAAGTCAGATGAATCTCTGAGATCGTACATACGGCGGTGGACCACCATCCGTAACTCAGTAGGCAACGTATCAGAAGATAGGGCAATCGACGCCTTCAAAAACGGACTCTGGAGAGAAGACTTCAAAGAAACACTTGGTCGAGAAGATCCAAAGACAATGGCGGCACTCATGGTACTCGCAACAAAGTGGGCAGATGGAGAAGACTCCGTACGAGGCACTCGACCCGTACCCTCACATGAAAATCACGAGGGTGGCAGTCGAGACCGCAGAGATAGCTACAGAGATGATCGAAGGCGCAAACGCAAGCATCGTTATCACGACGATGACCATCCAAACTTCATCGCAGCAGGCTTTGTCCAGTCAAGGGACAGCCGCGACCAAACTGACAGACGACCCGACGATCATCGTGATAATCGAGATCATCGTACGGACGACCGCCGAGGTAATCGAGACCATCGCACAGACGATCGACGTGACAGTCGAGACCACAGACGCGACGACCGCGATAGCTACAGAAGGCCAGAGTGGCGCAGGCGAGCAGACAAAGATCCTGAGCGCTCAATCGAAGAAAGGATGGATGATTATTGCAGATTCCATCTTTATAAAGGGGACGATGGTAAGCTTCGCTCTAACCACTCGCTGAGAAATTGCAGGGAATTCGATCAACTCGCGATTGAACATATACTGCGACTGCAAAAGATGGACGTGCACCTCCTCAACTAGTGCAGACTCCATCGACTACATCACAAGCACAGCCTGTTCAGGCATATCCAGCGCCGCAACAAGTACAACAAGCACAGGTATATTCCATACCACCGCAAACACAGCCTACTCAGGTGTATCCTGCACCAACACCAGCGCAACCGACGCCAGTGTACATGGTGCCAGCACAACCCGTTACGGGAACACAAATGGCAGCAGCCGTGCACCAGATGCAGCAAGGAGATGAACAAAAATATCCCGTAACTCGCGGGCAGATGAACATGATCCAGCGAGGACGTCCCTCCAATAGAGAGCAAAAATTACACACTCGACACGTCAATATGGCGGTCATGGCACCCCCAGCTATCACAGATTTTTTGAAAGGATCAGAAACTCCGATTGTCTTCAATCGAGAGGACCATCCACCCGCAGTATATCGACCAGGGCATGCAGCCTTGGTACTCGACGCCCAAATCGGAGGCTACGCCATGACCAAGGTCTTCATGGACGGAGGTAGTGGCCTCAACATAATCTTTGCAGATACGCTACGCAGAATGAACAAATCAGTCGAAAATCTGCCAAAATCCACAAGTACCTTCCACGGTATCGTCCCAGGCAAAGCAGTGCTCCAAGGCACATACAACTCGATGTTACGTTTGGAGATCCTACTCACTTCAGAACCGAGTCGATTGAGTTCGAAGTGGTCGATTGGAAGTCACAATACCATGCAATACTTGGGCGCCCCACTTTCGCTCGATTCATGGCCGTCCCACACTACGCCTACCTCAAGCTCAAAATGCCAGGACCAAAAGGAGTCATCACATCAACGGGAACTTTCAAAGGTCAGATTCATGTGACCGTGACTTCAGCAAAATCTCAGAGATGTATGGGATGGAGCAATCATTCGCCAAACTCGAGGTTTCTAACGACCGCACACTTCTGCCGGAACACAAGAGGTTAGCATCCGACAGACAATTCAATGCAACCAACGACACAAGAAAGCATCAAGTGCACCCGACTGATCCCTCAAAAACGGTCAACATATCATCGAGTCTTACCAGCGAACAGGAAAATGCGCTCGTTGAATTTCTCCGTAAAACTGGGAAATATTCGCATGGTGCCCAGCTGATATGCCAGGTGTCCCCAGAGAGTTCGCCGAGCATTCTCTACAACTCAAGCCAGGATCTAGACCAGTCAAGCAAACTATGCGCCGTGTCTCCGATCCCAAAAGAGGTGCAATCGAGGCAGAAGTTGATAGGTTACTTGCTGCAAAGTTCATTCGAGAAATCAAAAAGGCAGACTGGGTTGCTAACCCTGTACTGGTCGAAAAGAAGCACTCAGACACCCTGCGGATGTGTGTAGATTTTACAGCCCTAAACAAATGCTGTCCAAAAGATCACTTTCCATTACCACGAATCGATCAGATCATCGACTCAACAGCAGGATGCGCTCGGTTATCATTTTTGGATGCATATTCAGGATACCATCAAATTCGGATGAAGAAGAAGACGAAGACAAAACGCATTCATAACCCCACTCGGGGTCTACTGCTACACAACCATGCCTTTCGGGCTCAAAAACGCAGGCGCAACCTACCAGCGCATGATGCAAAACTGTCTACAAGAACAGATAGGACGCAATGTTCAGGTCTACGTCGACGACATCGTCATCAAGACTGAAAAGGAGGACACATTAATCAGTGATCTACAGGAGACATTCAAGAATCTCAATAGATACAACATCAAGCTTAACCCAAAGAAATGCACCTTCGGTGTCCCAGCTGGACAACTCTTGGGTTATTTGATATCTGCACGTGGAATCGAAGCAGACCCAGAAAAGATACAAGCTATACTCACAATGAAGAGACCTACCAAACTCCATGAGGTACAGCAGCTAGCTGGTCGAGTAGCAGCACTCAGTCGATTCATCAGCAAACTAGGCGAAAAAGCACTTCCATTTTACAAATTGATGAAGAAAGCAGACAAGTTCGAGTGGACGGATGAAGCTGAAGCAGCTTTCCTCGAACTCAAAAAGATGCTCACAAGTCCGCCAATCCTCGTAGCACCTAAGGAAAATGAGCCACTCTACCTATACATCTCAGCCACCAATCGAGTGGTCAGCACCGTGCTGGTGGTTGACCGCATGGAAGAAGGACATAGTCAAAGCATACAGAGGCCAGTATATTACGTAAGTGAAGTTCTTTCCCCGTCCAAACAGCGGTACCCGCAATATCAGAAATTGGCGTACGCCGTATTTATGACATCAAGAAAGCTGGCGCACTACTTCACAGAACACCCGATAACGGTGGTCAATAAATCAGCGATTGGAGACGTCCTCACAAACCCCAACGCAACGGGGCGAGTAGCAAAATGGCTCATCGAGCTGGGACCACTAGGAATCAAGTACGAACACCCGAAAGCCATCAAATCACAAGTCCTACCCGATTTTCACACCGAGTGGGTAGAAGCTCAATTGCCAGGGGTACCTGACGTATCAAATTCCTGGACCATGTATTTCGATGGATCCAAAAAGAATGAAGGAGCAGGAGCGGGCGTCATACTCATATCACCAAAAGGCGACAAACTGCGCTATATCTTGCAAATGGGTTTCGAGTTCCCATCAAATAACGAGGCCGAATACGAAGGTCTAATCCATGGCATGCGCATGGCAAAAGCCATGGGATGCACTCGACTAATGATTTATGGCGACTCTAACTTAGTTGTGCAGCAAACAATGAAGGCCTGTGATGCAATCGCAGACAACATGATCGCTTATCGGGATTTGTACAACATAATGGAGGGCAGCTTCGATGGCTGCGAACTACGACACGTAGGGAGAGAAAGCAATGAAGAGGCTGACAAATTAGCCAACATTGCTTCCACAAAAGCACCAGTCCCGCCGGGTGTTTTCTTTGAACGAATAGAGCGTAGGTCAATCGACAAACGCCATCGACACGACAGCAGCTACAGACAAGAGCAAAGCGCCAAGCACAGAGGATCCTCCGATTGAGGTACTTCTCATTGAGCCAATATGGACTCAACCTTTTCTCGCATACATACTTCGCAATGAACTACCAGAAGATACAAACGAGGCCAGACGCGTCACTCGACGAGCAAAAGCATACACCATCATAAACGGTGAGTTGTACAAACGCAGCACCTCAGGTATGTTCCAAAGATGCATTGCACTCGAAGATGGCAAGGATCTCCTTCGGGACATTCATGCCGGTACTGCGGGCACCACGCGGGCAGTCGATCACTCGTAGCCAAAGCCTTCCGAGCAGGGTTTTACTGGCCTACAGCGCTAAGGGACAGAGGACATAGTCAAAAGATGCATTGGTTGCCAGAAGTTCGCTTCCAAGCCACATGCACCCGCATCGCGCTAAAAACCATACCATTAGCATGGCCTTTTGCCCAATGGGGACTTGACATGGTGGGACCACTGAAAAATCATCAAAAGGAGGTCATACTCACTTACTAGTGGCAGTCGACAAGTTCACCAAATGGATCGAAGCTATCCCATCACAAGCTCAACAGCTTCTACGGCAGTTCGTTTCATACAATCGATCATGTATCGATTTGGAGTAATGGATAGCATCATAACTGATAATGGTACAAACTTCACGGCGGAAGAGTTCAAATCCTTTTGCAAGGAACAAAACATCAAACTAAACTACGCCTCTGTGGCACATCCACAATCCAATGGCAGGTCGAAAAGGCCAATGGACTCGTATGCAGTGGCATCAAAAAGAGACTCTTAGTACCACTCAAAAGGGCCGCGGGTGCATGGGTAGATGAACTCCATCAGTACTATGGAGCTTAAGGACCACCCAAACGCCTCCACACAGTACACACCGTTCTTCATGGTCTATGGTGCGGAAGCAGTGTTACCATCCGACGTCAAGTTTAATGCACCACGGTGGAAGCATATGAAGAAAACGACGCGAACAAGGCACTCGAAGACGCAGCCGATTTGCTGGAAGAAGCACGCAATACGGCTTTGGCACGAACAGCCGTTTATCAACAAGACCTCCGCAACTACCATAGTCGTCGATTACGCACACGGTCCTTCATGGTGGGAGACTTGGTGCTGCGGGAGAAACAGAAGAAAGTCCATAAACTTGCATCACCATGGGAAGGACCTTACATCGTCACAGAAGTCATCGAAGGAGGAGCCTATCGATTGAAGAACGCAAAGACGGGCGAAGTAGCATCAAACCCATGGAACGTGGCGCACCTGCGTCGGTTCTATGCATAGATCTCTTAACCTCATATGTAATAGCGCATAAGTCAAAGAATCAGCAAGTTTCAGACGCACTCTTTTCCCTTACCAGGGTACCTAAGGGGACTGGAAGGTTTTAATGAGGCGGCTTGCTGATCGAACACATATTTCGAATAAAGATACATGTTCCTCCATATTTCTCATATATGCCTTTACCCCACTCAAACACTCGGGGGCTCGATCATAAAAACATAAGCATCAAAATTCTAGCTCAAAAATCAGTAAACACAAGACTTACAGCCCACTCGACATACTCGGGGGCTGGGTCAAACAGAAAACCCAAACCCCACTCGACATACTCGGGGGCTGGGTCAAACAGAAAACCCAAACCCCACTCGACATGCTCGGGGGCTGAGTCAAACAGGAAACACAAACCCACTCGATAAACTCGGGACCTGGCACAAATCAAAAACACAGAAGTGTTACCAGAGGACTGCCCCGATTATACCACGATCAATCGAGTCAAAACTAAAAACGGCGTCCTCTACGATCAAAACTCTGAACATTGGGCTCACACAGGAAAGTCTTGTCAAAACAGCAAGCGCACACCTACGACGTCAAGAATGACGTCAAGTGAGAAGACAACATCTACAATCGACACAAGATTCAAGACTACAATCGACACAAGATTCAAGACTACAATCGACTGGCAAAAGTACTCCCATGGGAGCGCATCAAAAATTTCTTGTGATTTATCGAAAAGAAACAAAGTTATTGAGATTATCCTCTACTCCAAATGAAATAAAGCATAATCTCGGGGGCTACTCCCATGGGAGCGCTGTCGCGCTCTCATAGACTTCAAAAAAGCAGAAAATTTCGATTGGCCAAAGCAGTGCAGAAGGATGATTTGAGATTGTCCTCTATTGCAAGGCAAATAAACCACAATCTCGGGGGCTACTCCCATGGGAGCGCCGTCGCGCTCCCATAGATTTCAAAACAAGGTAAGAAATTCACTCAACTACAGACTCGACTAAAATGCATTAAGTACTTCACAAATCAAAGAATCATACTTCATAAATTCCCGAACTATGCCAATCGCAGATGTTTCGGATGCTGCATACGCAAATGCAAAGGGAAGACCCGCCGAGCAATCGAGATGGGCCGAGGGACGCTCCAACAGTGTTTTCCCTTGAATTTTTTCGTGTCAACAGACATGATGAAAATCCTGACGGACGCGTTAGGTATCGAAAGTTAAACTGCAGAACGAATCAGTAAGACCTACAACGGCCTGAGTCGAGTCTGTCCAGTATGTTCCAGCTTCGAGTCCGGGGACTCGAACTTGATTGAAGGCTAGTATGGTTTCACCCAAATGTGCGGTTAACTGAGCTCGATTTTCGAGTGAATCAGGCCTACTATGTCAATATCCCTAGGCAAAAGTTTCAAAAGTGTTCCAGCTTCGAGTCCGGGGACTCGAACCTGATTGAAGGCTAGTATGGTTTCGCCCAAATGTGCGGTTAACTGAGCTCGATTTTCGAGTGAATCAGGCCTACTATGTCAATATCCCTAGGCAAAAGTTTCAAAAGTGTTCCAGCTTCGAGTCCGGGGACTCGAACCTGATTGAAGGCTAGTATGGTTTCGCCCAAATGTGCGGTTAACTGAGCTCGATTTTCGAGTGAATCAGGCCTACTATGTCAATATCCCTAGGCAAAATCTTTCGACTGCGTTGCAGGCTCGAGTCCGGGGACTCGAGTTTGACTGAAGACTAGTAAGGTTTTGCTCAAGTAAGCAGTTAACTGAGCTCGATATTCGAGTGAATCAGGCCTACTATGTTAATATCCCTTGGTTAGCATACACATACAATCGAAACAAATTAAGAGTAGAAGGACTATCAGGAGCATAAAAAGCAAGGACTATGACGTGCACGATGAAATGAGTACATGCTCGATTCTTCAAGTCAAGCAAGTACTCGGGGGCTAATGACGAGGTTATACTCTACGGGTACCCTAGCGTGAAGGTACCTGGTGCACGTGATGATCAAAGAAGCCCAAGGATTAATCGAAGCTCACTAAGGAAGGGCCAAAACGAAGAGTGCTTTCCAAGTTAGGTCAAGTTATAGTCGGTTAAGACTTTCCATACATGTAAACCTTGGTCGGTTATGTTTCCCGAGACCCAGCCTCCTATATAAAGGCTGGGAGGGTGATCGATCAGGGAGAGCAATCCATAGGCACCAAAACCTCGGCGAGATCAGCAGCTCGTCGAACCCTTGTAACCCTCATATTCATACCATAAATACAGACAAGCAGGAAGTAGGGGTTTTACCTCACTCGAGGGCCCTCAACCTGGGTAAATCTAGCTTGTCAGCCGTCGATTCCACCGATACTACACGTTCTCTACCACACAATCAACCCTAGGTATAGCAACCATGGGGATTGCCGAGGGCACACCTCGACACATAGTATGTTCTTTTCAGTTTAGAATCAATGTTATTTATGTTCCACGAACCCTCGAGCTTTAGCAGTTCGAATTGTGTAGCAGTATAGGCGTGGAGTGTGTCGATATGGCTTCTATGTGCCGAGTAGTCATTTATTTTCAAATTTTAAAAAATGACATTAATAAGTATGTATGTAAAGTTTCACTAAATAATAAGTCATGTTTTGGTCTACATAACAAGACAAAATGATGAAAAGAATAGAAAATCTCCTCCACACATGATATTTGTGTGTCTAGATCACTCTCATAATATGTTCATAAGATTTAGTAGTTAGATATTAGGCCACTATATCTACTCATTCATATACATATTTAAAGATTTTTGAGTTTTTAAAATAAAGTTTTCAAATAATTCAAATAAAGGGCTACCTGATCCAAAATGATTACTGTATTGGTGTGTTCAAACTTCAAAAAAGTACGTCATGGTTATGTCCATATGTTTGCACCGATCTCTGTGTCTCAACTGTGTCTCTTGAAAATGTTGTTTTTTCCATTTCAAAGTTGCTTTTGTCCCCATAAATAAATATCACGAACGCAAGCCGTTTTCGCTCGTAGTAGTTACGTAGTACGTCATGTCGATCTACCAACGCTAGGTTCTTGGGAATTCATTGGGCTCGCATGGCTCGTCCTTATGGTCCGAAAGGTGAGACTCTGAATTTTGAAGGCGACATATAATATTAAATCCCGGAATACTAATTCCAAGAGAAAAATGCAAATTTATGTATTATGTTACTCCCGGCTGCTGACCGTACATATACAGCTACTTCCCCGTTCACAATTACATTACGTTTAGCACTTTAGTCAAGGTCAAATTGTAAATATGGAGGAAAAAGTATGAACACCTATCATATGAATTTAATATTATTGAAGTCATCATAAAATATATTTCTATATTATATACTTTTATCTTATAGATATTGATATTCTTGCGTATATGTGAACGTATTGCACTAAATGTGCATGACAACTAACAACTTAGGTCTCGTTTGGCACCAGCCGGAATCATGGAGTTCATTTGTGATTCCATACCAAACCTATTTGGTTGTCATGAAATTGGACATGTCATTCATTTGAAAATCTAGCAAATACCTATTATATGTTATGTCAATTCATTTCTCTAATCTTGTCATTTCACTTTCCAAATGAAATAAAATGATGACAGCCAAATGAAATGAAATGATGGGTGCTAAACGAGCCCTTACATGTTTTATGTGTGCTAAGATTGTCTTCATTAGCACACGTATTCATATCTAAATCTAGTTAAGGAGTTGGGTTTTAGTACCTGTCCGTGCAGATATGAAAAGTTACTTAATTTATAACTAGGAAACATGCCCGTGCGTTGCAACGGGAGAAAAAAAATCCGCATAGGGAGGCATACAAAATAAATTTTCATTGATACAACTACTGCGTGTCGCCAAAAAAGGATGTACACGTAGATATTCTATATTTAGGGCTTGTGTAAAAATTCTACCGTTCTGGAAATGGCAGCTTCGGCTTGGCGGGTGGAACTGAAGTCGCACATCCGTTTTTCCGATTGTTTTATATATTCTAAAACATATATTTTAATTAGGGTGCCGTAGTACAATATTGTAGGCTAGGTGTAGTCTGATACTCCAGAAAAACGCATATTGAACCCACGGTGTAGTCGCATCGTTACTTCACTTCTGGTGCACATGATGGCTTACACTCCTATACGATTTTTATTTTTTCGCTGATAGCGAGGAACAGCTCCACATTATCTACGGAATAGAATACTGAGATAAAGGATGGAAAGGAGAGTGCGCGTGAGTGTTGGCTTTGTGGCCGAGCATGGCGACCATGGCAGCGGATGCTCGAGGCTTGAGAGGAACTAAGCTGAGCCCGAAGCACTCCCAGCTGCCGTATGTTTCAGACCGGTGACCACGTATGGCAGCTCGGCGTGAGAAGCAACGCAAGGCGAACAACACCGTGTCCTGTGGGAGCACGTCGTCGTGGACAGCATCGTCTGGCCCTCGAAGCGACTCCATCTCAGGGTGAGAATGATGCGGGTTCACGTGGTTATTTCGGGGCGGGTTTCCATTTGGTAGCTGAATGGATGGGCTGAGATGGGTTTTATGAACGTTTTGGTTTGGACTGGTGCTGGTCGTCATCTACTCCACGAGGCAGGACGCCCCGTCCAGAGAGAACTCCTCGCCCATGACCACACGGAGATGGTCCGGTTGGCGGATCCGCTCACGAAGTCCAGCCCGGCCACCGTGAGGCACAGCCGCACAGCACGGCCATCTTGTGCCCGCGCAGCACGCCGCCGTTACTCGGCGCTTCTCCTGACCGGCACCCTGCCGCCACTGCCAGTGCATGACGGCCCCGTCCGAGCAGCCCGTAAACGCCAGCGCGTCGAAGCCCGCCGCGGCGTCCCAAGACCCGGAGCGGAGGCGGCCGACGTCGACATCCACGCCGAGGTACGACATGGCTTCAAAGTGGCGCAGCCAGACTGAGCAGCTCCGCTTCCGGTGCTCGGTCTCCACGTAGTACGACATAGCGACTTAGCGAGGACATGGAAGGACATGGCCAAAGCATTTTTTACTTGGCGGTGGCAAGTGCTGTAATTTTGATCAAAATTAGGGGCAAGAAAAAAAAACGAACCGGTATATATGACTTATGAGTGGCAGTGGTGGGTAACTATGTGATTTGGTGGAAGGGTAAAATCCGCAAAAAAAATAACGTACCACAGGAAACCTTAATGCTTTTATTATTAGGTATAGAGACTGAGCAGCTCCGCTTCCGGTGCTCGGTCTCCACGTAGTACGACATAGCGACTTAGCGAGGACATGGAAGGACATGGCCAAAGCATTTTTTACTTGGCGGTGGCAAGTGCTGTAATTTTGATCAAAATTAGGGGCAAGAAAAAAAACGAACCGGTATATATGACTTATGGGTGGCAGTGGTGGGTAAATATGTGATTTAGTGGGAGGGTAAAATCGGCAAAAAAAATGATGTACCACAAGAAAGCTTAATGATTTTATTATTAGGTATAGAGGTATAGATAGGCTCGTGATCTAAATTGGACACTAAGGACAACCGACTATTAGCACATACTAATACTCCATCGTGCTAATTAATCCGATCTCTCACGTCAATTCTAACCCGTGTAGTAGGCCGTAGAATGCTACTACTAGTAGCGTTTAGCTAGGATCGATATACTTGGCTCCCAACATCTAGCGATCGCACGTCGCCGTTGACGTGAACACGCTCGATCTGCGCGCTGGTAATTAGGCATCAGCCGTCTTGTCGCCGTCGCCGCACGTGTCGACGTGTGCGCGCCGCCGACCGGTGTACGACTACTGGTGGTAGTCATCCTCGACGACGACGGGGGGCGGACGCGAGCAGCTAGGAACTCCACCTGAGCACTCCACTTGCCAAAATTGACATGGAGCTGACAAATTAACCCTAGTGCAGGTCAGCTCAAATGATAAGCCCCATGCTAGCTAGCTACCTGCTACAGTACTATGTGTATAATTATTATTTTCTTCGATCGGGTGCAAATAGTCGTACTGTATTATGTGTGTATATCTATTCAGATAACAAAGAACATAATGATCGGTGGCAAGAGGATAAAGAAAATAACTGCAACTTTCCAGCTTGTTTTGGTAGGAGCCCATGCATGCTGCTTCTAGTAGCAGGTAGTGTGTGTGCCACAAATTATTGGCGGATAAAATGAAGTGGATATACGTATAGTTGTTGGTGGGATGGAGGAGAATAAATCAATGGGATGCGGATGACCCAGATGCACGCATGCACGGCCGATCAGCATGCAAGGAGTTCAATTACATGAAGAAATCCGTTTGAATGTACCTGCCTGCAGCATCGATCTCTTGACCATTCCGCTTCAGTGCTCGTTGATCAGCAGCCACACAGAACGACACGCACGTAATTAAATTAATCGATTTTTTTAGAAACAAGGCAAAAGCTTTGCCTATTTCTTTATTAAGAGAGAAGTTTGGTTACAAAGCAAGCCAAAGGTTTGAATAAAAGGTCTACACTCCCAGTTGAAAATCAGCGCACGTGACCTGGTGCATCGTAAGCTTGAAGTGTTCGCGCGCGAGCTGATAGGGAAAATTTTGGATACCGAACTTGTTCTTCTATATAGCTGGAGTGGATATACATCAATCTACTAGTGCCGTCGAGAACCGATCAATTCTTAGAAAAACAAACTTGTTTTCTTGACCATTCCGTTACCTATAGTCAAGAATTTTAGATATAATTACTGACCGTTTAACTTTCCTCCTCCATTTATAACATAACTTTTTGGTTACTGAAGTGATAGTGCAATGATTGTTGATTTGGCGTGCAGTTTGGTCTAAAGCAGTATAAAGTGTTGAGGCCAATGGGGCAAGCTAGCCCGGAGAAGAAGGAACCACAAGTAGATTTTTTGAAGTAATTAAAGAACCACAAGTGATCAATACGAACATAAGACAACACGTATCATAGGGCCATAGTACAAGTAACATAGATAGTACCATGCTCGGAAAAAAGATGATGTTGGTAACATATTAGTACAACACAATTGAGAAACCACAAACTAAATAGCCACTGCAATAGGGAAATGATAGAATACGTATAGGACTTGTGTATGTAAACCTATTGTAACTCTGTTGTATTTGTCAATATATAAGCACGGACGCCACCCACGTTAGGGTTGTGCGTTTCACCACAAAACCTATTTGTCTTATATGGTATCAGCCTAAAATCGATCTAGCCATGTCTTCCGCCGCCGCCGTCTCCGACGCCTCATCGTCTCTCTCCACGGCGCCTTCAGCTGCCGAGTTCGCTGCGCTGCAGCCTCCCTCCGCCATGAACTCCGCAGCTCCTTCGACTGGTCCGATCTACTTCGGCCATCATCTCACCATCAAGCTCTCCGCCGAGACCTATCTTCTCTGGCGTGCGCAGGTTGTCTCCCAGCTCCGGAGCAACCTCCTCCATGGGTACGTCGAGGGCACCTATCCGTGTCCCTCCGCCACCATCTCCACTACCAAGGAAGGTGGCGCCCCGGAGGTCATGCCCAACCCGCCTTTGCGGCTTGGGTCCAGCAAGATCAGGCCATCCTGTCGGCCTTCAATGCATCCTCGACGCCGACTGTCGGCGCCATGATTATGTTCGCCGAAACCTCGGCGCAGGCGTGGACCATCATCGGGCGCACCTTCGCTGCTCGTACTTCGGCTCGCGCCTCTCACATCCGTTCCGAGCTTGGCCGGATGCAGAAACTGGACTCCTCTATTGCGGAGTACTTCGCAAAAGTTCAGACCCTCGCGGATACGCTGGCGTCCATTGGACAGCCGCTCCAGCCCTATGAGTTCACCAACTTCATCCTTGATGGCCTTGACGAGGAGTACGATTCGATCGTCGAGCTGGTTCGCGACCGTGAAGTTCCTATGCCATCACATGATCTCTACGCTCGCCTCCTCTCGACGGAGCAGCCTCTCGAAGCTCGACGCGCCGTCACCCATCAGGCGAACATGGCTCGCTTCGGCAAGCAGTCCAAGCCGGGGAACTCCTCGTTCTTCCGTCCTGGCTCATCTACCACGAAGACGGGTGGTGGTTTTGCGCCACGCCCTGGCCCAGCTCCTGGTGGTCGCCATGTCCCAGCTCCCGATGCTCGCTCTACTGGTCGTGATGATGCGCGCACTGGCGCGCCCCGTGCCGCCACGATCTGCCAGCTCTGTGATGAGCCTGGCCATGTTTCTGCCCGCTGCTTCAAGCGGTTCAACAAGTCCTTCCTGGGTATGCACAATGATGGGCGATTTCTAGCTCGTCAGCTTGCGATGGCTAATCATGTTTATGGTCTGCCGGCACAACCTGAGGGACACACGACTACGCTTCCAGTTGATCCTACTTGGTATGCGGATTCTGGAGCTACTGATCACTTTGCTGCGGAGATGGAGAAGCTTCACATGAGGGAAGTCTATCAGGGCAAGGACCAGGTTCACACGGCCGACGGTTCAGGTATGCGCATACTTCACGTTGGTCAAGCAATCCTCCCTACTCCTTCCTCTAGGCCTCTTTATCTTCGCAATGTTCTTCATGTTCCCTCAGTCACTAGGAATCTGTTGTCCGTCCATAAACTTTCTCATGATAATAATGTTCTTGTCGAGTTTCATCCTAACAGTGTTTTTGTTAAGGACCTGGACACGCGGGCAATAATTCTTAGAGGTCGCTGGCGTGGTGGCTTGTATGCGCTTGATGCTCCTGCAGTCAAACAAGTTCTCAGTGCTGTTAAGGCTTCGTCTACACAGTGGCACGCTCGCTTAGGCCATCCTTCATCTCAGATTGTTCAGCATGTCCTTAGTCGTAATGAACTTCCCACGGTGTCCAATAAAAGTAATTTAGTGTGTGATGCCGGTCAGCAAGGCAAGAGTCATCAGCTACCGTTTTCGCTTTCTCAGCATGTAACAACTGCTCCTTTAGAGCTTATTTATTCAGATGTGTGGGGCCCAGCCCAAACTTCAGTCAGTGGTCATAATTATTATGTCAGTTTTGTGGATGCTTATAGTCGTTTCACATGGTTATATCTTATTAAACGTAAGAGTGATGTCTTTGATGTTTTCTTACAATTTCAATCTCATGTTGAACGTCTTCTTAATCACAAAATTGTGCATGTTCAGTCTGACTGGGGTGGCGAGTACATTAAACTTGATGCCTTCTTTCATAAGATAGGCATCTCTCATCGGGTCTCCTGTCCACACACACATCAACAGAATGGTAGTGCTGAGCGAAAACATCGTCACATAGTTGAAACGGGTCTTGCTTTGCTTGCTCATGCCTCTGTCCCGTTTCGTTTTTGGAGTGATGCCTTTGTTACTGCGTGCTTTCTTATCAATCGCATGCCTACTCGAGTTATTCATATGCAAACTCCCCTTGAGCGTCTTCTTGGTGAAATTCCTGATTATACCTTTTTAAAGGTTTTTGGGTGTGCTTGTTGGCCTAATCTTCGTCCTTACAATAAACATAAACTTGAGTTTCGTTCTAAAAAATGTGTGTTTCTAGGGTATAGTCCTCTTCACAAAGGTTACAAGTGTCTCCATGTTCCCTCCAATCGTGTCTACATTAGTCGCGATGTTGTCTTTGATGAACTTGTGTTTCCGTTCTCTAATTTGCCATCACATGAGTCTCCTTCTACTTCTTCTGTTTTACCTGTTTCGCTTGACCAATTTGAAGATTATGCACATGCCCCGTCGTTGCTACCTAACCATGGTGCAGGTACTGGTAGAGGCGCCCGGCTTGAGCTCCTAGATGATGCTCCATCACCTTCTGATCATGTCGATCATGCGGGTCTTGATCCCATGCAGCGAACTGGGTCCCTGCCTCCGTTGCCTGGACTTGGTTCACGACCGGTGCACCACGGTGTCGCCTCCACACCACCGCCGCGCACCCACGCGCGGGATGCTGCCTCGTTTTCGACCCCACCTACGACCGAGTCCACGGGATCTTCTACGTCTCCCGGTGCTGAGGTCCCGTTTCCGCCGGATCCAGCTGAGCTCGCGGACGAGTCGCCATCTGTGATGCCGCCGTCTCCTGTGCCTGATCTGGTACTTGCTCCTACTGTTCCGCTCCCAGCTGACTCTCGTCGACCTGTTACTCGCAGCCTCCGTGGTGTTCATCAACCAAGAAAGCTGACTGATGGCACTGTTGCCTGGTTAGCTACATGTATGGCTCAGGCTGCTGCTGATCCACATTCTGAGCCTCGTCATTTTCGTGCTGCTATGGGTATTCCGCATTGGCGTGCCGCCATGGAGTTAGAGTTTGCTGCGTTGATCAAGAATGGTACTTGGCGGCTTACTCCCCCTCGGCCTGGTATTAATATTAGTGACTCTAAATGGGTTTTCAAAGTCAAGCGACACGCAAATGGTACTATTGAGAGGTATAAAGCTCGATTGGTTGCTAAAGGTTTCAAACAACGTTATGGATTGGACTATGAGGACACTTTCAGCCCAGTGGTCAAACCTACAACTATTCGTTTGCTTCTCTCGCTTGCAGTTACACGTGGATGGTTTATGCGTCAGTTTGATGTTCAGAATGCATTTCTGCATGGGGTTCTTGAAGAGGAGGTTTTTATGCGCCAGCCTCCTGGTTTTGAGGATTCTGATCGTCCTCATCATCTCTGTCGTCTGTCTAAGGCTATTTATGGTCTCAAACAGGCGCCCCGTGCGTGGCATGCCCGTCTTGCTACAGTGTTGCGACAACATGGTTTTCAGGAGTCTACTGCTGACACATCCTTGTTTATTCTTCAGCGGTCTGATGTCACTATATATCTTCTTGTGTATGTTGATGATATTATTGTCCTCAGCTCCTCGTCTCAGGCTATTGATCGTCTACTTCTAGGACTTCGTCAGGCGTTTGCAGTTAAGGATCTTGGTCCCCTTCACTATTTTCTGGGTATTGAGGTAGCTCGTCGTTCTGGTGGTCTCACGATGACTCAGCGCAAGTATGCTCTTGATCTCCTTCGCCGCGCTGGTATGTTGAAGTGTAAGCCTGCCGACACGCCCATGTCTGCCACTGTCAAACTTTTTCCTGCTGATAGTCCGGTTTTGCCTGATGAGGATGCCACTAACTACCGGAGTATTGTTGGTGGTTTACAGTATCTTCTTCTTACCCGGCCTGATTTGTCTTTTGCGGTTAACCGAGTTTGTCAGTTCCTTCATATGCCTACTGAAGGTCACTTGTCTGCTGTTAAGAGGATCCTGCGTTTTGTTAGTGGTACTCTTGATCATGGACTACTCTTGCGTCCGTCAGGATCTCATTCTATCTCTGTTTATTCTGATGCTGATTGGGCTGGAGATGTCACAGACAGGATCAACCGGGGGATATGCCCTCTTTTATGGTGATAGTTTGATCGCCTGGAGTTCTCGGAAACAGGCTACTGTGTCTCGTTCTAGCACAGAGTCTGAGTATAAGGCTGTTGCTAATGCAACTGCTGAATTGATCTGGGTGGAAGCGTTGCTTAAGGAACTTGGTGTTCGACAGGATTCTCCACCTGTCTTATGGTGTGATAATATGGGTGCTACATATCTCTCTTCCAACCCAGTCTTTCATGCACGGACGAAGCACATTGAGGTTGATTTTCACTTCGTACGTGAACGTGTTGCTCAAAAGATGTTACAAGTCCGGTTTGTTACCTCTCGTGATCAGCCTGCCGATATCTTCACGAAGCCGCTGCCACTTCCATTGTTTCAGGAGTGTAAGCGCAATCTTCACATGTTTCCCATAGTTGAGATTGAGGGAGGCTGATAGAATACGTATAGGACTTGTGTATGTAAACCTATTGTAACTCTGTTGTATTTGTCAATATATAAGCACGGACGCCACCCACGTTAGGGTTGTGCGTTTCACCACAAAACCTATTTGTCTTATAGGAAACACATGACTTAGTGTCGTAATTAACAAAGTATTGATCATTAAGTTACTCCTATTAATTCTTGATAACTTGAGTTAGATTCATGCCTCCCAGAAAAGCCTTATGCATTTATCGAAAAAATCACTTATATATTACAAAAGAAAGCCCGATGTCACCGGTGTCGACGTGTCAACCTTTGAGTTTAAAAAAGGTATGTGACACGTGTAGAGCCAGCTGGATCGACGCGCACAAAAGTCTTGGTGTGATTATCCGAACTTACCACACGTGCAAGCAAGACCGGTATATCCACAAGAGCATCCTTAAGTCCTTGCTTCTTCGTACCTTGTCTCACGACGTTGTTGTGAGAGTCCCAACTTGTCTGACGTGTTCACGTGGTTAGATGGTACTGTGTAGTACGTGGGCACACCACGTGTGTGTACATATGAATATATCGATTCAGATTAGAAAAAATCGAAAACATAAGATCGCCTCAGCTGCTGAGTAGCTGGAATATGCATGCTCAAATCGATGCCCCAGCAGCTGATCGAGTAGCTGGAATCGATTGCCTCACTGCATACGCACGAGGCATGACGTACATGGAGCTATGGGTTTCAATCTTCGGTTCTGTAGGATATCTGCATGCATCCATCCATGTGCAGTATTGGCCGGCGGATGTGTAGAGCGATAGGCTAGTGTAGTGTGCCGTTGCACTCAGCGCAAAAAGATTTCGGTAGCTCTTCGTCCTCTCCTCATCGATGTGCCACCATCAACCTCACCGGCCGGCCTCCACATTGAACGATACATTAAGCTAGCATGCATGTGTAGCTATCTACCTCTTGTTCAATCGTTAGCTAGCTACAACCTCTTCTTTCTCGGTTCTCTCTTTCTTTCTCTCACGTAGAAAAATAATGATAATTAGTTAAAGGTGCTGTTGTTGGTGGCTAAAGAAGCAACCCGGATAGCGTTCTCCCACGTTGGAACCTGCAGCCTAATGCACTGAGTACAGTCGACCAGAAAAAGATTCGTGATAATCACCGGCGCCACTACATACATATATAATCTGATTTTTACTACAACGTGAGGTTCCTCGAAAGACATGTTAATGCACGACTTGACTAGCTAGCACGACGATCGACTGCCGTAAGAACTAAGAAGCTAGGTAGGCTACCGGTTCCAAATCAGATGATAAGCCTGCCAACCCGATCTGATCGACCAGGTATTACTTGTGCATGGAAGTGACACTTCTCAAGCTACTGGCTGCAGTGGCAGACATGTACGCCATGCATGTCGTCACCCACCTCGACATATATTTAAACTCTTGGAAAGGCACCTGAGCCATAGCCATATATACATATATGCTGTGACATGAAGTGTACTCTCTTTGTGAGAACCTTCTCGTCGATGGATTTTTCGGTTAGGAGATCTAGAGATTAAAGCAACACTTCGTAGTACCAGCAGCACTCTCAAAAGAGGCAGACGAATGAGACCTTAACGGGAGGGAGAAGGTCGATCAAGTGATAACAACTTGACGCTTATCCCTTCGAGATCGCTCTCCGTGCAGTGTCACCAGCTTAATTCTTCAAGTAACAAAGAAAACAGATTGAATATATAGTCCAAGAATATAATAACTGGTCACTGGTTTACCACTGGACGACGCAGCGGCCGGGAGATGTGCGTAACTATCTGGACAAAAGCAAAGACGCAATTAAGCAAGCAAGCGGCAGGAAGCTCGGTTAAGCATTGCATTGCATGGAGTATAGTGGAGCAGTGATATGCAACTTGTCTGTTAAGAAAAGGATTGGAAAGGGTAAGATCGACGTGGTTGGTTGTGGTAATTAATTACCAACGTGCGGTAAATCTCATTGGTCCGGAGGTCAGAGGTGAAAAGTGAAGGAAAAGATTTGGCCGACGGCGTACGTATCTGACAGGTGTTGGCGTCGGCGTGGCGTAGAACGTCTGTACATACATACAGCGTACAAACGAACACGCGGAAGCTGGGTGGTACGTGCAAAGTGGTAGAAAAACGCACGCTACGGCAGTAGCGTAGTCCTCTCTTTTGGGCTAAAGTGACATACCAGATGAAGCATCTCGACTAGACAACAAAGTCAAGACGGTTAACATACCACGAGATGTGTTTTCACCATCCAAGTGTAAGATGCGCATGCAACCATGCAGAGGTACAGGGAAATCCAAAGATTTTTCCAGAAGACAGCAGAATATTCCGTGACAATGAACAGTAGTGAGCTCCCATTTTACCAGTGATTTGATTTCTGAAGATGATTGTGTGGTGAATAAAATTTAGTAAGCTGTATGTGTGTGGTCTGTGGTTTTCTTGAGCTTTGCCTTTTTTTTAACTGGAAGGATAAATTCAGAGTGAGACTTGTCCACAGCATCTCAGACTGCGAGCGTAGGTTGAGCTCAAGGCGCTTAACCATTCTACCGCCCAGGTTCGATGAATGTTCCTACTTCCGAGCCTCCGAGTGTGGTGGTGGATTTTTACCTCACGTAACTGTACTTTGCTGCCAGAATAGAACACAAGAGAATGGAACTTTCGCTGTCAGGCTGTGAAAAACAAAGTTCCCTGCAGTCGCTAACACGAGGTTTGGGCCGGATATTGGTGTTGGTTACCATCCCGAAAAGGGGTCTTCTGGGTATGGTTGTGTGACTGTGACACAATGCTTGCTGGGCTCATGCGTGGACCTAAACTGGCAAATGGCCTTGTGCACATCGTAAGAAAGCCCAGTTTTATTCCCCAGCTCATCTACCCGTAATCATAGGCCGATCGAAACCCAAACATTTTTTTTTCGATTCTTTTCTTCGTTGTACCTGTACTGATCGAAGAGAAAAATTCCCCCGTTTAGCAAAAAAAAAAAAAAAAAAAAAAAGAAAAAATTCCCCCTCACATCGGAGAAAAGAAACTTTTGACCTGCAAATGAGTGAAATATTTTTCAACAATCCACATAAGAGTGGAACCAATGAAAGATACACAGGTTCTCTACTAAATCTTTGAGAAAGGATCGTCGCACGTACGTTGATGCTGACGTGTTCAACATAGATCGATCACAGAATTTTCATCCCTAGCCGAGTTCGAGACAGCACCTCAGACAAGGGTACGAAGTAAGCGGTTTGACATTCTCTGGTAAGAAATCTTGTGTTTACACCGGAGTGCGCATACTCATCGTCCAAACCATCTCTACCATCATTTGAGCGGCTAAGTACACCTCGCTAGCCGGATATCATTGAAGCAAATACTAGAAGCCAGTACCATCGTTTAAAAAAAAATCAGACTAGATGATGGTCCAACCGGTGACTCTGGCGATCTTCTTAAGGCCTACAAACCGTGCTCGCCAATAGGATTTGAACCTAGATCGCCGAGAGAACATGCGGAAGCAGCAAAATCATCGAAATAACCAACAAGCCTAACTTAGTTACTTATCAAATGTAAACAATAATACTTATTTGACATCTATTTCCTTGAATATCAGTACATAAAGATGGACACGTACCATTGAGGAGGCCAATCATGGTGCTTTGTTGGCCGATGTGGTAGCGGCGACTTTACCGTAACACATCACCCTCTGGGAGATGATGTCACGCTTGCATTTTATTTAAAATTTACTAAAAGAAAAACACTTCAGTTTGCAGCGGGTAATGATAGACTCATATGGGGATGAGTGTGACGGTGAATACTGCGCACACTCAGATTATAGGTCTTTCTTCGCGGCTACAACTGATGATCCAGTAGGTGATCAGGTTTGGTGACCAAGGGCATCGATGAGCTGCAAAATTTTCGTTGGTGGCAAAATATCGTTGTTGGACGGTGAATTGGTTCGCGCGACAAGGCCTTCAATTGCCCTGCCTTGCCCACTATGTGATCAGGAGCAAGAATCTATTTCGCACTTGCTCCTGCGATGCTTCTTTTCACAGGTGGTGCGGCATGACATGCTAGAGAACCCTTACACATTGGTGGGCTCTCTCAGATATTGGGAGCATGATCGACTTCATGTTTAGACGCTGATGATACATGTCATGTGATGATATCGATGACACGGGTGCTTGGCACAATTCGGACGGAAGCTCAGTAATGGAGGCGAATGAGGCTTATAGGTGGAGACATTCTTGATAGTGGGGCACCAATGCCGACGGCGTGGTCAATAGACACGCAATTGATTTTTTTTTCTATGTTTTCGTGGGTGTTGGATGCGAGAGCGCACACATGACCTTTTGGGCTGTGTTTTCATTGTAGCGTGGACTGGCATACTCGTTTTCTATGAAAATGATACATCTTTCCATGACATATTCTTGAAAGTTATACTCCCTATCGAATGGTATGAACCGACAGTAGGACCGGTGAACCAACAACCACACCAGTTCGGTCACCGGGCTCGGTTTTTGAAGTATGGATTGGATGTAGTACTCCTTCCCTTTTTCTAGCTATAGTCGCATCACGTTTGGTATAAAAAGGAACATGCATGTTTGATGCCTCCGTAAGAGACACTATGCATACCACCTGCGGATAACACGCATGACTTGACGCCTTTGCATTAGGCGTCCCAGAGATGACTGAACGCCTCCGCAATAGACAACGTGCGTAGCACATATCAAATCGAAAGGTGGAAGGGCCGTACCATACTTCTGGTCTCCGTGATGTCCATCACGATCTCTGGACCCGTGACGTCCACACGACCATGGTGATCGTCGCCACTATTGCCAAACGCGTGCTCCACGATTTAACCAGGACGACTGCCGGCACACCATGCCTCCCATACGTACGATGATGTCTCGCTGCCGGCGAGACCTCGCTGTGAATAGGTCCGTGTGGGGTCACATAAGCGCCACACTTAAGTCGGTTTAGATTTTTTAAAGCCCGTTTAGATTTTTTATATATCTAAATCGATGCGATTAACTAACCGTTTGACCTGAAATTGAGATTCCATGTTTTTATTTCGAATCACAATGCGAAGACATCGGGTGGCTCCCGATGACGATTATCACATATGGAAATCTTACACGGTTTTAATTTAGCTATGCCTCGTGCCCGCACTTCCTGACTCCTTAGGCGTACCTGCCCCCATCTAACCCATACACCACCGTAAGAATGGCTTCCCAGTGACGCTCGGAGAGACCAGGTCAGGTGCCTTCGTCTAGAAGAAAATGCTCCCACAGACTATCGGGGCGGCAATTTCCACCAAGACAAGACAAGCAATACCTACGTGTGCTTGTGCACCAAATCGACAGGCCGGTGAGGTGACCCCATCCCATGGCTGCGGAAAAGACGATGCGGCGGATGACAAAACACGGTGTCTTTAGTCATCGGAGTCGCGCGTTTAACAACGCCGCGGGTGGCCGGCTCCGGCACCACCCTCCTCGGTCGTAACGGAGGCCGTTCAACACTTACCTATCCGGCTATCCGCCCCGCCACCAGAAATCTTCTCTAATTTGATCACAATTCCAACCTCCGGTCCTGCCAGATCATCGGTAGACAAACCAATGTCTTGCTCTTGATGGTGGAGAGTGACCCAGTCCTATAAAAACCCGGGGCCGGCCAGTGGCATGCTCGCATCGCACACATCGACCCTGCAAGGAACACTCACTCACTCTGTCCCCGTGATCATCATGTTCGGGCACGGGCACAAACACCACCCTCCACCTCCGGCGCCGGCCGGTGGCGGCGGCTACCCGCCTGCGCCGATGGCCCAGCACGAGCCGACGTTCAAGATCTTCTGCCGCGCCGACGAGGCCTACTGCCTCACCATACGCCACGACGCCGTCGTCCTCGCTCCAACGAACCCCCGCGACGAGTACCAGGTATATGGACCGTGCATGACCGGCGTTACCCAGATTAATTTGCATTTCAACTACATGTACACGTACACGTAAGTGACATGCATATACGTGCAGCACTGGTACAAGGACATGAGGCACAGCACGCGGGTGAAGGACGCGGAGGGCCACCCGGCGTTCGCGCTCGTGAACCGCGCGACGGGCCTCGCCGTCAAGCACTCCCTCGGCCAGTCCCACCCAGTGAAGCTCGTGCCCTACAACCCGGACTACCTCGACGAGTCGGTGCTGTGGACGGAGAGCAACGACGTCGGCAAGGGCTTCCGCTGCATCCGCATGGTCAACAACATCCACCTCAACTTCGATGCACTCCATGGCGACAAGGACCACGGTGGGGTGCACGATGGGACCGGCGTCGTGCTCTGGGAGTGGTGCAAGGGAGACAACCAGAGCTGGAAGATACTGCCCTGGGGCGCAGGCGGCGACGCTTACGCACCGCAGCAGCCAGCATACGGCGGCGCCGGGTACGGGTACGGTGCCGGCGGTTCGTCGGGAGGCCCCCAGGATCCCTACGCGCCGCCGCCTGCGCATGGAGGTGGAGGGTACGCGCCGCCGCCGGCTCCGTATGGGGGTGGAGGGTACGCGCCGCCGCCGGCTTCATATGGAGGTGGAGGGTACGCGCCGCCGCCGGCTCCATATGGAGGTGGAGGGTACGCGCCCCCGAATGCGCACGGCTCCGAGCCGTACGCGCCGCCGGGCGCGGGGTATGGCAACCTGCACCGTTCGCTGGCGTCGGAGAAAACTGTGCGCGTCCTCTGCCGGGCTGGCGAGGACTACAGCCTCACCGTGAGGAACGGGGCCGTGTGCCTCGCGCCCGCCAACCCCAGGGACGAATTCCAGGTGAGAACAAAATGATCATAGCTCGCTAGTTTCCATCTGATCCTGATCCTGTACGTGGTGATCTTACTTACCTTTGGTCTGAACCGAAATGCAGCACTGGGTGAAGGACATGAGGCACAGCACCCGGATCAAGGACGAGGAAGGCTACCCTGCGTTTGCACTGGTGAACAAGGTCACCGGCGAAGCCATCAAGCACTCCCTCGGACAGAGCCACCCAGTAAGCTAATTAAATCACCTGGATTAGTATTTCATTTTTTTTCTTTATGAAACACGGTACAACGTAGACGCCCACATCCGCGTGCACACACTCATTCCCTATGAACGCACGCCCGCACACTCTACCACTATGAGCAACTCTGAAAGACTGAGCCGGCGGTCGGGTCTTGAGATTGACGAAGTCACCACATGCGCCTCGCTGTGGACAGAAAAGTCGCTTCCCACTGAAGAATATTCCGTCTAAATGAGAAATACCAATGTCAAATTTAGGATTTGAACTGATCTGTTGAGCTGATGTACAACCACCCTCATAACCATCCTATCACAGGTTCTCAGATTAGTATTTCATCTAGAATTGTGATGTCAATATGTGTACTCGTTTCATGTTAGTATCAGTCAATGTAGTGGTTGGCATGTGCCTATCTGCGTTTAAGATTTCCTAATTCGCGTCACAAGATTTGTGCTTTTCCACCTGCTCCCTCAGTTTCTAGAAGTTTACACTTAAGTTCGCTTGTCTGACTGCAGGTGAAGCTTGTGGCTTACAACCCGGAGTACCTGGACGAGTCGGTGCTGTGGACGGAGAGCAAGGACGTGGGCAAGGGCTTCCGCTGCATCCGCATGGTGAACAACATCTACCTCAACTTCGACGCCCTCCATGGCGACAAGGACCACGGCGGCGTCCACGATGGCACCGAGGTCGTGCTCTGGGAGTGGTGCAAGGGCGACAACCAGCGCTGGAAGATCGTCCCCTGGTGTAAGCCAACTGCAGCCTACTCTTAACACTTCTTGCACGGTTTCAGCCAACGTAATTAAACTTTGTTCACTGATCGTCGTCGCTTGCCTTTCTTGTTGCAGAGAGCGTGATGTCGTGTACATGTCCGTTTCCCGTTCAGTAGACAGAATAAACCAGCTCTGTGGGCTGCGGCTTGGATCGATGCCAGTACGTATGCCACTCGAGACGAGAGTCGAGGCCGGATCGCTTCTTTCGGGATGTCCATGAGCTGCAGGGTGAGATGGCTATCTTCGTAGTTTGGTCTGTCGTCTCCTTGTGTCCACTGTGTATGTGAGAGAGAGCTGCACTGAGTTTGCTGTATATTTTGTTTCCGATGAACCAATTAATACAGGCATGCATCTTTAATGGTTGTGCACTGCAGACTGAAAATGAGCTTCTCCAACTCAGATGGCGCACAAGTCATGTCTCGGCCGTCCGTTTTAACGATTGAACGGCAGGGATTTGTGTTGTTAAAAGCGTTGAACGTTCAACGCTTTCAACTGTAAATCTCGGCTGTTCAATCGTGGAAACCGACGATCATATAGTCAAAAAAAAAGAAACCGACGATCCATATGAGTTGTAGAAAATCCATTTTCACTGCAGACTCCACTCATTGTCGTCCTGCTTTTCTTATTGGTGTCATGGGTAACGGTTAGGCGCATGAGTTGTCAGTTGTGCTGGTCGCAACTGCTACCCACAACTATTTGATTGAAGTGAAGAAATTGGGGGTAATGTATTTTTTGTGAAACATAGTACAAACGCAGACGCTCACATAAACGCGCATACACTTATCCCTATGAACGCACACACGCACATCCCTAACCCTATGAACACCTCCGAAAGACTAACCCGGTGGGTCGTCTTGAGATTGACGAAGTCACCACACGACACGCTGTCGATGAAAACGTTGCCGCCCACCGAAAGATATTCCGACTTAATAACAAACATCAGTGTCAAACATGTGGTTTGAACTCTGATGAAATGGGGTAAAACCACCCTGGTAACCATCCGACTATATGTTGTCAGATTGAGGGTAATGTTATTTGACAGGACTTCGAGCAAGCTTAGGTTGCAAAGTCATGCCAGCTAACACAGTGGTTATTCAAAAGCGGCCTATTTCTTAACGCTGAAGCATAAGCCTGCCCATGTAGGGAGGAGTAAATGATGCAACGACGTTGTTTCGTCGGAGAAATCGACCCCAAATCATGTCTCGTCGGTTGTTTTTGATTATTTTTTCAAACCGGATGCTTTATTAAACTCAAAATTTTCCATTAAGCCGATATAAATTTAAGAGTTCAACATCCGGACTCTGTATAGATAGGATGCGCTCGGCCCAACACACAAAAACAAGAAGAAAATTGACATAAACATCGGTGGTTGCAACGACTTCATGAGTAGACACCGCCACATTTTTATGAAATATAGCTGGAAATTTCTTTTTGGGACTTTTGTTTTACGTGCCAAGATTCACATGTGTAGCAAATATGAGCAAATTATCACCAAGTATGACACTTGATATGGCCATCACATTGGTCATTTGGGTCAAAAGCCAAGATAAGACATACATAATAGCCCTTTTTAAGAACACCATTTTTTCCCGATGCAATATTCTAGGTTTGGTGTTTTTCCTTAAAACTAGGTGAAATACATGCGCATGTTTTCTAGTTTTTTTTGTCGTTTTATGTGATCGTTTAAAACTAGGGTCACCATTTTGGCATGGACAATCAGAGCCGTCGGGGAGAAGGAAGGATGGACCACCCGAGGGCGGCTGGGGCTCTCAAGGAAACAGAGGTAGGAGAGAGAAACGGGAGGCGAAAATGAGTGGGCTCGACCTCGTCGGGCAGGCCGTCAGCTGTCCTAATTCTGGTTCTTTACGTCTTCCTAATAAAGGTCCTTAACGACCAGGCCTTTTAAAGACTTCTATTTTTCCGATGAACACTATCAAGAGTTGGTAATCCTCGCTGATACATTCTCAAGCCGTGAGACGACGGACATGTTCTCTCAACTGAGATTTGACGAGTCGATCGATGTATATACATACAGGTGCGGTGCGCTAGCTTTTCCGGCGACACCTGATCCGACCCGCTTCCTAGTCAAAGATAGTTTGGTTAGTTATAATATTCTCCACATAATTAGCTTGTTTTGAACTAAAAATCGTGTTTGCGGGCTTGCGGTACGACCGCTTGACACTCTTAGCTGGCTCGTTGCTCTATCATAGCTGATCGCAGATATACTTGATCTCCATACAAAAACATACAGGCAAAACCTGCCAAGCAGGCTCCCCCTCCTCCTCCTCTCGCTCCCGTGCTGCCTAAGGGCGGCACCGGGGCGCCCCCAATCTCCGCCGCCGTCCGCCCCCCCCCCCCCCCCCCCTCCTCGCCGGCCTAGACCCCGTCGCTGCCGCCGGCCACGCCGCAGTGGCGGCGGCCCCCTTCCTCCACAAAGGCGGCAGGGGGGAGCTCACGGTGGACACGCCCTTACCCGTCGGCTTCTCCCACGGACGCGCGACGTGTCGGCAGTGCTCGCCCGGGCGAGGACGGGCTGCGGCCTCCTCCGCTCGTGGCGCACCGCCCAGTGGAGCCTCCGGCGCGCCGGCTTGGTGACGGAGGAGCGGCGGCCGCGCGGGCCTGATCTGGGCCGTCCGGGCCCAATCTGGGCCTCGCGGGCCCGATCTGGGCTGCGTGGGCCGCGCGCGTCACGGCGCTTCGGCGTCCGTTTCCCCGCTTCGGTGGAGGCAGCCCAGGCCGGCGGCCTGAGGTGTGCTGCTGGCGGCCGGCGGTTGGTTTGGGCGTCTGGGTCCTGCCTCCCGCTTCCCGCCTCCCCCGCCGTCGCCTGATGTCGCCGCCGACGCTGCGGCTGATGGTGGCGGCGGGGAGCTCCCTCGCGTGCGTGCGTGCGTGGGGTGTTCCTCCTTCCTCCCCTCGATGGAGCACGGCGGCGAACTCCGGTGTTGCCCTGCTCTCCGTCTCTGACGTGTTATTCCGGTGTGCTGGGCTAGCGCACCGTGTTTTCCCGAGGTTCGGAGGTCGGTGGCGTCGTCCTTTGGTGTCTTCTTCCCGTCCTCGTGAGGGTGGTCGACGTCTGGTTCTGGACGGGTCTCGGTGAAAACCGTGCACTGGATTCTCCAGTGCTGGCGATGACAACACCTACGGGTGTCGTTCCTTGATGAAGGCATCGCCATGAAGATCTTCTGTACTGGACGGTCGGAAACCGTCTCGCTGTTCCGCCCCGTGTCCCAAGTGCGTGTGTCTGGTGAAGGCTCTCATAGCGGCTTGTGAATCGCCCTACTTCTAGGGTTGGGGTCTCGGGGTCTTGGCGAAAGCTCTGCAGGTTCTCTGCCGGCAACGATGACGTCTTGGACGCCGTTTACCTTCTTGGAGGCGTTGCTGCAAGCCTTGCCTTTGGATTCATAATCTTTGCTTAGCTCCTCGACGGCGTGTCTTTGGTGGTGGCGGGGATGGTGCAGTGGAGGTCTGTTGGTTTTGATACCTCCGACGGCGTCTCCGGGCAACAGAAGTCAAGGCGTCTCCATGATCAAGCAATCTCTTTTAGTCTGCGCTTCTTGTAGTTGTTTGGTTGTTCTCCCTTGTATTTCTTTGTTGCTTGTAAGGGGTGCTTGTGTGGGGTTTGTGCGTGTTGTAAGTTGTAATTCTTAGCCGGTTGTTGGCTTCGTTAATTCCAAGCCGGGCTCATTTCGAGCCTTCCGTCTAAACCTGCCAAGCACGATCGGCGCACGCAGCAAGTCAAAAGGCCTGTGGTTGGCTCACCAACTGAAGTCTCGTAGCAAATGGCCACAACCTTCGTACCAAACCACAACAAGAAAAAAGGTCAAATATAGTGTGACTCACGAAGCGCTGTAGCCTTCCCAATGTTTTTCTAATCAAAATCAACAAGTGTTACTCACACAGGACACACTTTTGCCTCGGAAACATCACGAAGGACAAATTTCACCTACTTCACCAGCACCGGTAACACGTACGCTATTCCCCTAGTCGACGCGCCAACAGCTTTCAGGCTGCTGAATGCTGATGCTTGCAAACCTCGAACAAATCAGCCTTTGATGCTAGCACAAACGGTTAAACACTACGAATGCTTCAAGAAACCAACTATTCTTTTGGTTTAAAAACTCAAAGTTGATCACCGGCAGGATCATCCATGCATGATGCGAGCAATGCATGCGCCGTAAATTTTGGCAGAAAGTTGGGGGCTCAGCAAAACCATATGAGTTTACCGACTGCACTTTCATGCCGACAAGTCCACTGTCATTTCCATGATACTAGATTTATCTCGTTAGCGGGGCACGTAGATCTAGAGTCGGCACAACAGGGATAAAGGTAGAAATATTCGTGGAAAATGAAGATTCCTTTAAAAATTAAGATTTTTTTGTGATTTCTTCGTAGAAAAGAATTGCTAACTAAAGACAATTTAGCAAAACATAGATGGAGAGGATGTAAAAAAAAAAAAATTGTCTTCAGGAAGAGTCTATTGAACAACTGTTCATATTTTGCACGTTTGAACAAAATATTTGGAGGCTTATACATTTTACCTTTGATATATACCCTCCTTCCAGTGTTTTGAATATATTTGGTAGCTAGCTAAACGGGGTAGATAAGATTACCAAGTCACAAATCTGTATTGGCGTAGCGGCTTTTCTTTGCGTGATCTGGAATTGTCGCAACGATGTGGTGTTTAATAAAATGGAAGTTGTTCATTATTTGTAGGCTATCAACAAGGCGTTATATTGGATTCACTTGTGGGCATTCCTCCTACCTATTGGCTAGCGAGTACTTACGGATACAAGTTGTGCTCGTTTAATGATGGTCGTTCGAGCTATCTTCTGTCGACTTTTGGGTGGCTTCACCCTAAAAGGATAGATGTTTGGGGCTCATATATTCGAGTGGCTGGTTTTTTTTCAATTACAGTGACCCATGATTTGTAATAATCTTTATACTCTTTCGAACTATGCTTTAATATATGACATATAGTCTGGGTAGCTGCCCATTTCGAAAAAAGGGTAAAGCGCTCAGGTTCTGTTCGTTCAGTGAACAGTGTATCGGAGCAGAGGAGACGATCATAGGGGGGGCATCCGACCTTGGAATCCCACCTTGTTTTGTGGGGGAATCATGCAGCGTTGGGCTCACGCTTCCAACCAAGGCCGTTGCCCGTTGGTGGCTAAAGATGCTGCTTTTTTTTGTTCGGAAATCTGCAAGTGTTTCTTTTGGCAGCAGTAGTTTGAACTTTGAAGTTGAACAGCGGGAAAAAAAAATTAGACATGCACGTTCAGGTGTTTTAGAAGTTTACAAATTTACATGGAAAAACAAGTACTACGACCATGTTCAAACAGGCTAGTTGCAAGAGAAAATGCTTTCTTAAGTTTTGAGCATTTGCAGTTCGGTGACGAGGACACATAAATATCTCGCTTTAACTAAAACTAAAGAGAATACTACTATTTTGCCGAGTATCAATGGCACCAATATAGATACTATGTGGAAATAACAGAACATTTTGGCATTTATAATTATTTTCAGCATTTTATTGTTCTTGTAGAAAAACTGTGTTCCCAATAGTCATATCACCGCCCTATTTGACATTCCATATACTCTATGATTGGTCACCGTGCTATAACAAAGTAAATGCTCACTCGTTTTCCTTTCATTTTCGTCCTCCTTTCGTGCTGCTACCTTCTTACAAATTGCGACGGTGCCCCCCTCATTCCACCTCTTTTTCTTTTACTCCTTCCTTCCTCCAACACGCTCATTCAAAGAAAGTAAAAAATCCAACGTTAAATTGAAGTCTTATTTTTTGTGGACCTTTTTTTTGCGCGTCTTGTTAATTAAATCAAGATTTTGCAATGACCAAAACAACCACAATCAAAGCATAATATTATGCTTAACTCGAGGGATACTTAGCATCTCAGCATGATGCTTTTATAGAAGAAAACACTTCTAGGATTAAAAGAATGCAAACAACCCCAGAAAAATAAAGTATTATGCTTCACTAGAGGGATACTTAGCCAGTAAGCATGATAATTTTATTGAAAAAAACACGGCTAGGATGAGACAATATATGGAGTACAAATTACAAACAACACTGACTGCGCACCAAGAAACAAACACACTGCTGGCATAGTGCCCGTTGGATACATACACGCATGCAGGTAAATGCAAACTTAATTTCGATGAAAACATGGTAGGTTCATCAAACCAAATCTTTTTTTTTGAGGGGGAAAACATGACTCTACTGAAAGATTTGGTTCGAACGAAATCAAATCATATCTTTCAGTACAATCATACCAAACGGCTATAATGCAAATAATGCCAAGCGTCAGCTATAATCTCATAGTACTGCCCGGCTGGCTCCACTTGTCAGCAAGCGTATCCGTAATTACTCGCTGCAATTTATTACAGCCCACAGGAGATAAACTCGAAAGATTTACCGCGTTTGGTGACTCATTGCAACGTCACCAATAAAATCCTCATTGATCTGGTCCGTTTTCTGTATAAAATGGCACCGCGGTGCAGCGTCTCACATCGCACATTGCAACCAAACCATTCGAGTCGATCACTACACTACAACACTCGTCGTCGTTAAGCCCGAGAAGATGTTCGGCTTCGGGCACCACCACAAGGAGGCGCCGCCGTCGTCCGGCCCGAACCAGATCTTCAAGATCTTCTGCCGCGCGTCTGAGGACTACTGCCTGGCCGTCCGCGATGGCGAGGTCGTGCTCGCCCCCGTGAACCCCAAGGACGACACCCAGCACTGGCTCAAGGACATGCGGTTCAGCACCACCGTGAAGGACGAGGAGGGCATGCCGGCGTTCGCGCTCGTCAACAAGGGCACCGGCCTCGCCGTCAAGCACTCCATGGGGCAGTCCCACCCCGTAAGTGTTCGCTACTAAATCAACCACACACACCTCAAGATTTCAGTTGATCTTGACGACGACATGGATGCGTATCTCTGTGCAGGTGAAGCTGGTGCCGTTCAACCCGGCGTACGAGGACGCGTCGGTGCTGTGGACGGAGAGCAAGGACCTGGGCAAGGGGTTCCGCTGCATCCGCATGGTGAACAACACCCGCCTCAACTTCGACGCCTTCAAGGGCGCCAAGGACCAGGGCGGCGTGCACGACGGCACCACCATCGTCCTCTGGGAGTGGTGCAAGGGGGACAACCAGAGCTGGAAGATCCTGCCGTGGGCCGAGGTGCACGCCGCCGTCGACTCCGGCGCCTGTGCCAGAAACGGAGGCGGCCCCCCTGTGCACGCCGTGCGCATCTTCTCCAAGGCCGGCGAGGACTACAGCCTCGCCGCCCGCAACGGCACCGTCGTCCTCGCGCCCACCAACCCCAGAGACGAGTACCAGGTACCGTGCCAGTACCAAAACATCATCTTTATTTTCTTCTGCCGTGCCTTTTCTGAAAAAAATAACTGGATCTATACATATGTGCAGCACTGGGTGAAGGACATGAGGCACGCCAACAAGATCAGGGACGAGGAAGGGTACCCTGCGTTCGCGCTGGTGAACAAGGTCACCGGCGAGTGCATCAAGCACTCCACCGGCCAGGGCCACCCGGTGAAGCTGGTGCCCTACAACCCGGCGTACCAGGACGAGTCGGTGCTCTGGACCGAGAGCCGCGACGTGGGCAATGGCTACCGCTGCGTGCGCATGGTGAACAACATCTACCTCAACTTCGACGCCTTCCACGGCGACAAGGCCCACGGCGGCGTCCACGACGGCACCGAGGTCGTGCTCTGGGAGTGGTGCAAGGGCGACAACCAGTGCTGGAAGATCCTCCCCTGGTGTAAGTGACAAAGATCATGCCGATAGAATACTGAATCTGTGTGTGTGCATCCATTCTTGTCTGACAATTAAGCTGTCTCTTGCAGAGATGTTGAACCGGGAGCTGCATTGCCATCCATCGCCATGAATTAATCTCGGGGACCCGTCGTCGTCCTCTAGTCCTCTGCTTCTGCTAGCTAATAATGTTGCTGTCGAAATAAAACCGTGTGCGATGTCGTATGGCAATGGTGTCTGTGTGAGTGTCGCGTTGTGAGTGAGCCGGCGTTTCTGCGAGGAAGGAGCCTGTAGGAGAGAGGAAGGGGCCCTGATTCTGAACTGTGATGTATTAACTCGTCTCTGTTTCTAGTACTGGGGCCTGTACTCCTCTGTGACCTGCATTGTATCCTTTATTTTCTTTGATCTAATCAATGAATGGCTCACCTATCTTTCACCTTTCTCGTACGTTTGTTGTCCCCTTTGCTTGTTCATATGCTGCCCAGTTTCTTTGATCAGTTCGGCTGTATTTGCACCGGGGCAGGTCGTGAGGGCGTGACTGATGGCAAACCTTTACCTCGTGCGGTCGTTCTCCCTTCTTGTCGGGAGCTCCACTTCCTCTCATCGCATCGCTTGAAAGGTTTGGCCTCTCGGGATGAAAACTCAAGATTCAGTTGTAAGAAGTGGATCATGGCAGCGTCTTGATCGCTTCGCTCCCTGTGCATCTCAAGATTCGGTCAAAATCCCAGGTCCGGGCCCGCCCAGACCCAGGCCTGCCTAGGCCCCTCCTTCAGCCCTAAATTTTAGGCCTAGGCCCGCCCATTGGCTGCAAAATCTCATCGGGTCTCGGGCCGGTCTTCTTCCTTAAAATGCCAATATGTAAATCCCAGGCCCAGGCCCATTTGACCTTTAGGCTCAAATCTAAGGCCCAGACCATGTATTTTCGGGCTGGGCCTGGGCAGGCTGGTTGGGCCGGGCCGGTGATGGCCAGATATATGTGTGGTGCTCCTCCTATATCAAGGACAATGGACGTTGGGGCAACAACCCCGGATGGATGGTGTGTGCCAAGGAGGCGCCTGGGGAAGTGATGGAGCTACGGCTCTATGGGGTAGGGCAATGGATCCACTTGATTTTGAGTTTCAATCATGTGTCATAGTGTGGCGGGGTTGTCGGTCGGCCGACGCGCCATACAAAATATGGTCAGACGCGGCGACCCAGAATGTGTTGGTGCGAAGGTTGTAATCTGTGGGCGGTGGTCCTATGTAGCTCAGGCTACGAGCAACCGGATTGAGCTGTGTTATAGCTTGAGATTGAGTGTTGTATGTCGGGTGGCGGCCCCAAAAGGCAGTGTTGATTGAGTGTGCAGGGTGCGCTAGAGCAATGAAGGTCAAGGCGGTGGCCCAAGAGAGTTTTGCAGCACCCAAGGCATTGAACTTGTGTCGTGTTGCGACAAGTTTGCTATCGATGTTGACCGTCGGCGCATTGTGTCAAGCAATTGGCATAGGTTCATGTGGAGTGCTTGCTTATTCACTTTAGCAGAAGACACATGACTCTTCTCCTCCCATAACCACGAATTTTTCTCTCTCACAGATGTGCGAGCTCGACTAGTCCATGGTGCGCTAGAAAATTATGTGTGGGCTCCTTCCATTGCATTCACGGTTTTTTCTCTCACGTTGGTTGTGTGTTGTGTGGTTTGTATTTGTTGTTGCGTTGGTCGCGTCGATGATGAGCGTGGGCTTGGCCCTAGTTGTACCGAGTTAAACCGAAATCGATCTACCGAACCGATTTAACATCCATCGAAGCCGAAGTGACCGAAGCCGAAAACTTTCGTTAGCAATTCTAGAAAAACAAATTAGTTCGTATGATTTATGTTCGTAGCATCGGTTCATCTTACTGGAACAACCGTCTTGTTCCTAGTTTTACTGATGTATGCGGCTGTCTCTCCAGAATCACTAGAAAATGGCAGACGTTAGAGAAGGTCCGTCGCGCACACTAGCATTGTGCCAAGTGTTGTCTTTTCCATCCTCGTGCCTTATCTGCTCGTCGACTTCTCCTTTCGTGTGCCCCTCCCCCTACGAGTGTCTACATGATCACCAAGTGTCTCCATGAAAATAAAATTCGATGAGGACGATAGAGAAGGGAACACATGTGGGTGGGAGATTCAGGTTTTCGTTTATTTTTCAAACCGATTTTTTAAAAGAAAATATCTTAAAACCGACTGGTCCAAATTACCGAGCCGTTTCCACTTTTGAGCTACTCGCGTCAAGATTTTACAAAACTAGATCCATTATTGATAGATTTCGAGAAATTCCCTTTTCGTATTTCATAAAATAGTACTTTTTACTTTGGGTTTTAGTGTAATTGTAATTCGGGGTTTCAATATACTTATGTACTCTCGGCTATAATTTTGAAGGTTTTTGTTTAGTATATTTGTATTTTGAGTGTACTTTGAAATGCAGCACGGTCATGATGTGCAGGGGGATGGCATATTTGTACTACTCTCGATTTCCTTTTTTTTTTTTGCGAAACACAGTACAACGCAGACGCTAACATCAGGGGCGGGAGAAAGAGCATGGTGCCCCCATGTGTGGTTTTGGTAATTAATGACAATCCTTATGGACTAATGTGTGCATTGATATTTCCTTAGATCTTGTCCATAGGAAAAGGTTGGAGTTCATGTGTTGGACTCTAGAAGATTATAAGATGACCAAGATCTTATTAAAGGGTTTATATGAAGAATGGTCATGTGTAGAGTTGAGCATATTTCAAGCATGTCTTGAAGAATATGATGGCGTGGATATTCATGTTCACCTTCAAGACATCACCCTTGTGAAGAGAGAAGGAAAGATACAAGTTGATCAAGGCTAATTGCAAAGAGTGGATTCAAGTGATCAACACACAAAGCTACATGTTGTACCATGTGGGATCTTGTGATCCAATGGTATGGTAAGCAATTGTCTATATAACTTTGTGAACTAACCCATATACATGTGTATGTGTGGAGTATCTATGTGGGGTTAGGTATCTTCCCATGGGCATGCATCAAAGGAAGGTTAAATATAGCCCATGGTGGATGACGTCAAGCGGTGGTCGTAATCAAGATAATGGCCAAGTGAAGATATTCCTAAAAGTGGCTCTCCCATATTGTGTATGGGGGAGCATTTCACAAGTCTTCACCAAGCGGAGCGCAATCAAGAAAGGTGATCCAACTTGAGGTGATCAAGATCGCCATCATCTAGCTCAAGTGGATTGCGCAAGGCAAAGGTATGATCTTGATAGGGTTTCTATTTTACCGGTCTCATGGTGTTAGTGAGAGACCGGATTATAGGATAGATGCCACACTTTCAAGAGGGGCTCTCGAATGAGTAACTTGATCGTATCGTTCGGAGAGAGCTCAAACCTTTGCATACTTAGCTTCATCTTTCTTGGTTCTTATTTGGGATTTCTCCATGTGTGGTTTTAGAGCTTGTCATGATCTTCAAGACAAGCTCAAGTTTATCAAAAATGGATTCCGTAAGAAAAACTTATTGCGTTTTGGTGTTGGAGGTTTTACCGGTTGTTCTATTTTCGAGAGGTCTAACCTTTCCCCATTTGGTTTTATCCTCCCTTGTTGGACTATGATGTTTCTCTACATGATCTTGGAGAGCTCGTCGTTGTGATTCCAACGAGCCCAAGATCATCAAAAACGGAGTTCGGATGATCAAGATATCGTCGTTTTCGTTTGGACGTTTATATAGTTTTCCGTGCAGCGGCAGTACCGGGTCGGTACCGCCCGGGTACCGCCCGAGACAGTACCGAAATCGCCCGAAAACGTCCCGGGCGGTACTACCGCCACCCGGGAGCGGTACTACCGCCCCTGGGTGCGTTTTGGCCATAACGGGCAGATTTTTGAGGTCCTATTTAAGGGGGTCTTCTTCCCCAATGACCCCCATCTCTTGAGCAAGTTTTCCCCCACCATTGTTGACCTTTTGGAGCTTGCCTTCTCTCGATCCCTCCATGATTCTTGCCTCCAATTAGAGGGAAAAGAGAGAGGAGATCTAGATCCACCACTCCACCAATCAATCTCTCCTCTAAGTGAGGGGAAGCCTTTGGATCTAGATCTTGGGGATTTTGTGTTCTTCCTTGCTCTTCCTCTCATCTTCCTCCATAGCATTAGTTGCTTTGGTGGGATTTGAGAGTGAATTGCTTTGAGCACTTTTGTGTTCTTGCCATTGCATTAGGTGCATCGGTTTGAGTTCTCCACGGTGATTCGTGGAGGTGAAGTTTGAGAAGCTCATTACTCTTTGTGGTTCTCGTTGCCTCGTGGGTTAGTTGTAACCCTAGGAGGCCTTTGTGAGTTTCGGAGCTTTTCTTGTTGCTAAGCTCCGGGACATTGTTGGGAGGCTCCAACTCATTGTGGAGTTCCTCAACCTTGGTGTATCGGTTTGGTCAACGCCTTCAAGTCGACCTCATAGTGGAACGAGCCAATCCCTCACGGGTGAAGCTCACGGAGAATAGGGTGAGCACATCGGTGCTATTGGAGTGCCTAGGAGGCTCCACACCCCTCCAACGTAGACGTACTTCCATTGGGAAGGAACTACGGGAAACATCTCCTCGTGTCCACTTTGCGGTTACTTCTATACCCAAACCTTTACTTATGCATTTACCTTTGTGATAGCCATCGAGCTTGAAGTTATCTATTGCTATCACTTAGTTGTTAATCTTGCTTAGCATAAGTTGTTGGTGCACATAGGTGAACCTAGCTTGTTTAGGTTTTGTGCTTGATAAATTAAACGCTAGTTTTATTCCGCATTTATTCAAGCCTAAACCGTAATTATTTTAAAACGCCTATTCACCCCCCTCTAGGCGACATCCTCGTTCTTTCAATTGGTATCAGAGCCAGGCTCTCTTTATTAGGCTTCACCGCCTTGAGAGTAAAGATGTCGTTTAGAGACTTAGCAAATGATCCCACTTTCATATTCGATGGCACAAATTATGATGTTTGGAAAATTCGCATGCTTAATCTTTTTCGGGTGTATGGCCCAAAAATGGAGAGAATTGTAGATATGGATTTTCCTCCTCCAAAGGATCTCCAAAAGTTATCTTTAGAGGATGAGGAAAACTCTTATCTCAATTCTCTAGTATCTCATGCTATTGTTGGTGTTTTGAGCAATGTAGTTCTTGAGTCAATCATGCCTTTTCGGAATGCTCATGATTTATGGACAAAGCTTCAAGACAAATATGATGTGTCCAATATTATTGAGGATGATTGTTCTCCCTCCACTTCCGGGCGTGATGAGTTCTCAACTTCCTCTACTTCACCAACATGTGGTAAGCCACAACCTAATGAGATGGTGAGTAGTGCTAGACTTTGCAACAATGATAGTAAACTTACTATTGATGATTCTTTGCCTCAACATTGTTGTAATGATCTACCTTTGGACTTAAACACATCTAGCACCGTTCATGCTTTACATGCTTGTGTTGATAGTCCTTGCATATCATGTGGAAATTGTTTGTCTAAATCTCATGATGATATGCTTGCTTTATCTTGTTGCCATACTACAAATGCGTGTGTTTCCTCTATTCCTTTGGTCACTAACATTGTAGAGGAAACCCAACTTCCTATGGAACAAGATGTGTACTTGAGTGGTGCCTCAAGTAATGTTTCATCTTCATCGACCATCTTTTGCCTTATGGCTAAGGAGTCAAAGGTATCTCCTACTTTGAACCCCATTGAATCTAAAGATGATGATGTTAATAATGAAGAGAATGATATTGTTGATTCTCTAAATAAGAAAGGTGAAATTGTCTTTCTTGCTTTGAGTAAAAATAAAAATGCTCGCTCTAACTTCATGGAAATCATGGCTAATGCTATTGAGGTCAATAAACTTATTTATGAGCATGAGGACACCATTGTGGAAATGGAAGGTCGTGAGCAAGGCTACACCGATGAGATCGGGGATCTTTCTATTGCTCTTAATGAAGAGCAAGAGCGTAGAAGGATCCTTGAGGAAAAACTTTGTAGTCTTGAGGAATCTTATAGTTTAGACTTTTCTAAATTAAGAGAAGATCATGCTCTTGCTCTTTCTAATGTCCTCAAATCTAAAAATGATGATGCTTGTGCTACTAACTCTACTTATTGTGAAGCATCCATATTAAAGGAGAATGTTGAGCTAAGGGCTCAACTTGAGTTGCTAACAAGCAATTATAGGAAATTGGAAGAAAGTCATGAAAAGCTCTCGAGCTCTCATAATGATCTTCTAGTCTCCCATGATCGGCTAAAGTTAGCTCATGAGGCTACTTCAACTAAGGTAACATCTTGTGAGCCTCATGTGGACAATGGCACAACTTCTACTCAAAATGTTATATTGCTGTGCTAGTCCTAGTAGTTCATCCACTCATGATATTTTACATCTTGTGATGAATTGCTTTCCATGCCTTGTTGCTCTAACAATGAAGCTTCTACTTCCTCTAGTACTTGTGTTGACTAACCATGTAGAGGAGATAAAAGAGCTCAAGGCCAAGTCACTTCTTTGAAGAAAGACTTGGAAAAGCGTCATGTTGGGAAGTCGGCACTTGACAATATGTTGAGTGTGCAAAAATCTCCCAATGACAAGAGTGGACTTGGATTCAACTCCGATGTTAAGAAGAAGTCCAACATTAAGAAGAAGCACAAGACCATCAAGAAGAAGGGCCTAGAACAAGTAAAAGATTCGGCCAAGATTGTTTGCTTCAAGTGCAAGATTGAAGGGCATCATGTGAGATCTTGCCCAATGAAGAAGAAGCATTTAAGTGAGAAGCAACAAGGGAAGCGGCCTCAAGTTCATACTCAAGTATCCAACGTTGAAGAAAGGCCACTTCCCAAGGAGAATCAAGCTAAAGCTTCTCAAGTTGAGAAATCAACTAAGAAGAAAGGTGGAAGTAGATGTTGCTATCTATGTCGCGAGAAGGGACATCTTGCTTCTTCATGCACTAACGGTACCTTATCCAACCCAATCATAATTGATGATGTTTACTCTCTTGAGAAGGATAAGGTTGGCAATGTGTTTGCCAAATTTGTTGGTACTCAAAGTGGTGTCAAGAAAAGAACCATTTGGGTGGCCAAGCCTATTGTGACTAACCTCTTAGGACCCAACTTGGTTGGGGACCAACAAGCTAAAACTTGATCAATAGGTGTTGTTGGAGGGCTTTGGAGACTTGGCTACATTATGAAGAATTAAGGGATCTTCATCAATCATATTTCCAAGCCAAGTCATTTGGATTTTCATATCTCTATCTTATATCCAACGTGCCTCCTTGCGGTAACGTGTATTTAAATTATATATACATTGAAAGTTGCTTGCCCCTTGCATGTGTTTGGTTTTGTACCTTGCATGTGTTTGACTATGATGTGCCTACCACTTACCTATCTTGAGTAATCTAGTGTGTGTATGTTGGTTTGCACATCATGGTTGTGTGTGTTTGTGTTGAGCCTCTATTGCTTCTTGTTTTTATCTTAATTGGCTCTTGTGATAGTTTAATGGACTTTCCCATTTTGGGGAGTGATATGCTTTCGGCACGTCACAATCCTAAAAATGTGTATACATGAGGAATACCACTTAGTGTTGATATATCAATATTATCTAGTCTCTATGTGGTATGTCATGCTCATGAGAAATTCGAATTCTAAATGTCCATTAACTATCTCTATTTGGTTTTTGTTTGCCTCTTGTTGAAAACAAATGGATTATCACATTATGGGGGAGTAATAAGCATTGTGCATATTACGAACCTAGAAAATGTGAACAAGTGAGGTTTTGCCACTTAGAATTGATATTGTAAATTATCTTGTTCCTATGTGGCATGTTTCTCAAACAAGTTCCATATTTGCCTATTCGCTCTTGTTTTGAGAATATGATCTTGAATATCTTTGTCATTTACCACCGAGAATTATCTCCATACATTACTTGTCTTTACAAGTGATAATCTTATTTGTGGTAAAGTATATTGATCATATTTACTTTGGTCTTTGCTCTTAATTGCCTTATTTATTGCCAAGGATTAGTTTTGATCAAACTTTCTTTTGTCTTCCTTGACCTTTGGATCCTCTTGCTCTACTCATGTTGTTTTGTGTTTTCCTTAAAATAGGAAAAGCCGTGATCCCATTCTTGTGCATTTACATTCAAAGTCATACTTCTAAGATAATGCACTATTCTTGGGGGAGCTATCCTATTTTGAGTAGAACACCATCTTTTAAATTGGTATTGGATCTTATTGCTTTTCTTGAACATGACTAGTGTTTGAATAATATATTGGAGTGTGATGATCCCATTTGTGTGCATTTTGCATTCCAATGCAAGATCATAAATAATGCACAAATCTTGGGGGAGCTATCCTATATGCTTTAGAACATTATTTGTCTTCAATTGCTACTTGATCTATTTTAAATTGGTGTTTGAGCCCGATGACATGTCTCGTGGAAAGACAAACCTTTTTGTCTTGGTACTTTGTGCCATCATAGAAAGTGTAGAGGGTTTGGTCTATTTGTTGGAATCTTTCTCTCTTTGGGAGTTAGTTATCTCATTCCTTGATATATCTTTCATTTGGTATCTCTTCTTTTGGTATCTTTCTCAATCATGTGTTGATTTGGGTTTTGATATAATTTGGACAATTCTCTTGCATGTCACACTTTGGTGTGCCTTCTTGGTATTCTTTGTATTTTGTCCAAATGTGTCTTCTTTGGTTCTTGAAGGTCTTGACATGCATATTTACTTCATGTATATATTATGGCATGTTTACTTTCTTTGATCCAATATATCGGGTAAACTCCACCGAATCCTAAATCGGCTAAGATGTGCATGAAATTCAATTTCATATCCATATGCACATATTCATGTGGAGTTTGTCCAATGTATTGTAGTTTCCTAACTACTTCGGACCCAATATGTTTGGGGACCATTTTGTACTTGAATTGTGTTTTAGGTACTTCGGAGATGCATTGGATGCCTTGTCTCATTCATAAGGAAGGTGCTCTCACCATGTGCTTATTGAAGCCAAGCTATGATGATCGTGATTGCTAAATCTTCTACATCACCAATGCCATCTCGGTAACAAGTATCTACCTCATGCATACTTTTCTTGCATTCAACCTTGTGTAGGTTGCATCTTGGCATGATTTCTTTTGTTCCTTGTGATACTTGTTTCCTTCTCAAAGCATCCCAACTATCACTTTTCCCTTGTGGATATTTGTGATGCCTTTGATGCGTTTGTGTTGGAAGTCTATTTATATCCTTTAAGATAAATTTGAGCTATGTGCTATGCTTTTAAGCAAAGATCTTAATGGTGTATATATGACTTCCTCTTGGGTATCATGTTCTTCTCTTTAGTAACTATTTTGTGTGTACATGTTTCTTTGTGGATGTATATCATATGATTGTTATCTACTTAGAAATCTATACACATGAGAAATGTTACATCGCAAATTGATATCCTATTTCCTTGGTGTCCACCTCTTTTATGTTTTGGATCTTTTGGTGGCTCCGGAAAATATTTGCCTTATGAGTGCTTGCCCTATTTTATTGGATCTTGTGCACTCATTTTTGTCGGTTGTGTGTGTTGAAATGACATGCTTTGCTCCTTGCTTATCATTCCTTTGAGACTATGGTGATGCTCAATGCTCACCTATGATGTACTCTTATAAAAGGGCTTTGCTATGTCACACACATCATTTGGTTGAGCCTAAATCTTTTAAATGTTCTCGCATTTGGATTTTTGTCGGTCTTCTTTTGATGCTCAACCATATGATTGTTGCAAGTGTTATGCCTTGTTTTATATACATTCTCTCTTGCACATGTTTTGTGTTTCAAAGGATTATGGGGGAGTGAGGATTCCATGTTGTGCACACTATATTGCAATACAAATCCTTATTGTGCACGTACCTTGGGGAGTTCCCTCTTGATTATTAGAACACTTGGTTGATCTTATCATAATATTTTCTTATGTTCAATTGGTTTTTCGGATCCTTTGATTGGATACTTCTTTTGTCGAAGTATCTTTCAATTTGATTTCCTTTTGCAATCTTTGGATCCTCAATATAGTTTGATCTCCACCCAACTATTCGTCATTGGATATGTGCATTTGATTTCACTCATTTTGAGAAATGCACACTTATGGGGGAGCTCTTATTATATTGGCCTTCTAAATTTTTCACCCATTTCGGCAATGGATGCCAATGGGGGAGAAGTTTAGAGGGTTTAAGGGAATTTGGTTTTATGCTTTGGTTTCGTTCTTAAGCATTTGCCTTTTTCATGCTCATGTATCTTTTTTTTTTTGCGAAACACTGTAAACGCAGGCGCTAGCATCAGGGGGGAGATTGAAAGAGCATGGTGCCCCCATGTGTGGTTTTGGTAATTAATGACAATCCTTATGGACTAATGTGTGCATTGATATTTCCTTAGATCTTGTCCATAGGAAAAGGTTGGAGTTCATGTGTTGGACTCTAGAAGATTATAAGATGACCAAGATCTTATTAAAGGTTTATATGAAGAATGGTCATGTGTAGAGTTGAGCATATTTCAAGCATGTCTTGAAGAATATGATGGCATGGATATTCATGTTCACCTTCAAGACATCACCCTTGTGAAGAGAGAAGGAAAGATACAAGTTGATCAAGGCTAAGTGCAAAGAGTGGATTCAAGTGATCAACACACAAAGCTACATGTTGTACCATGTGGGATCTTGTGATCCAATGGTATGGTAAGCAATTGTCTATATCTTTGTGAACTAACCCATATACATGTGTGTGTGTGGAGTATCTATGTGGGGTTAGGTATCTTCCCATGGGCATGCATCAAAGGAAGGTTCCATATAGCCCATGGTGGATGACGTCAAGCGGTGGTCGTAATCAAGATAATGGCCAAGTGAAGATATTCCTAAAAGTGGCTCTCCCATATTGTGTATGGGGGAGCATTTCACAAGTCTTCACCAAGCGGAGCGCAATCAAGAAAGGTGATCCAACTTGAGGTGATCAAGATCGTCATCATCTAGCTCAAGTGGATTGCGCAAGGCAAAGGTATGATCTTGATAGGGTTTCTATTTTACCGGTCTCATGGTGTTAGTGAGAGACCGGATTATAGGATAGATGCCACACTTTCAAGAGGGGCTCTCGAATGAGTAACTTGATCGTATCGTTCGGAGAGAGCTCAAACCTTTGCATACCTAGCATCATCTTTCTTGGTTCTTATTTGGGATTTCTCCATGTGTGGTTTTAGAGCTTGTCATGATCTTCAAGACAAGCTCAAGTTTATCAAAAATGGATTTCGTAAGAAAAACTTATTGCGTTTTGGTGTTGGAGGTTTTACCGATTGTTCTATTTTCGAGAGGTCTAACCTTTCCCCATTTGGTTTTATCCTCCCTTGTTGGACTATGATGTTTCTCTGCATGATCTTGGAGGGCTCGTCGTTGTGATTCCAACGAGCCCAAGATCATCGAAAACGGAGTTCGGATGATCAAGATATCGTCGTTTTCGTTTGGACGTTTATATAGTTTTCCGTGCAGCGGTAGTACCGGGTCGGTACCGCCCGGGTACCGCCCGAGACAGTACCGAAATCGCCCGAAAACGTCCCGGGCGGTACTACCGCCACCCGGGAGCGGTACTACCGCCCCTGCGTGCGTTTTGGCCATAACGGGCAGATTTTTGAGGTCCTATTTAAGGGGGTCTTCTTCCCCAATGACCCCCATCTCTTGAGCAAGTTTTCCCCCACCATTGTTGACCTTTTGGAGCTTGCCTTCTCTCCATCCCTCCATGATTCTTGCCTCCAATTAGAGAGAAAAGAGAGAGGAGATCTAGATCCACCACTCCACCAATCAATCTCTCCTCTAAGTGAGGGGAAGCCTTTGGATCTAGATCTTGGAAGGATTTTGTGTTCTTCCTCGCTCTTCCTCTCATCTTCCTCCATAGCATTAGTTGCTTTGGTGGGATTTGAGAGTGAATTGCTTTGAGCACTTTGTGTGTTCTTGCCATTGCATTAGGTGCATCGGTTTGAGTTCTCCACGGTGATTCGTGGAGGTGAAGTTTGAGAAGCTCATTACTCTTTGTGGTTCTCGTTGCCTCGTGGGTTAGTTGTAACCCTAGGAGCCTTTGTGAGTTTCGGAGCTTTATCTTGTTGCTAAGCTCCGGGACATTGTTTGGAGGCTCCAACTCATTGTGGAGTTCCTCAACCTTGGTGTATCGGTTTGGTCAACGCCTTCAAGTCGACCTCATAGTGGAACGAGCCAATCCCTCACGGGTGAAGCTCACGGAGAATAGGGTGAGCACATCGGTGCTATTGGAGTGCCTAGGAGGCTCCACACCCCTCCAACGTAGACGTACTTCCATTGGGAAGGAACTACGGGAAACATCTCCTCGTGTCCACTTTGTGGTTACTTCTATACCCAAACCCTTTACTTATGCATTTACCTTTGTGATAGCCATCGAGCTTGAAGTTATCTATTGCTATCACATAGTTGTTGATCTTGCTTAGCATAAGTTGTTGGTGCACATAGGTGAACCTAGCTTGTTTAGGTTTTGTGCTTGCTAAATTAAACGCTAGTTTTATTCCGCATTTATTCAAGCCTAATCCGTAATTATTTTAAAAACACCTATTCACCCACCTCTAGGCGACATCCTCGATCTTTCAGCGGGCACATGTTGATGCATGGGTATTCAGCCTGCCCGAATATTTTACCAAAACTTTCAAATCATGTAGTACATGCATTAATTATGTTTTCCTTTGTACTAAAAACAATCCTAGTTATTGCACAATGACCTGTGTGGTGTTGCTGGTTAAAGCAAAATAATGCTCAGCAGCTGCTGGTCATGGACCAAATCTTGTTTCTTCCAATTTTTTCTACTATTTTTTGTATATTTTTAAATTCTGAATACCCCTAGATAAATTTCTAGGCACGCCCATGGCTCACATACATGTGCACACACTCACCCATATGAACACACGCACACACACCTTACCCCTATTAGCACCACCGAAAGACTGAGCCGGCGGTCAGGTCTTGAGATTGACGAAGTCACCACAGACGCCTCGCTGTCGACGGGAACATCGCTTCCCATTGAAGAATATTCCACCTAAATGAGAAACATCAGTGTCAAATTTAGAATTTGAACTCTGGTGGGTTAAGAGTAGAACCACCCTACTAATCATCTTGTCACAGGAGAGTTCTCTACTACTCTCCATTTCCGTATACCTATTTTTCTGTACCGCTGTGAGTCGCACCCTGCATCGATTGGGTAGCGCTTAAGCGTTGGGTGCTGATCGTGTCGCTCAGTCGCTCTCCTTCGCGGGAAGTTGGGCTGCCAGCTCATTCTTCTAGGATGGAGCCTCTCGGGCCTTCCACAGCATGCTCGGTGCCTGAAAAACTCAAAAGCTTGCCACGTCACGGCGATGCCCCAAGAAAGAATTAAGGCATCGGTCTCACAACGTACATCCAATGCCCATAAAAAGGTGGGACCCATAGAGGGACATCAAACTTGACCGAGGCATGCTCCTTCTTTCTATCTCTTCCTTTCGATTGGTTGATGGATTCATTAGCAGCATATTTCAGGAGGCCAGCATGCAGGATGAGATGAACAGGCTAAATACTGAATTCTTTCAGGAGTTGATCGGGACGCCGCAGGCTAGACCGGCAACACTCGGGCCTAGAAGTGGATTTCACTGAAAAGGAGATTTGGGAGGCAATTAAAGATCTGCCTCCGGATAAATCACCGGGCCCTGACGGTTTTTCCCTGCGGTTTTACCAGTCTTGCTGGGGTATAATTAAAGAAGATCTCATGCTAGCAATTACGCACCTCACCAGAGTCCAGAAACGATGGTCGCAGCTTTCAGTCCCTAAACAGCGCGCTGATCACGCTTCTTCCAAAGAGAATTGGGGCTACTGATATCACAGAGTTTCGGCCAATCAGCTTGTTACATAGCGTGGCCAAGATCTTCTCGAAGGCTCTCACGATGCGGCTAGCACCCAAGCTACATGATCTGGTGGCCACAAATCAGAGCGCTTACATTCGAGGGCGCACGATACAAGACAATTTCATGCTGGTCAGTCAATCCCTCAAAACGTTTCATCGACGCAACACCCCTACGCTGCTCCTTAAGATGGACATCGCAAGGGCTTTCGATTCGTTGTCGTGGACTTTTCTGCTAGAAGTTCTACAGCGCAGAGGGTTTGGACCACGGTTTTGTTCCTGGGTTGTGATCAGTCTTGCCACGGCTAACACAAAAGTGTTGATCAATGGCTTCCCAGGGGAACAAATCTTCCATGCACGAGGTCTCCGTCAGGGGGATCCAGCGTCACCACAGTTTTTCATTCTGATCATGGATGTCCTGACCGTGGTCTTTGGCAAAGCTGAGAACGCCGGGATCTTTGAATCACTTAACAGATGGGGAATCAGGCACCGTATCTCCATTTATGCTGATGACGTTGCTATGTTCATTAGACCTTGTGAAGAAGAACTCAACGCTGCACATGCTTTGCTGAAGTGCTTTGGTGATGCTTCTGGATTGGTTACAAATATGGCTAAGAGTGCCATCCTGCATGTCCGATGTGAGGAGGCTCTTATTACAGCAATAAGACCGGCTTTCCCTTGTCAAGTTGCCTCCTTTCCTTGCAAGTATTTGGGATTGCCCCTGTCCCCTAAACCACTCAGGAAAATAGATTGGCAACCGCTGCTCGATGAACTGGCCCGACGGCTGTCCACCTGGCGCACAACACTGCTCACTGAAGGTGGATGCCTAGTATTGGTCATATCTGTCCTGACAATGATTTCCATATACCATATGCTCTCCCTCGACCTGCCTCCGTGGGTAATAAGGACCATAAACAAAATATGTCGTCGCTTCTTTTGGAAAGGTTCAGAAGACTGTCGAGGTGGCCATTGCAAGGTTGCTTGGGAACAGGTCTGTATGCCGAAAGCCCTGGGGGGACTAGGGGTACATAACCTACAGAAACTAAATGATGCCTTGCGGATCAGATGGCGTTGGCTGGAGAAGGTCGGACCTTTGAGGGCATGGAGTGGTTTGCAGTTCAAGCTCTCGGACCATGCGGAAGCGATGTTCCTCGCTGCAACAGAATGTACCGTTGGCAATGGCCAACTAACTCTTTTCTGCGCGATCGATGGATTAATGGAAGAAGTGTTAAGGAAATTGCACCAGACATTCTCCCCTTCGTTGCACCAAAAGTGCCCTGCTCATGACAGTGGATCAAGCACTCGTGGAAGGAAATTGGATCAACAATATTCGTGGAGTGCTAACAGTGCCAGCCATTGTACAGTTTGTTCAGCTATGGACAGAAATACAAGCGGTACCTGCGTTGACAACAGAGCCGGATCGCTTTCGCTGGCTGCTATCTAGCAATGGCCAGTACTCGGCTCAGTCTGCCTACCAGGGCTTCTTCCTGGGAACGCAGCAATCGAACTACGCAGAGTTGATTTGGAGCAGTGCGGCTCCGCTAAAGGAGAAGATGTTCATGTGGCTAGCACTCCGAAATCGATGCTGGACAGGGGTCCGCCTAGCGGCCAGAGGAATGCAGGGCCCAAGCAAGTGTTTGTTTTGTGATCAGCATGCCGAAACCTTGGATCACCTGCTCGTACAGTGCCCTAGCACAAGGATGATCTGGTATAGAATTCTCTCAGAGGCGGGTTTCCAGCAGTTTGTGCCACAGCTGGACAGTGAGCTTAATTCATGGTGGAGCCAGCTCGCTGGCTGTCAACCAAGAGCGCGTAGGAAGAACTTGGCTACTATAGCCATTGCTTGCAGTAGAGCTTTTTTGTTGGAGAGAAACAGTAGACATTTTGATGGTATTTTCACTTCTGAAGATGTAATAGTGCTCAAAATAAAGTCTGAAGTTCAGACTTGGGCGGTAGCTAGGCAGGATGCGGAGAGACGAGAGGAGTAGTCTAGAGATCGACCGCGGGCAGCTTTTGCTGCATTGTATGATGTAACAACTTCTTCTTCCTTAATGTCATGACATGCATGTCTTGCATGTTCTTGAAAAATATTTTATTAGCCAAGGAGTTGAGGCATCGGAGCACCTTGCTGCTCCGATTCCCTGGAATTTTTTTGTGGCACCGGGCTCACAACGTGAGGGCACCGGCTACCGATGCCCAAAACTGAATTTGGCACCGCCAAAACGCAACGCTGTGGAAGGCCTTAGAGCAGCAGTTTAGATCCAGCGGTGGAGAGTTGTAGGATTATTGGGCTAAGGGCCCGTTAGTAAGGTGAAATCGCTAGGCTCAAATTAGGACGGAGGCGTGAGGCCGACATGTTGTTTCAGTTTTTTCTATCCGATTTTCTTACATTGAGCGTACCAACCATAAATGCTTTCCTTTTTGAAGAAATAGGCTTTCGCCCCGCTATATTAATATAACAACCAGACGATACAACAACAAGATCACTGCTGGGGCAAACAGCACAGTCACGCCCAAAAAAAAGAAAGAGAATAAGAAGAGAAAATAAAGCCGACATCGGCGGATCAACGAAAACGAAAAAGACTCGCAACCGCTACGTCCTCTCGGAGAAGTCCCACCATGCACCTAGCACACTTTGATTCGCCGCGTACCAAGTAGCACCTCCAAGAAGGAAAGCGACGACGACGACACTGCTGCCCGGACAGGTCCTAGGTTTCCCCCGGTACGCTCCGAAGAGTGGGGAAGGGGTACACCCGACACCCTTCAGGAAGGAAGGTGACACCCTCAAGCGCCACCGTGTCGGTGTCAAACGACCAGGATTTCTCCCGACCCCAAAAAACCACGTCCCGGACAATCAATAGCGCTCCACCCATCTTGCCAGCCACCAACAGACGCCACCACGGTCTTGAAGTCACCATCGTCGTCTCACCAAGGCAAACGTAGCAAGGCCGGCCAGACCGAGACGAAGCAGCCATAGACAAGGCCCGACAGTATCACGGGAGGGAACAACCTCCACCGCCATAGACGGTAGCCGACCGGACGTCACGACAAGAGCACACGGAGCCATTGGAGCCGGAGGGCGGCGGCAGCGCAGCCACCTGGAGGACGTCCTCCACCGCATCGGCGGGTGCCGACCGGACACGGCAGCAGGGACACACCGCCGCTACCCTCAAGATCGGTCCATAGGCCCGGCCGGACCTAGACAGGCCCGTGAAGCTCCCACCGCCACGCTACAGCAGGGGTGGCGTCATCGCTGGCATCTCCATCACGAGCCGCACACCAGACCAACCGGAGACAAAATGAGGCAGGCCCGCCCTAACCCAGATCGGGCCCAAAGGGCCCAGATCTGGGCCTGCACAGCCGAAGCACCACCACCGCTGCCTCTGCGACCAACGGGAGCGCCTCCACCACGTAGACCACCGGCGCTGCACTAGGGAGCCCCCGCCGCCGCGCCGGACCAACGCCACGGAGCAACACCTCCAGGTCCAGGGCTGCCCCGCGCCGCCACACACCAGGAGGTGAACCGCGAGAGTTTCCGCCGCCACCGGCGCCGCCCAGCCAAGGGCCGGCGCAGCCCACCGTCGATGGCGGAGGGAGGGAGGAGAGAGAGGACTGCTGGGAGCGGAGGGAGGCGGCGTGGCCCGGCCGCCGCGGGGGCGGCGCAGGTCGCGTGAGGAAGAAAGGGGTCGGGTCGCGAAAGCGGTTCCGTCTGCTTCCTTTTTGAGGTTGCTATTTTTGGAATTTTAGGACTCTTATGTATGCAAAAAAAATTGTGAAAAGGCCGACCAGTTTACTGATCATCAACAACGGTACAAAGAATCCCAAAAGTAATAAAAATTACAAATAGATCTTCGGAACACCTAGAGACGACTACAAACACTGAAGCGAGCGAAGGCGCGCCGTCGTCCTCACCCCTCCTTCATCGGAGGAGGGTAAAGCTTGTCGTAGTAGAGCTGGTTGTAATAGACTGACAGGAAGTCGTCGTGCTAAGGCCCAAAGGACCAGCGCATGCACCAGAGCAGTAACCATCGCCAATGATGACAATCGCCATGATGACAACCGTAAATTCGGAAGGGCCAGACCTGCAACCACAAGGACGAATACGAAAACGGACTGGATCCCGGGAGATCCGCCGGACACACGCCTCCACGCGCCTCCACTGGCGCTAGACGCACCAACAAAGCGAGGATAAATGGGGAGGACCTTATTCTGGCTTTATAATGTAGCCGCCGCCTCACCATCTCGAAAAAGACACAGAAGAACCTAAATAAAGGACGGGAAACCTCGCGCCGACGAGAGGCCGTGATCCGCCACGCTCCAAGGCCCTAAGGCCATCGGAGACGGAGCGGAACAGTGGCACCGCCGGCGAGGGAATGAAACCTAGATGTATTTTTAGATCGCCTCTCTCGCTCTGTTTCCTCACGTACCTTTATACTACCTCCGATCCTAAAAGAGTGTCGTGAGCAGCTACGAATTTGTATTTACTCAGATCAATCCCTCCGACACTTATGCCGGATCAGAGGGAGTACAAATTTGAATACATATAAGACAATTTGGATCACAAATAACGAGTGTGATTGAAAATCAAAATAGCATGTCACAACCACCAACCTAGAGCGATAGCGGTAGCTACTTGATCCCTAAAATATGAACAAAATCTGATTTTCCAATAGTGGCTTAGCGACAGGGCGGAGACACGGCACATGTGAACTCGTATTTTGAGATCCTGCCATGCTTGCCGCACGTGGTATCGCATGGGCAAACTGACTGCACCAGACGACCACGGAGTTAAGCAAATCAGCGGCTAGTGCATTGGATGCACAAATATGAGTTTTAAATTAAGCGCGGATTCGCGGCCATCCTAACCACCTTGGCTATATGATAGAGGAGGAAGGCTGCAAATTATTCTTGCCGCTCATCAGAGTCGCTTCGAGCTAAGAGTCTGAGGCTCTGAGCCCCGAGAGCGAAATGGCCAGTGCCGTCCACAGTGGCGACGGCCGGCGACCAGATGCGCGCCGGGTGTTGCTTTTCCCTCTTGCGTTCCAGGGCACAATCAATCCGATGCTGCAGCTGGCCGACGTGCTCCATGGCCGCGGCCTCGCCATCACCATCCTCCACACCCGCTTCAACGCGCTGGACCCTTCGCTCCACCCGGAGTTCACGTTCGTCGATGTGCCCGACGGCATCCCCGCCGACGTCGCAGCGTCGGGGAACATCTTCTCCATTATGCTCGCCATGAACGCCGCCATGGAGGCGTCGGGGGCCGTCCGTGACGTCCTCGCTTCGGTGCTCGCCGATGAGCCCGCCGCGTGCATGTTCATAGACGCCAACCTCAACGCCGCGCAGAAGGCCGCCGCAGCGGTCGGGCTCCCGACGTTGGTGCTGCGCACCGGCAGCGCGGCCTGCTTCAGCTGCTTCCTGGCCTATCCAATGCTCCACCAAAATGGGTATCTACCTCCCAAAGGTACGTCCGTCGTCAGTAAAATCAATATATGTACATTTCTTCCTAATTAGAATGAGATCTGCAGTTCTGCACCCGATTTCTATCCATGTTCTAACATTCGACGTCAAATTATTTGGCCCTCAATTGATTACATCAATATGTTAAATTTACATATATCTGCTTGATTTAGAGTCGCAGCTGTACACGCTGGTGAAGGAGCTGCCACCTCTGCGTGTAATGGACCTGTTCCTCTCAAGCAGCAGCAACCACGAAATGGTGCGCATATGTCTGGCCAAAGCGACTGAAACAGTCAGGAACTCCTCCGGCCTCGTGATCAACACATTTGACGCCCTGGAGACCGCCGAGCTTGACAGGATCCGCGGCGAGCTAGACATCCCCGTAGTGCTCGCAACCGGCCCGCTCCACAAGCTCTCCGCCCGGAGCACCGGGAGCAGCCTGCTACGGGAGGACCGAAGCTGCATCGAGTGGCTGGACACGCAGGCAACCGGGTCCGTGTTGTACGTGAGCTTCGGGAGCCTGGCTACCATGGACTCCGGCGAGCTCTCGGAGGTCGCATGGGGTTTGGCTAACAGTAAGCAGCCTTTCCTATGGGTCGTCCGACGGGATATGGTGAAGGGATTGGAGGGACCCGATCTGCCGGACGGGTTTCGTCTCGCCCTGGAGGCTAGGGGCAAGGTTGTCCAGTGGGCGCCCCAGCAGGAGGTGCTGGCCCACCCTGCAGTGGGTGCGTTCTGGACCCACAGCGGATGGAACTCGACGCTCGAGAGTATCGGTGAAGGTGTTCCAATGATCTGCAGGCCTCAGTTCGCAGATCAAATGATGAATACAAGGTACGTGGAGATGGTGTGGGGTGCAGGGTTTGGGATCGATGGTGAGTTAGAGAGAAACAAGATTGAGAAGGCTGTTCGGAAGATGATGATAGAGGAGGAGGGGAAGGTGATGAAAGAAAAAGCACAAGAACTTAAGAAGAACCTAGTGTCTTCGTTGGAAAGTGGTGGCTCGTCTCTATTGGCCATAGATAAATTGATAGATTATATATCAACCCTGTAATATCTATGATTGTACTTCAGTTATTTAAGACAATGCCATGAAAAAATCATGGGTATTGTTTTTCCAAATAAAAGGTTTGTGGCGTTTGTACCGGTGGTTGTGGATTGTTTGCTTATGGATGGATATGTTGTCGAATTTTATCATCCCGATATTATACTCTTATATTGAGTTGTTGTTGGGTCGGTCTGTCATGTTAAAACTCAAATTAAAGTTTACGGTCTCCCATTCAAATATTAGTATGATTCTATGTAAATAATAATTTATTCAGCCTTTAATTCCAAAATAACTAAATTTACAGCATATTCCCATAAAACAAGTAATCAATTGAGTTAACTTATTGTTGAACTAGTAGGAATACCATTGAGAAAACAAGGTGCTACCCTGTGTGTTGTTGCGGATATTTATTCCAAGAACTTTATGAGAATATGATTAAAAAATATGATAAATATACATGAATTAAATATATAATTCCAACTTACTTGGTACAGATAGTAAGAAGAACTTCACCCGTGAAATTTAGCTATGCAACATGTATGTTGACTACTCCAAATGGTTTCTTAATTAGTCTGCATAGATCACCCCATTAGAGAACAAGACTGCACCAAATGGTTTGTAAATTTATGTTCTTAATCGGCCAGTTGCATGAATTTTTTCTAAACTTACTAGGTGCTGATTTTGAGCCTCAACCCAAAGTGAATGTGATCAATGCCATAGGTAACAATAACTTCCCACACATCAGTAGAAAAATAATGAAAAGAAAGGGGGAAACAAATAATTATGTAGGGAAGGATGGAATGGCATTAGAGCATTTTGTCGAATTGATACCTTCACAGAAAAAATCTTCAAATGTTAGGGTAGCATGATAACTCATAGAGCTCTGATTCAATAATATAGATATTATTCCTTGTAAGTTGAATTGTTGCTAAAAATAGAGATGAAAGAAACACAAATATGGCTAAACTCGTGTTTTTTTTGGTGACTTGTTCCTTAGATTTGAAACCGGTTTTGTCAGTTCAGACATCTACAGTTTTGGTAGGCGCGTACAGTTTAGGAAGTCAATCAGTGAAAAATGGTGATTGGAAACATGTATGTATGCTTGTCTACCGAGTTTTATGCAGTTTGGATCTGTTATTTAAGAGTAGCGACCTGATGACCAAAGGGGATCACATAAATTGTGATATGCCTCCACTAGTACAGAACGGCACATCGGAAACGGGCAAAAAAACCCATCGGCAACGGAGAAAGGGTCCGTGTCCCCGACCCTGTCACTGATGTGAAGATCTCAATGGCAACGGAGGAGATAAACCGTTTCTGATATGTTTAATATTAGACACGGAGTTTTGATAATCACCGTTTCTAATAAGGGTTATAGGAAAGCAAAAAAAAAAAACACGGTGACGGGCTGTGCCGTCGATGGAGTCCCGCTCCATGCGACTAGACGGCCGCCCGGTCGTCACCGTATTCCTGTACGCCCTGCTTTACAAAAATTCATCAGTGCGCGTGGCTGGAGCTCTGCTCCTATGTCTTCACGGCCGCCAGATGAACATCTGCTGTCATCATCCTGCTGCGCAAAATGTACTGCTCCCGGTGACGGCACCGTGTATGGAGCCCCGCTCCTAGGTCTTCACGGCAGCAGCATCGTCACCAAGCATCCACGAAGCTCTTGACACAACGAATATTCTTTGTTAAAAACAGCAAACAAAGCTAATAAACAGAGCCAATAAGCAGTAAACAAAGCAAAATGTAGTGGGATAAGCAGCTAACAGAGCAAACAGAGCTAAATAAATAACTAACATAGCAAATACATAGCTGAACAGAGCTAACTAACAGAGCAAACCGAGCTAAATAAGTAGCTAACATAGCAAATACATAGCTAAACAAAGCAAACCGAGCTAAATAAGTAGCTAACATAGCAAATACATAGCTGAACAGAGCTAACTAACAGAGCGAATCGAACTAAATAAGTAGCTAACATAGCAAATACATAGCTAAACAAACCAAACCGAGCTAAATAAGTAGCTAACATAGCAAATACATAGCTGAACAGAGCTAACTAACAGATCAAACCGAGCTAAATAAGTAGCTAACATAGCAAATACATAGCTAAACAAAACAAACCGAGCTAAATAAGTAGCTAACATAGCAAATACATAGCTGAACAGAGCTAACTAACAGAGTAAACCGAGCTAAATAAGTAGCTAACATAGCAAATACATAGCGGTCCTTTACCTTAGGCGAGGCGGGGTCACTTTCCGTCGCAGATTGCGTCCCAGGCGTCGGCGCCGGAGCCAATGCCAGAGGAGACGTCATCCTGCTCGAACACCGGAGCGTCCTCGTCCTCCTCATCCTCCTCCTCCGCCGCCACCGCTGCCACCGCCGCATCTGGCCCAGGGCCCTGGCCAGGGAGAAGAGAGCGGTCTATGGCCGCCCGGAGCCGCGTCTGGAACAACGCCTCCTCGGCGGCTTCTTTCGCGTGCTCGGCGGCGGAGATGCGGATAGCTCTCTGCATCGCAGACGCCCGAATGACACCCTCGGCGCGCTCGCGCTCAAAGGAGGCGCGAGAGAGGAGGAGACCGACCTCCAGATCCTCGTCCTCATCGTCCGAGGAGGACGATCAGGACGAGATCCGGGCGTCGGTAGTCGCCGCCGCCGTGGATCCGGATGGGATTTGACGGCTCCAAATGAACTCGCGACCGCAGTCACCGGGATCTCGCCCCAGTTGTAGGGGAGATCCGGGCTGCGCCTCGGAGGGTGGGAGGAGGAAGATGCTCCATCCTGACTTCCGTCGGCGCCGGAGGGGTTCGCCATCGATGGGTGAAGTAGGAGGAGAGCGTGTGCGGCTAGGGTTAGGAACTGGGGAGAGTGAGACTGTGAGAGTGAGAGTGAGATACAGTACTGGAGTGGGAGATATTAATACCGGCACCGCTTAATGGGCCTTCACATGGGAAACGAAGATAGACCGATCTCCGTTTCTGATGTGGTCATATCAGCAACGGAGATATTCTTTGCTCCGTTGCCTAGATATGAGCAACGGAGATCTTTTCAGCCTCCGTTACTATTGTGTCGGGCCCATCAACCGACTAGCGCGCGCGCGCACTCGCGAAAGCGCGCGGAGCTCATTTTTCCGTCGCCTAACTCTCGTCGTTGCCATAGAGGGGTATCCGATGTGTCGTTCTGTACTAGTGCTCCTTTGTTGTTATTTAGTTTATCGTGGTTGTTCTTGCCGGTTGGTAACATGTGGGGTGTGTTCTAAGTCTTTAGAGGTTTTAGAGAAGACATTGTATTCATTTTGATCATAGTTTAACCTCTGTGAACCAGTTGGTCCATACATGTAGTTTTTTTCCTCCTCAAAGTGTGAGGAGAAGTTTCCATCCTTATGTCACTTGTGCATGTGATTGTGTTTGTATTTCCACTGACCACCGCATATCTATCAGTTGAAGCTATACTCAAGTTCATTGCCTGATAGTGGGGTTGTGCATCTCCCCTCAACGAACACAACCATAATTAGGAAGGAAGAATGTCTTCCTTTGCAAGAGCTCTCTTGTGTATAATATGTTGTGAACCAAGTAAAAGAGACATGGCAAATCTTTTTACTCTGCCTCTATCTGAAAAAATTTGGGCTGAATTTCTCACCTTCAGGACATGCTGCAAGTTGTTACTCTTCGAGATGAACATAATTCCTTATTTTTTTGTTATGCCTCTTAATTTGAGGTTGGTAAGGCATATAAGCTATGAATGGGCAGTTGGATAATTCCTGGGGCTTTTCATTTGGAAGTGGAAATCCTGTTGCCATAAATACAATCATTTGTACATCACCATTATAATACAAGCAAGGCAGGGATACCCATGCAAGAGGGGCTAAACTGGTTAAATCGATGCCCTTAATTGATCCGTGCAAGAAGCACAAGACCTTGAAGACAAGCAAACCGGGTTATGATCAAAGAAAGACACGCCACATTTTCTTGCCGGGAGCTATTTCCCAAATGACATGATCGAAATCAAGCCTGGCTCTCCTCTGGTGGTTACAGGTATACGATTCAGATGACTCTTCATGATGCTGTACCTTAACATTTCTAACACGAATAAAATGCTTTTGTGCTTTCAACCAGCATTTGAGATTCTGACCGACCGCGAAAATGAGTGTAGTAGAATCTCGTAGTAAGTGGGCAGCAGGACACCTGAAGCGCACTTGCTAGCCGCTTCCCTATCTTTCCAGCAATAATAGCCAGCGTGATTCTTACCAAAACTACCAGAGATCGATGGAATCACGCAAAGCTACCTAGCTAGCCAGCTCTTGGTTCGGTTCGCGCACAAGTTCAACTTCTCGATCGTACCTAGTGTGGCATGGCATCACCTATCCGATCGAATCCCATCACGCACATCGACGTCGTCTCCATTCGCTTATCACCTGACAGCGTGAGGCTAACGCCATGAACTACACCAATGGAATATCGCAGTTACCCGGCCCGTCACCTATAAAATCCCCCGCCCCGTCGCCATGGAATGTGCAGAGCAGCAGGAGTGATCGATCGATCGAGCAGCTTGCCATGGACTACTACCGTCAGAGGTTCGGTGGGTACGGGATGGCGACGCCGGGGTACGCGCCGCCGGTGCCGTATGGCATGTCCCAGGTGAACATCGAGGGCAACTGCGGCGGCCGTACGCTGCCTCCGCAGCCCACGGTGAAGGTGTACTGCCGCGCCAACCCCAACTTCGCCATGTCCGTCAGGAACGGCAAGGTCGTGCTCGCGCCGGCCAACCCCAAGGACGAGTGCCAGCACTGGATCAAGGACATGAGATGGAGCACCAGCATCAAGGATGAGGAGGGGTACCCTGCCTTCGCCCTGGTGAATAAGGCCACTGGGCAGGCCATCAAGCACTCCCTTGGACAGTCCCACCATGTAAGTCGTCTCTGCTACTCATCTTAATTAACTACTTTGTGTTTTCAGAACAAGCTGCTGGTAGAATCATCGTGAAAAACATGCATGATCATAACAGTATAAAAAGTCTATGTAGCTGAACGTAATCAAACATTCAAACTGCAGGTTCAGCTTGTGCCATACAACCCTGACTTCCTGGACGAGTCTGTGCTGTGGACGGAGAGCCGGGACGTGGGCAACGGGTTCCGTTGCGTGCGCATGGTGAACAACATCTACCTCAACTTCGACGCCCTCAACGGCGACAAGTACCATGGCGGCGTCCGCGACGGCACCGAGGTCGTGCTCTGGAAGTGGTGGAGGGCGACAACCAGCGCTGGAAGATCCAGCCATACTACTGAGCCACCCAGCCAGCCATGCGTGGTCCATCCGCACGGAGCATACGTATTATGTGCAGAGAGATGTCTCTCTACAGTACACTGCAAAAAACATAGCCGGTGTCTCCTGCCTTCCGATGATCCGATCAACGCTGATGATATATAGAAGGTCGGATGACAAGAGCTCGTGTGCGGGTCCATACGCTGCCTGCTGTGCTTGTACGTGTAATAACAAGATAATAGTATCAATAAAGCACCTTCATGAGTGTGATGGGAGTATATAGGGGTGTAAATGGATCGGATCGGATCGGATTTTGCCTCTACCGTATCCTTTACAACCTTTTTTCTTGGATTCGGATCGGATCGGATAATTAACGGTTGTGGATTCGGTGGCGGATATATATGATCACAGATTCGGAACAAAAATGGAGCGGATTCAGGGTGGAAATATAATTAATCGGATCGGTACACCAATGTACATCATGAACCCACAGAACCAAAAATAATAACTTAAGAACTTAATAACCTAACGAAGTTGTACTATATAGTCTGTACAACGACCATGCAAGTGAGGTGTTGTTCAACGGATATAAAACTCCACAACTCACTATAGAAGTTTAGATATTTCGGATAGAAAATCGATTATTCGGATTATAATCATCGGATA